>CM061049.1:15651805-15977312 GCA_030762985.1 Adelphocoris suturalis | reverse complement strand
GTTAAAGCAGTAGTTAATTGAGCAATGGAATTTGTGTTGTTCACTGCGTCGAGTACCTAAACTAGAATATTAATTTTAAATATTAGAATAAGTGGTCACTTTGAAGTTTTTCCAACGACTGAACTTTATTGTATCTAACGTACACAACATGTGAGAAACCAACTACCGAACCAAATCCCAACCAAGTTCCCGTGAACCTCAAACTTTGGTCTAGGTAGAGGCTTCGTTAATCCATCCGCGATCATCTCGTCTGATTCCAGATACTTCACACGAACGTCACCTCTTTCAACTACTTCCCTGATAAAATGGTGTCGCATATCAATACTTCGTTCTTCTGTGGTGAACTGGGTTTTCAGATAACGATATTGCACCTTGATTGTCACTGTTGAGTTTCAGTTGGCCTTGTTCCACACCAAGTTCTGCTGCCAACCACTTCTCTTTTTTCGTTACTCTTAAGCACATATCTTCATATGATCCGGGTTCTTTAAGTTCATCACCCACTGTCGCTACACAGCAGTGCCATTCCTTTGGTTTCGGGATTCGACTTGATCTTCGAACTTCCATTGTGCTTGTGTTTGGAACTGATTGATTGACGATTGGTTCAGTTTCGGTAATCAGTGGTTCTGCTGGAAACCAGACTTCTTGCTCTGGATCTTCCAAGTTCTGCTCAACTGGATTGTCAGAAATTTCAACCTCCGCTTCACGTGGCTGTTCTGACTGAGGATGCCCCAGACTAGATATCCCCACTATGTTTTCAGCATTGGTTATTTCCGACGTTTCATTTTCAAATTTTCGTGGTGACACTTTTAGAGTTTCAAAGAACACCACATCTCGTGCTCTGGTCACTATGGTGGGATTTGTGGGATCACTCAATCGATACCCTTTAGTATCTTCACAGTAACCTACAAATATAAATTCATTTCCTTTTGGATCCCATTTTTTCTCTTCTGTTTCGGAACATGCACAAAAGCTTTACATCCAAAAACTCGGAGATGGGATAGCACAACCTTCCTCCCTGTCCACACTTCTTCGGGAGTTTTCCTTTTCACTGCTGACGTTGGAGATCTATTTTTTAGATATATAGCAGTACTCATTGCTTCTGCCCAGTATTTTTGGCTGAGTCCAGCCTCTTTGAAGCATGCATCTTGCTTTTCAAACAACGCTGTTCTATTTACTCTCTCAGCAACACCTAGTTGTTCGGGCGTGTAAGGCACTGTTGGTTTGATGTCTTATTCCATTCTCTCCCTTAGAAAGTTTGTCAACGTGTTGTTCACATATTCCGAACCATTGTCTGTTCTAAGAATCTTGATTCGTTTGCCTGTCTGATTTTCTACGAGTTCTTTGAATTCTCGGAATATGTTTTTCACCTCACTCTTCTGTCTGATGAGGTATATGAACGTTTTCTTCGAAAAAATCATCGGTAAAAGTTAATGCGTACCTTTTCCCACCCCAACTATCTTCAGGCATTGGTCCACAAACATCTGAGTGGATCAATTCCAACAATTCTCTTGACTTTGACTGGCTGCTTGGGAAAGGTTGTCTGGTGATTTTTCCTTTCACACAGGCTTCGCAAGGTTGAAACTCTGTTTTACTGAATTTCACACCATGAGCTAACTTGTTTCGCAAAAGTAGCATAGACCTTTGATTCAAATGACCCAACCTCTTATGCCAAAGCATTTGGGAATTTTCACAGTTGATAGCATTGGCCTGTTTCTTTGTTCGTTACGATTTTGAAAACTCCTGACTCAAATTTACCACGTATAAGAACTTTCCCTTTGATTTTGGTTCTTGGATCCATTATTTTACAACCATTTTCTGAGAACACTACCTTCAAGCCCTTCTTCTACCATTTTCCCAACAGATAGCAAATTGGTGTTTAGATCTGGACTGAACAATGTATCTTTGATGTCAGTATTTCCATCTGTGCCTGGTATTTTGACTCGAACTGCACCACAACTTTTGGCCATGATTTTATTATCGTTTGCTACCCTTATTTCCCTATTTACAGGGCGTTGATCCTCTAGCCAGTCTCATCTCTCATTGTGAAATGCGACGTAGCACCTGAGTCTATGATCCATTCATCTCTTACTCAGTGTCATAAGGGCCAAAGCCATTGATGTGACTTGCTCGCTTTTATCATTTACATTATTTCTCTTCTTCTCCTTGCACTGAGAAGACACGTGTCCTTTCTTATGACAAGTGTAACACTTGGGCACGAAATACTTCTTTTTTGAGTCTCTTTTGACTACCAAGGCTTTATCACCCCCCAATTGGGGCTGGTCTTGTTGGTTCAATAAGGTGCGAACATGATCGCTGGTGATCTTCGCTCTGGAGCTCTCGAGTGCCATGATCATGGGCCTGTATTCATCACCCAACCCTTTCAACACATGATCACCCCAACAAACTCATCCTCAAGTCCAGCATTGATGGACTCTAACTTTTGGGATAAGCTGAGAATCTGATTGAGATAGTCTTCCATCGAGGAGAACTGCTTCAGCTCCAATGAGAATAGATTTCTCAACAAACTCAACCTCCTAGATAAACCTTTGCTCTCATAGGTTGTCTCTAGTTTCTCCCAAACCGCCCTAGATGTCTTTAAACCTCGAACAATTGGATACAAGGCTTCTTCAACCATGAGGCATATGTTAGACCGGGCTTTAGCGTCTTTTCTTGTATCATTTTTGCTACCGTTTACCACTGACCACAAATCCTCTGCTATTAAGAACATTTCCATGCCGAATTTCCAGTTTGCATAATTTTCTGAACCGGATAACTTCTTGATATTCGGCAATGCTCCTAACCCCGACACTACAACACTAGCTCCAGCAGCAGGTGACGGAAAAACCGCTCCTGCATCTCCTTGTGACATCGTGTTTGCCTACAAGTCCGTGCTGGTGACCATAACCAGTTAAAGCAGTAGTTAATTGAGCAATGGAATTTGTGATGTTCACTGTGTCGAGTACCTAAACTAGAATATTAATTTAAATATTAGAATAAGTGGTCACTTTGAAGTTTTTCCAACGACTGAACTTTATTGTATCTAAAGTACCTACACAACATATGAGAAACCAACTACCGAACCAAATACAGTAGTAGCCACTTAGCTTCAATAGATAGCCTATCATCGTCCCGTTAGTGCAAGGAATTAGTTGGAAAAGTTTCATCCCCATCGGACAAACAGTACGCCCGTGCAAAAAGGACATACAAACATAATTTAATTTTTATAGACGTAGATAACGTTTAAGACCATTATTAATCGCAATGCTGTTACAGGTGGAGTGGCGGGAAGAATAGTAGTGATGTGCCTTCAGCCTCCGACCTACGAGATCCTCACGATGGTCTCTCGGCTGCTGATCCTGTCTGGGCCCGACACGATGTACGACGGTCCAGCCCGCTCATTGGCCCACTACTTCACACCCGTCCAGTGCCCGGCTTCCGTCCTACAAGAACCCCGCGGATTACTACCGTAAGTACAACCAGGGGCGTCGCTAGACGAAAATAGTAGGTTTGTTCGAACAGACAGCCCTGGACAGCGTCAGAACTGGTCCTGAATCAACAGTTCGCTGTTCGATGAGACAGTCCGAGTTCGATGAAACAGTTCTGGATTTTTCCCGGGACTGTTGGTCCCGTACATGCGCACTCGATGGGACCAGTCCCCCTCTTCCTGCTTCTCCATTATGTTTTCTTATCTGTATTTTCTATTGCATTTGCAATTTTGCATCGTTTGACTATCCAGAGTTGTGGGGATACCGGAAATGGGTAACTTTGATGGCGTTTTACTTGCATACATCGTAAAATAAACCAAGATTTGCTTCGATGGAATGCTAGAGACAAGACAGTTCTATCTAGGTCATGTTCAAGTACATTACTGAAAATATAACAAAATGAACTTCACGGAATCGAGTTTATTATAACTTTCTTTACCCATAAGGTGATTTGTTTTACCTTGATAATTTTCAGTTGGCAGCTCAGCTCTTGGTAAATACAAAATATAAATTTTTTTACATTAAGGAAGGGCCTCTGTTTCCAAGTGAGAAACGTAGAACAGAAGTCTTCTTGACATTGAAAGCCATGTAATGACTTTCAACCCAGGTTTTAATCAGATTTAGTTCAGAATTAGTGGTATCAATCAAATAGCAATAGTTTTTACTCCAAAAAACCAGAGTGGTATCATTCGCGAAGATAGATTTTCCCATGAATATCACATTTCAACAACTCATTAATGTAAACCAAAAATAAAATTGGACCCAGTACAGATCCTTGGGGACTCTTAATATTCGTTGAAACCTCTTCACTATGTGAACCTCCTACCCTTGTTACCTGTTTTCGGTTAGCTAGAAAAGAGTTTAATTCAACGCTACCAGCTACAGTGATTCAGTTTATCATGAACAGTTTATTCATGATTTATAGAATCAAACGCCTTCTGTACATCCAAAAAACTCCAAGAACATAAAAACTTTCATCTAACAAAAACATTCTTAGGGTTCCTCTTAGTTGATATCAATAGTTCCATCTGGAAACAAAAAGTACTCAGTCATGCAGCATGACTAATTGAGCGAGTGTTCAAAGGAAAGTTGTGGATAACATTAAATTAGGCACTTGAATACTGATCATTGAGGCCAACTATGCCCTGAATAAAACTTATGAGATATAATACTACCATTAGAACTACTTGGACAATGAGTGGTAGGTAGGTAGTAGTTTAGTTTAGTTTAGCAGTCTAAAATTTGACATTCACCATACGTACCTGAAAAGCAATTAGTGTTTAATTTTTATAGCTAATTACCATTTCATTAGCATTTTTCAGTCATTGGCATTTTAATTGTTAATATGAGATGATTTTGATATGAGAAGAACCAATGTTCAATTTTTGAAGCAATTATCTATCCTAGGTATATATAAGTCATTTTTAGGCAATGGGATTCTGTGCCTTCAGAAATAAAGTCACCATGTACCTAACTACTTAATAAAACTGCATTTTTAGTCTTAACATCAATTTCTAGATGGGTGGCCGACAACTGGGAAGTCGCTGGCCGACGTTAGGGTTTTGGTGGCCGAATACTAGGAAATTGGGAAAGGTCCCGAAAAAAGCTGATAAATTTAACTCTCATCAACTTTTGGCAATTTCAATTGATTATACTGGTACTGTAGATCCTTCTTTACTAATTAAAACATTTATCAAGTCTTGAGGACCAACATTTGGATTTCTGGGGGTATTTGAACTCGAGGGTCCCTTTAGTGGCCAACTATTGGCGACCTTACCCTACTGTCACTCAAAAATCAATATTTTCTTGATTGGATTATTTCTGTTTTAATTGGATTATTTCTGTATTATTTATTTTTGATTGGATTATTTCTGTTTTCAGTTGATTTGGTGACGCTGGATGATCTGTCGGCTGAGGCGATGCTGGAATCTAGTCAGCGAGTGGACCAGCTAGCTGCTCTGTACAGGCGGCGGGTCCCTCCACTCACAGACGTCCCCCCCCTACACGCTTCCTAGTCCATTCAAAACTCCTTGGATCTTCTCTCAGGCTTTCACGATACTCCTGTAAGTTATTAGCTAAGCAATAACTTCTTTTCAGTCTCCCTTTTAATAATAGCACGGGCTCCATCTGTTTCCCTGGGCGGGCAATGCTTCTTTGATTACAGTTTCCAGTACTTACCTACTAAATTCATGAGCAACATTCATGACTCCACTCTCGGCTTCAATCAATATGCCATTACTTAGTTCAGTGGACTTCTGCCTTTGCAAAATCCGTCCAGTAATATCTAAATAGGTGGAGTAATGGATACAGAGGAGATCTTGTGTTGTAGGGATAAAGTCTCCAATTTGGTTGGGGAAGAAAGTAACTTTTAAAACTACCTACTCATGAAATACCATTTAAATATGGTAAGAGATACAGAATTCAAAGCAAGGTACAACTTACAACGAGCAGCGTTCAATTCGTAGAACTCAGAAAAATACGGGAAAAGACTGAATACTCTGGAAGCTCTAGAAATTTTGATCTCAGTGAAGAATAGTGAAGAAGAAACAATGAATGAACAGTTAGGTGTGATGAATAGTGCTTTAGGAAAGAAATTTGTGGAAATAACAATAAACCACACTAACCTACAGACATATGAAGAAGGTTGGCTACACTGTGAAGCTACCCATGTTCTTATCACAGTCATCATTTAAATCTTTCCTACTTTCTTTTCTGTTCGTCAGTTAGTTTTTCAGTTACATTGTTCCTTGAAATACAGGATGTAATACATTTCCTCCTACAATGTACAAAACACAGACAATAATCAGGGGTCTCATATACCAAGATTGGACAACAGATGAACAGGATAAAGCACAACTGATGATGGGCATACCTGAAAAGGGGCATAAAACATAAAGAGCTTTTGGTCAACATGAAGAACTTGCTGGTGGAGGCAGGCATAGAGCTGTATGATTACAGTAGCAAACAAATGAAATAACATTAAAGTAATATACATGTATAGCAGCTCAAATAAATTACTACCCTTAATCAACGAATAGAACAGGAGAGGTGAAAATTCACCATCAAAACACGTTTGGACACACATCTCCATAAGGTAGATCCAATTAAGAAGAAGAGAGGAAGAAGAAGAAAAAATTGTTCCCTGTCTAGTATTTTAAAATAAAAATTTCTTGTGCAATCTATATCTATAAAAGAGGATGTATGTATGTATGTATGTATGTATGTTGCCTATAGACTCCTAAACCGCTCGACAGATTGTAATGAAACTTTCAGGTATTATTAGGCATGATTCAAGGATTGTTCCTGTAAAGTTTGGTGCAAATCCGTTCAAAGGGCTCTGACCCAGAGGGCATAAAAGGGTGCAGTGTCAGGTTTTAGAAATTTATTTAACTACCCAAGCCAAGACCGAAGGCAGAGTGAGGCCGAGGGTGAGGCCAAAGGATGAGGAGGAGGATGAGGGAGGATGATGAGGAGGAGGAGGAGGAGGAGGAGGGGGAGGAGGAGGGAGGAGGATGAGGGAGGAGGAGGAGGGAGGAGGAGGAGGGAGGAGGATGAGGGAGGGGAGGAGGATGAGGGGGAGGAGGAGGGGGGAGGAGGAGGAGGAGGAGGAGGAGGAGAAGGGAGGAGGAGGATACTATTGAACGTCTGCATAAAATGACAACGAATCCAGGGTCATTGTAGACACCAAAGGCAGAAACCAAAGGCTAAGCTTCTGTCCATCAAATCACCTCTTAATAACAGTTTAAAATTACGATCAATAAACAAATTTAATTTGGGCGCAGCAACGCTCGCGGGGGAACGCTAGTGTTATAATAATTAAGTACTTAAGTCAAATCATTTTTTTACCTGTTGGATTAAATTTTTAATAAAAAATATCTAAGTCATTTGTCACAGTAAGTCATGAGAATTAGTTTGGTTTCATCAAGTCGGTTTTTTATGTTTTAGGATATCTACCTGATGATGCCTGTAAACAGGTGAAATATATATTGTAGTTGCAATTTAATTGTGGAATAGAAGTCATTCTCCCTATCCACAAAAATTGAATTCCACAAAATTACTAGTGACACCATCCAAAAACTCAGAACTGTCTAACTCCTATTAACTTTAATTTTTTCAGGAAAGACTGCTATTATTCTCAACCAGTGAGTTTCACATGCTGGATTTTACGAGTTATAGTGGCTGCGCTAGTGTCAGTCATAATCGGTGCCATCTTCTGGGACATTCCCTCTTCAGATCCCCAGCTAGTACGAGAAGAAAGGTAAACATTTATGGAAAAACTCCGGAATCCTAAAGATTCGTGGCTCATGTCAGGGGTTCCACAACCTGTGAAAAATTAGTGGGTTTTTTTGCCATATAAGTAGGTAGCTAAATCTGTTCAAATGAAATTATTACACAAAGGATGCTTGTTTCTGTCAGATGGGAGATATGTCAGATGGGAGATGTCAGGTCTCCCGTCTGACCCAAATTCAAAATTTCAAAGATTAGTTCGAAAAGTAGTTGATCAATCAGAAGATAGCTTACTAAAAAATATGTACATTCCAAGTTTTGTAGAAATGAACCATCATGCGCCCAGGTTATCCAGTCTCCCTAAAATTCACAAGGAAGGAGCGCCGATGAGACCGGTGGTGTCTTATATTGGTGCTCCTGCTTACAAATTGGCTAAAAAAAAACTCAATATTTTATTTAGAAACAAAATCAACTTTCGGCCTCAACATACTGTACTAAATTCTTATGATGTGGTCTCAAAAATTAAGGACATTCAGTTTTGACGTGGTTACTCTGTTCACCAATATCGATGTAGCTAGCTGCAAAGATGTGGTATGCAGGCTAATTCGCGGCTCTAAACTTAATATTTTCGAAAAAGATACTTATTTCTGAAGTAGAATTCCCTTCTGCGCAGATATCTGATCATTATTAATTATTTTAATTTAATCAAAATGTTCTTGGTGTTTGTATCAGGCTGGGTTACCACTTCACGATGCTCTGCGTCACATCTTGGCCTCTGGCGATTGTGCTTGGCACCTCACGCACACACGGACGCGAGAGTCTGAAATACCAGAGGTGGGGTTTTAAAAAACGTGACAAAAAAACCAATTAACCAAGGTATACATAACATTTTATAATTGCTGCGGTTGAAGCAAAATTAAACAAATTAAGGAGCTCCTTCCTATTGATATTGTTAATTTTATAACTGCTTATAATATTTGCTAAAAATAATAAATGCGTCTTTCCAGAGAAATGGAAGAAAATTGTAAATAAATGAGATATTTCTGACCGTATCAACGTTGATAGACAGGTAGCATGTGCTTGTGCACTACCCAAGTATGCCAAGTTAGGTAGGAGAGATCGTAGTTGCCAAGTACCAAGACACAGAGAGGCAGGCGCGATGGAAAGGGATGAAAACGATGAGTGCAGTGCTTCCAAGAGTGGCCTTACGTCTGTAATGATTAGAATCGAAGGATTGATGAAAAATTGCTGTAGATATGGGAAGAAACAGCAAGATGGCATTTGGAAACAGCAACACGTGGTATTTCATGGGCGGTGGAATCATTTGGGTCTCATCAATTTGGTAGGTAGGTACTCGCGTTGAAATGGGCAGAAATTCTTGCAGTTGATGTCCAGAATAGACGTAGTGCTGAAGAGTGATGTGGAGACCCAAGCAGCTGGAATCAAAAGAAATTGCTTGGGATGCTGATGACACAGAAACAAGGGAGGAGCAGGTATAGCTACTTTCACCTATGCAATGAGGAATAAAGAATTGCGTGGAAATTCCAACGTGGTCAAGGATTGCGAGTGGTGGGAAAAAAGCAGGATGGAACAGAAGTCTGTTGTTGCAGCAGCTGACGGTCAAAATTACCACACTTCTGGAAAGCAGGTTCCTTTCAAACAATCTTAAGTGTTACTTAGCTGTGCTAAGAGCAAGGGAAGAGAGCGAAGAAAACAAACGCAGGTAGGCATATGATGGAGCGCAAAGTGGGGCAGTGCCTCAAAGTCGAGCAAAGATGAGAGCAGGATGAGAGCGGAGAAATCAAGCCAGTTTGTTTTCGTCGCTCTTAGCGCTACTTTTGTAACATGAATCCATGAATTAATGAGGTTTAAAATGCAGTTCGGCCACCTCTTCAGCAATTTGTGCTGTACTTTATGTAACAAGTAGTCGAGTGTCGTAATATCCATCCAAAAATATTCATGAAACCTGCCGGAATCTTCTCGAAGTTCATTGTACAAATGATGAAATTCCCCGTGTATATGTCTCGGTTGATTAATTATGTGAATAAATACCCTTCTACTTTTCGCCCCCGAAGTAAATACCAAATTCTCAATGACGGGTTTTCCGCAAAGAAATAATAGTCATCCATCGTCGAGAAGGATGTGTACCGCATTGACTCTCGCTCCACTCTGAATTGGCCAACTCTCAGCTCTCTTCGCCCCTGTCTTTGCTCTCTTCTCTCGCTTTTATAACAGCTCCAGTCTGTAAGCAGACTAAGGCAACCATAGCTTTTCACCACATGTACGAAGATAAAATTTTAAATGCACCCACTTAGAAAATGCTGGATTGTAGCTCTAGAATTGATCTGAATCTAATTCAATAACGTGCATCTCGGATTCCATTTCAATCATCCTTAGGTACATACATTATGTATTTTGCATCCGAAACAGTTGTATGCTAGTTACCTAATTGCTACATAGGTAATATAGATATTTATCCGCAACATGGTAGATATATTGAATAAGCCAGTACGGTGGAGGGGCCAGTGTTTAACACCTTAGAGAAATTTTGATTTTTTCAAGCCATTAAAATATGTTTTTCGTTTTTTAAAACTTGAATCTTACATCTACTGCTGCATTGGGATGTCCTCAAACTGCTCAGTATTGGAAAAATCAATAATTCAAGCCAGAAAACATCATAAATTCGTTTTTTTAAATCAATTTTTTGACCCAGTATTTGACAGCCAAATTTTTGGCTGCACCTGTGATTGATACATCATGATTGACACGGCAGTTCTTCTGCAATAAATGATTCCTTGTATAAAAAAACCCATTTATTTCAACATTTTATTAATAAATTGAGCATTCGAACTTTGTTTCATTGTACAGTACGTTTCTAATGGTAAACTGGCAGCTTGTGAGTTGCTATGTATGTATATAAATATAAAAAATAAAGAACGAATAGAGCATAAAGAATAAATATTGACAGCACTGTAAATCACTGAGGATAGCACAGTTTGTGGACCAGTGACTGGCATTTGCATGTTCACATGTTATCTTTGTTTATTTCCAAAAATTATAAAATAAATGCAATCTACACAAAAAACTGATTGAGAAAAAGTCATGAGAACAATGGAATTTTAAAATGTGAAAAGGCATGTTGAAGCAAAATAGAACACTTACTCAGCACACAGAGCAAACACTTACTCAGAACACACTTGGCAAAATCACAAGAAACAGCACCAAAGAAAACTCAATACGAAGTTCTGTTGGGTAACCTTCTCCAGATTTCATAAAAAACCAGCCTGAAACCTTTGATCGCTTTTATACTTCACTGAGAAGGTATTTTGTCCCATAATTCAAAAGGATCAAGCCAGTAAAACACTTTTATTCCTTATTATTTAAACTTTTGGTTGAGATGTCAATCACTGGGTCCTTTTCAAACACTGGTACCACACCCTACCAAACCACTAAATTAGATCATTTGATCTCAATATAACCACAATCTTCAACTGAAAAATACTAATTAATTTTTTTTAATTGTTTATTTTAGTTGATATTCTCATTGATTCCATCGTCCCTCATTTGGCTGGCCTACCTCATTCCAGCCTACTGCATGTCCGGCCTCTACGACCAGATGTTCTCCGATAATCTCGCCAATTATTTAGGTTGGTACCCACCAGTTTATGAGGTTTGATTGGAATTATAAATTAGTCTAGGTTATTATTATAATCTGTTTTATTTTATCCTTGTGTTTCCGAGTGTACCTAATAGGTAGCAGAAGCATTGTTTTCACTTTCGGAAGAAAAAATATGTTTGGTTTCCATAATAAAAATTTCCACTCGCATTTTACGTTTTAGACCATTCCGAACAACTTCGGTTCCTTGTCTGTGTGTGTGTTTCTGCGCGTGTGTCTGTCGTGTGTCCGCAAATCCTTGCAACAAGCTAGGGGTGTGAAAAATCGATTTTTCCACTTTTCGATTTAATCGATTTTTTTGACCAAAAATCGATTAAATCGATTAAAATCGTATGATTTTTAACCTCTTTAATAACCGATATCTTTTATTAAACTCAATTTGATCTAAGTAATTCAAAGTGCTCAATTTGATTATTTTGAGTAATTCTGAAGAGCACTCCATGGTATGTCCAGTAACATCTCTACTGTCTAGGCAAATAGGGCAAGGTGAATAAAAAGGCACTCTTCAAAAATGAAAATGTAAAAATAATAAAATATGTTGATGGGTATAAAATTTATTTTATAAAATTGTAATTAATTTTAACACAGAATGTGTTTTAGCCATGGACTAACTAGCCGAAAATGGAACGCGGGATGGTAACGAAATGTGTGACGGATGATTTTCACGTACAACCGAGTCGTTGCTAGGGATATGGTACTTCGTCGTTTTTCATCCCACAAAATTCGTTGACCATTCGTTCGAAAGCTCTCGATTTATCCAACAATATTATGTTAACTACTGCGAAGTGCGTGTCCAACAAACTGAGTTATGAGCATGGTTATATAAATAATTGTTTACACACAGGTGATCATTCTCAATAATTGATATTGTGAACATGATTGCAACCGCTTGTTAATTTCTGATGATTTCATTGAGCTTGTGTTTCGATGATTTGATTCATAGCAGGTGATCTGAGTATTACGAAAACGGTTTGATTTGTGAAGCGGAGGTTAAATAATTTGAATAGGTAATTTCTATACTTTACACTCTAGGAAGCTGTAATTTCGTTTGTAGCCTCTTTAGGACATTTACTTGACGATGTCCAGGGTCCGGATCAGATGAGTGGCTTTCAAAGCTAATTTCTATACTTTACACTCTAGGAAGCTGTAATTTCGTATGTAGCCTCTTTAGGACATTCACTTGATAAATCGCTCTTGATTTATCACGAATTTATTTCGTATTTTTTTTTCGTAGTTTCATACTATAACTATATAAATTGATGTTATAGATGAATAGTAAACAATGACGCTTGTTTGGTTGTCACTTGGTTGCGCGACAACGCAAACACATACTGTGTTTCAATAATTTCGTCCGAAGTATGTAAATAGAGGTAACCGGGGGTCCAGGGGGCTTGCCCCCTGGCGAGGCGCGGAGCGCCGAGTTTTCATTATTATTATTACATTTTTTCAACCATCATTCGCCCAGCAGAATACGCATAGAATACAGCTAGATAATCACAACATAGGTGTCACGCCAAGAGCCTGCTTGCTCTAGAAAGTAGGTAGGATGTGCGAAGGTAACGATTTTCATAACATGGATAAATTGGTGACACCTTGTACCGCTAGTATTTATCCATTAGTTTAGGAGTTGGATAAACATCGCGTCATCTCGTTCGATCGTGAGTTTTACATCTCGTTTCTTCGACAAATCGTGAGGATTTACGGTAAAATGTGGCTTGAAACAGCACCACCCAAAAAGTCCGATTGTTAATCGATGTTTTCCCCAAAAATCGATTCTTTCGATTAACCCAAAAAATCGATTTAATCGATTCTAACATCGATTTTTTTCACGCCCCTACAACAAGCTTATTTTCCAGAGTTTTCATCCAGTTTGGATGGAATTTTCAGAGGATGTGCGGGCTAGGGTGCAGATGGTTCCCTACCAATCAGTTTCATCATTCTTGACTACATTCTTCACTCTACGCATGCGCAAACGTAAATTCTACCAAGCATTATTTTCTCACGCCCTAGTCGTCCAATCTCGCTCAAATTTGGATGATTGTTGAAGGACGACGATTTATCATCCCATATCAATTTCAACATGATTGTATCATTAATAGCTACTGCGTATGCGCGAACGTAAAATCCTTGTAACAAGCCTAATTTTTAAAGTTTTTATGTGATATTGATTACATTTAAGGGAATGTGCGGGTTAAACAGTATATGTTTCTTTATTCATTTCAATTAGTCGGAATGCGGCCCAGCAAAAAAAAAAAATGAATTCATTTCATTTTGTTTATTAAGCGACGTTTCGTCCTCTTACTGAAGACATCTTCAGTCTTTTCCTTTGGTGAACCACTGTTATTGTTATTTGACAATTCCGTTATATTTGGATGATTATATTTTTCTTGGACACTCCAATAAGTTTTTTGTTTAAATTAGTTTTTTATTCATTATTTTTTTGTTTTTTTTCTGTTATTATAACAATGCCTGTTTGTCTGTGTAGAATTCTGAAGATGTCCGCAGTAAGAGGACGAAACGTCGCTTAATAAACAAAAGGAAATAAATTCATTTTTTTTTCCCTGGGCCGCATTCCGACCAATTCTAACAACACAAATACTTACGGCCGACCAAACTAATAACATCTTATTCATTTCATTGTTTCGAAATCAATACCTCAAACTGTGCATGTGCAAACTTAAATTCCAATATCCTCCATTTTTTAACGTTATTGTTATCCGATCTTGCTCAAATTTGGTGAATAGTTAGGAAAATACGGTTTGAACATCATCTGGTTTATAAATGTCAACTTGACTGTTTGATTAGCAGATGCTGGGAAGCGCGAGTGTATTTGTAACAACTAGGGATGGGCATCGATTAATCAAAATAATCGATTAATTGTCCAAATAAACGACTATTGTTTAATTGATTACTTGTAGAGTAATTAATCGGATAATCGATTAGTTTGTAACGATTATTCAATTGAGATTTCAGAATCAAGTCTATCGCGGAACAATACCCACGGCAAGAAAGTGGACAACACCTCGTCTCACGTTTTTGTCATCACTTATCGGTCTTATAAAATATATACGGCTATCATTATCAGAAACACCTTTTTTCAGTTATCGTTCGTTTGTTGACGCGGAACTTGAGCTTCGATCAAGATGTCACCAAAAAGTGCGGTTTGGGAACATTTTGAGAGAGTGGAAGGTCATGCAAAGTGACGAAAAGCTCGTGAAGCTCGTTGCTCGTGTGAAGTGAGTGAAAATTTAAATATGTGGGAAGTTATATTCTTCCCTTCAGGTGTACCATCTTCGTCTTTGTTTAAAAAACACAACAAGAGTACCCACAAGATCTGGTCCAAAAGTCGTGTGGGATCCCGTCGCCGAGACGCTCTAGGCATGAATGAAGACCGGTATTACACTTGTGGCATATCTTTAAACAAATCATGGGTCGCGAATTTATATCAAATTGAGTTCAGCCTGTATTTGAGATCTCCACATGAAAGACATACGGGAACTACCTTTTTTTTTTTTTTTTATATGAAAGTTTTCTTCTTTTAACTTGTTTTCAACTGCTCTAAATTGTGAATCATTTTTTTCTCGTGCACAGTGACATTATATTATTAAAAATTCGATGTTTTTAATGTACCCTCTCTTTTCTCAGCCTTTTCCAAATTAATCGATTATTCAGGCACCGATTAATCGGTTAATCGATTAATCTGGTTGAAATAATCGTCGATCCCAATAATCGATTAATTGTTAGCCTATGCCCATCCCTAGTAACAACCTTAACTTCCAGTTTTCATTCGGTTTGGCAAGCATCATTTCCCCACGCTCTAGTCTTTCGATCTCGCTCGAATTCGGATTATAGTTGGGGGATGAGGATTTTATTATCCCATATCAATTTCAACATGATTTTATAAAATTATTGTATGAAGCATAACTTCTGTAGTACCTATTTAACCGCTCCTTCAATTTGAAATTTTGAAAAAACAATATTTCTGAAAATCTTTAAAACTTTACTACTCTTTTAAAAAGAATCCTGGAAACTGGCAAATCTCATGAAAACTGCTTCATCTAATATGCTTTCCAACGGTATTATCAATTTTACTTTTATTTTGTTATTTAGGGGAGAAAATAATGTTTTAATGTTAAAAAATGTGGGGTTTTCAATGACATTGTTGGTTTTCCCGGAAGATGACCCTCCATGAACCAACGAGTATGGGGTCGGTTTCTATGTATTTTTTCTCACTGGATCGAATGGAAACTCTTGCAGATCTCTCAACTACGTTATAATCGAGTTTTACACTTTAATTAACTAGTTTTACCCCATAACACACATACATTTAATCGTAACAAACAAACTAAACATTTGCGATTTTAAGTGTAAAACTCGGTTATAACGGAGTCGGAGAGATCTACAAATGTTACCATTCGACACAGCGTGAAAAAATACATAGAAGCCGACTCCATACTCTTATATTCATGGAGGGTCATCTTTCGAGAAAACCAACAATTTCATTGAAAAACCCACTTTTTTAACATTAAAACATAATTTTCTCCACTAAATAACAAAATAAAAGTAAACTTGATTTATATCGTTGGAAATAGTATTAGACGAAGCAGTTTTCATGAGATTTGCCAGTTTCCAGGATTCGTTTTGGAAGAGTAGTAAAGTTTTAAAGATTTTCAGAAATATTCTTTTTTCAAAATCGTCAATGTTTGAGCTGATGTGAGGGCCTTTGGATGGTACTTTTTAAAAACCCAAGTACATTATTCTTATAGTAAATTTAATGCTGATTCCGAACATGTGGTTAAAAGTTAAAATTGAATGAAGTAAAGAGGAGAAATTTGAGTTTAAAAGAAAAAAAACACAGTTTTCCTGAAAAAAACCTTTAAAAAATCATATCTCGAGAACGGATTGAGATAAAAATATGCGGTTGGCGGCATTTTACTCCATTTTTGATGTAGTTTCACCTAAAATTTTTTGGGCATCTGCGAGGGAATCACCCTGTATAAGTTATATAGAAACACCCTGGTACTAAATCACCTTGAAATCTCCGTCTGAACAGGCCAACAACTCTTGAAAATATCAAACCCACTTCATAAAAACCTCCTAATTAATTTTTTCTTCACAATACTAATGAGTTCTTCGATTCTGCAACTAACGTCTTGACGAGTTATAATCAGTATTTAATATAAATTATTTACATTGGACCCACTCAATTGAAACCTCAACAGAAAATTACTGCATTAAAGGCGAGCATGATGATTTGGTAGTTTCCTAAAAGTGGCGAGAGATTGCTTCTTTAAGAGCTCTCAGCTTTTGTCCTTCACACAAATTGGCATATGTGGTTTTGTCAAATAACGTGATTTACTAATGTGGACCACTATCCTATCAAATTATAAACGTGCTGATTTCATGCTCTATCAGATAGAGAAAGTGAGGTGGAAGTAGGTAAATTAATCATTAAGATAGTACAAATTGAACGCTTGATGGTATTATGAAATAAACGTAGTCAAAACACGAGTGTCATTTATAACTACCTACCTACCTATTATAATTTATCTTTAAATAAATAATAACTTTTTAGGCACCTCCTTTAATATGATTTTCGTTTAACCTTCAGAGTACGGGTGCCCTAATTGTCTATAGAATGATACGCGTTGAGAAAAATAGATAACCTATCTATCCTCTTTGTTTAGTGCATACCTATGTTCAAATTTTAAGACTTTGTGAAAAAGGCCTTTCTGTCCTTTTTGGTTCATTATTTCCAATAATAAGCCTATGTGATCGTATAGCAAAAAAATTTTATAACCCCCCCCCCCCCCCCTCAAACTTTGTCACTTTACGTTTCAAGGTGCGTATCATTTGAAATGTCCGTCCGCCGTTCGCCGTCCGGGCCATAAAAGGCCTAAGAATTGACTTTAAAAAACCCGTTCTTTCGCACATAGACTCCATTTGGGTATAGTTGGTCCTAACGTTTAACCATCCCGATCGCTTTACTGGCATAGATGCTAAGGGCCAAAAACGGGCGAAAAAGTGTCTTTTTTGATAATTTTGAGTGTTAGACTGAAGTGTTATATCTCCAACCTGCTTAACCACAACTGCGCAAGCTAATATTCCACAGTTAGAATAACAATGGGCAGTAGGACTTCGCAACAGAACACTTTAGGACCAGATCATGCACGACCACAACAGCACGACCTAATAATTATTATTCTCATGTTAGGACAAAATTCACTCATCTCAAAATGCACAACTTTCAAATGAATGTTAATGGAAAAATATGAGTGATATGATAGTGTAAGCGTAATAGGGCGGTGAACCTCCGGTTATGAGGTAACGAGACCTAGGGAGTACCTCCAAGGTGGCGTGGAAAACTTCCTACATTTGTAGTGCTTTCGAATTTCATGTTCCTTCGAGGCATGAATATACGTTTTTTTCTCGGTCATATTTGTGTGTTAATACTAATGCTTTGCCTACGCATATGTAATAACAAATCCTCTCGACTTTTCGTACGTACTTAGATAATGATATTATTAAGGCAATGATTATTTGAATAGATAGGAGCTCAAATCGAGAAATATAAACATACGTATATAATTATAGAAGTACCTATAGGTTGTGGCAACTCGAAATAGGACACGCCGAGGAGTCTGGACGGGCCTTATGACGTACGCAAGCCAACTAAAACTACGATCATACTCAATTGAAAAAATAATAAACCTTTGTGAAATAATTTGCAGCGTTTTTATATGTCAAATTTCATATGTTCAATTTCATATGTCAAAAGTTCCACTCATGCGGCACGATCGTATGAGAAAAGTTTTGTAAAAAATTATATAATTTTGTGATACCTTGTTTTAACATTTTGAAGTAGGTACCTACCAACTTAATGGCTGAAACCGCATGCTAAATGATAATCTCTAATTCAAAATGAACTGGATTTTTCCCTTTCTTTTTGCAGTTTTTATCGGTTTTTTTTTTAAAGGAAATAACAATGAAATTTAAGTACCTTTTTCAGCATAATTTTGTGCATACATTTTTCAATTCTCCAGTTTATTGTTGATAAACTTCTTTAGACTAAAGCCGTTTTAGCCATTTCTAGTGATTTTTTCGGACATCTTTTTTTTATTTGAGCAATTTAATATGATCAACAAGTGCTGGCCAACGAACTCATCCTTTCATGTGAAAAGCATGGTTGTTATCGTCTGGAATGACACACTAAAAAAACGAAATTTAAATTATTTAAATAAAGTTAGAATCCAGGGATTGTTTCAGAATCTTTCAAAACGGATATTTCACATGAACATTTTGTTCTTAATTTTTTTAATGTCCTCTTTAATTGTTGATAACTTGTTTTGGATGAAACCCTCATAAAAATTATTAAATTCAACGGTTTTTGACAATAGGGCATGTGGGGTGACGCAGTCGAAGTATTGTTCAGTGCTGAGTCGATCGCGACCACTTCCATATTTCTAAAATTCATAAATAAGTGAGACAAATCGATTTTTAGGTGAAAAATGCCCTTGACCGTATTTTAGAGTTCGGCTGCGTGCTCTAAAATTCTCTTTGCGGTCTCGTCACACGGATGTCCCCACAGTTTTATTCACAGCCTTCGAAAATTCGCTTTATTAGCCATGCTGCATGGTTGAGTACTCGTGTCACCTGTCTTGTTTCTAATAAACAAAATTGAAATTAAATTGCATTTTTTTTTATTGGCACAGTTTTTATAACATTCAGTCATGCAGCCATAAATATTAACATAATATGTAACGGAGAATAGAGTAATTGAAGTAATTGATCAATATATATACACAATTTAACGCAGTAAGTTCTAAGATAGCACATGATACTAAATTAGTACCTACATAATATTTTATAATACACATATACATATTTATTTTATAGACAAATAGATATTATTTTATAGACACAGAAATTTATTTATTTATAGATAATTTGTGTTTAGATTCTAATTTTTGATTTCATAAGGAAATCATAAATTTCTTCCCAAACTCTATAATTTTTTATTAATAACAATGATCGGTAGTTTAAAAGGTTAATAAATAGTGTGTGTTTAGTCCTAAACATTATTTCCCTTCCCATTTGATGTGTGGGGCATGTCATAAATAATGTGTTCTATACTTCCGATAGGATGTCCACAGTCACACTCTGGTTCGTCTCTTCTTCCGATATGGTGTAAATATTCCGGACAAAAGGCATGGTTGGCCCTTAGTCGACAAAATATTCTAATAAAACATTTAGGTTTGTTGACAATTCTATACCATGGTATAATTATCCATTCTGGGGTTCATTTGTTTGTAAAATTGACCCTTTGGTCCAGTCTTATACTTTTCCTGCCAGCACTCCACAATTTATCGTTTCGAGAGGCATAATACTCTTCCTTTGGCAATCCAACATTTAAAGCCATGCCCTCTCGTGCTGTAGGCTTTGCTGCTTGATCCGCACGCTCGTTATGCAGCAACCATACATGGGACTTCACCCACAAGAAATGCACTCTGATCCCTTTGTCCCTACATTTCCCAACCAGTTTCACCGCTTCAACCACTAGATTACCTGAAATTGATTACCTGAAATTATGGAAAGTATTTTTTCTGGCTGTTTTTGCAGGAGTGAGCCTGTTGTGCCTGCTGGGGCTCCAGTACTGCTGCACCCTCTTGGGATGCTGCGCGCCGGTTGGGAAAGGATGGACGCTCATCGCCTACACTTTTGTGCACGTTTTGCTGGCAACGACGACGGGCTACCCGATCGTCTCTAACGACTCCATCCTGCCGCCTTACATTGCGGCCTACGCTCCCGTTGGCTCGGCGTACAGAGCGCTCGTCATCGCCGATTACTCCCCAGCCGTTCTGAAGACCATCAATTCTCATCTCGTTTGTCGGAGTAAACAGGCAAGTTGCCCAAGTACTTCAATCGAAAAAAAAAGTCTGCCAAGTTGGGCATAGCACATTCATGTAACATGAATATATGAATAACGTAACATGAATGTACAGAACATTTAACTGTTTAAAATATGGAGATTTCTTTGGAGTTTGAGCAAATATATATATGTATATATGTAGGTATCTCGAAGTCAATGTAGGTATATAGGTACCCTGAAATCATCGTGGATCCTCAATACCTAAAATACATCTGTTGAACTTTATCATTAATAATATATTATTCTATTAACTCATCACCTATTACTACTGTTTTTTTGAATTATGATACGAAATTTCAACAGGTTCGTTTGTTGTGTTTGCAGGTACAGCGGCAGGACATCATAGTTCACCTTCCATGCCCAGTACCGAATGGAACCCAAGCTCTGGAATATCATGGCATCTCAGCAGACTTCAAAGGAATCGGCTCGATGACAGGCCTCACTGTTCAAGGCATATTCTTGGCATCCACGACTCTCCTGGCAGCCATCGCTTATATGATTTCCCCTTTTATTTACGGCTCGTACCATGAAAAACGGAATCTTAAGAAAGGCAGGTGACAGAGAAATGCGAAGCAACGCCCGGTAGTTCGTTGACGTTGCTGAAGAATTTTACTCATTTCAACCAGACAATTTTTTGTTGCATTGATGAAGGCATCGCATGCATCACGTTTGCTATGACAAATATTTCAAGAAAGAATGCTAGAGGTAGGTTTCACTTTGGGGCATTGCTGGCGTCCATAATACTTCTGGCTTTCATAGCTTACTTGATGTTTTCTACATTTATGGCTCGTACCTACCCCACGAAAGGTGGATGAAGAGGTGATTCCTAGCCTGGACCAAAGCAATCACTCATTTCTACCTCGCTAACCTATGCTCCCTTGATGAAGACCTCCATTCACCTGAGATGCTGCACCCGATGATTACAAGGCAGGACTTGTTGTAAAAATAATTGTGTCACGAAGAGAGCTAAAGTTCAATTTTCGTACTTTGATCCTCAAGCCAAGTACATGGGACTTGCCAAAAAAATTTACATTTCTTCCCTGGCACTCTGCCGTGCTGGAGGGTCGAAGTGGATGGTTTAAGGACGGTTTTCTAGACCAGAAAACTGAGCCAAGAACCGGATGATGTGAGCAGTTGAAACGAAGCACCAGAGTCCACTTCTCCATGTGCTTAAAGCATCCACCTCAGCGCTTCAAAGTGGCAGTGTGTCATTGGAGAATTGTAAGATTTGTTGGGCAAGTCCAGTATACTTGATAGGGTGGATCCATGGTGGATGATGATTGAACTCTAGCTCTCTTCATGAGATTCTTCTTGACAAAAGGTCCTGGTAATCGGATGCTGCGTTTTAGGTGTATCAGGTTCTTGGTGATTGCCATTGCAAACTAGGTCGAAACAGAGCCAGAACATATCAATTTAAAAAAAAAATGTATGGCAGCCACATCATCAAAAGCTGAAGGAGCTTAGATGGAGAAGTTCTTCACTACATTTCCCATACCTGCCGAATGAGCCAACAACCGTCTTAGTCTCCTTTCCCTAGTGGCTGGAGGATTGGAACAAGAAGGGAACAATGCTCCACAGTGCTGAACCTGATTTTCCAGGCCATCGATATCATCTGCCTTCTTAGGAAGCGGCAAGTACTGTCGCTTGGACATGACCTGCCCATAGGAAGTCACTACCGCTTTTCTTCGCTTGCAGGAAAGCAATGGACACTTGTCACAAGGGTGGGCCATTTGAAGCCTAAACGAAGGTCCTTGACGCTTCCATAGAAGGTGATATTGATCGCCCAGAAAATCAGGAGCATTGTTTCCTTCTTGCCCTGTTTTTTCAGCCACTGGGAAACGAGCCTGAGGTGGTGGTTGACTCATTCTGTATAAGAAGTGGAGCGAAATGGCACCCGTATTTCTGCCAGCTTCTCCACTGCCATGACTAGACAACTAGCTTCCACCTGAACCGGAAAAAATCGTTTGCTGCATCAGCCAGCAAATTTATCCCCAGCAGATTCCATTTTTCCATCGTGTGATGCCATTATTATAGTTACAGTTATAGTTACTATCCAACTCCTCTCATGCAGCGATTCTAGGAGCACACTCAATGTCCAATACGTATACGAATATAATTACGAATATGTTGAATCTTTTTTGAAAAAAAATTAATAATAGTATCTACTATAATAATACACGCAAAAATTATTTTACTATGCGTCGATTGCAAGTACAAAGAGGGGTATTACACAACTTATGTGGAAAAGTACGAACTTATTGTTACCTACCACAAAATCCTATTTCTTCCAAGTTTCAAACTACCAGTAGATCTATAATGATTGAAGGTAGTAGGTATTCATTGTATCGTTATAAGAGGTATAGATTTTAATATTTTTAAATTGATGCCTAACCTCTCCTGTTCAATTTTATTTCTTCAACATCAGCAGTTTTTTAAAATATGAGAAGTGATTAAAACATAATTATAATAATTAAATCACTAAAAGGAAGATATTTAAAAACGTATTTATTTAAAAATTATAGATAGAAGCAGCAACTTCAATAATAAACTCAACATTCTATATATACTATTCGTTAATAAATTACCGATCAACAGGTTACAACTGGTCTTACGACGTGTCTTAGTAATCAATATTTCACATTTCTGGCAAAATTTATGAGGTAACTACTAATATTCCTTTAGCACAGTAGACGCAAGGCTTGATTTAATTAGATGTTTTCAAGGCACAGCCTGACGCTTTACAAAAGTCTAATTGACCTTCTCCCCCTCTAATTTTCACATCGCCCACGCCAGAGCCATCAAGGCTGCTTAGCATTTACTGATGGCCAACTCTGGATGATCGATTTCAAATTTACCTTAAGGCTGTATCACACTTGCATTTTAGCCAAGTTTCGTAGAAAATTAAAATGATGAAAATTGATGATGAGCAATTGAATTTGCTCGGAAATTTTAAAATCAAAAATTTTAGAAAAATTTCTTCAGTGAAATCAGTTTTGAGGCATTCTGAAACGATTCTTGGAGTTTGTGTTTTTTCTTACGTATATAATATATTATATATATCATTCGTATATAATACATATCATTCCAGACAATAACTCTCCTTAGGATTGAAATAAAAATCCCGTTCTTGCGCCAAAAAATCAAACTCTCCAAACGAAAGGATGAGTTCGTTGGGCAACAACTTTTGAGCTCATTAAATTGGTCGAATTTCAAAAATCAAAAATTACTCAAAAATTCACTAAAAATCACTAAAAATGGCCAAAAATCGTTAAATTTATCATTTTTAGCAGAGTTTTAACCGAAACAAAATTATCAACGATAAACTAGGACATTGAAAAATGTCTGCACAAAATTATGCAGAAAAATGTACTTAAATTTCATTAATAATATTGCTGAAAAATCAGTAAAAAGTGAAGAAAAAAAACCTAAAAATCCAAAATCTTTAATTAACCACCAAATTTTATTTAGTATGAGATTTTTCTGTCATAAAATTGGTTTTCAACAATTTCTTTGTACTGGAATCGCTCGAATTTCAATACAATTTAACATGTTATAATACGAAAGGCAATTTAAGAAAATTCGATGATACGATTATGCGCATAACTGGAACTTTTTTCAGCTTTTTTCTCGCAGTTTTAATGCTCGGATGTGAAGAAGGCTAAGTAAGTTTTTCCAAGGTCAGCCTTTTCGACCATTGCTCATCCTGGCGGAGCATTTTTAACCTCACTTGGGAATATTAGAACATGTTCTAATTTTTCCCCCGACGCAAGAATAATGCTAAAACGTAACCCTTGAGAAAGTAACAAGTCAATGGAAAACCTTCTAGGAGCCCTAACAGATTTAATAATACCGTATTCCGCCACAATGCGCTGTTTTTGCACTTATTCCTCTTCAACGTTCACATGACCTTGGAAAGAGCACTCTTCCTTCTTCACGTTTGACCATTAAAGATGCAAGAAAGAATGCAAGTGTGATGCGGCCTTCACGCCGATGCTGATTCCTGATTAGTACCTACTTAACATGACACAAAATTTCAAGAAAATTCAGCGATTTTAACATATTCAGTTACCTGCCTTAGGTAACTCAAATATAAAACTAAGGAGTCACAGTTCATCACTTAAGAGAGTAATAACAAACTTGACTCTTCATTGCCCTTGTCAAGTCTGAAGCATATCATACATGAATATGATGCAAAAATCTGTTATCTTACCTTAATATCTGCGTACTTAATGTCCCTTCTTGTTTGTGTGCCACGAATTTAATATTTAATATATTTTTATTCGATCCTTTCTTCTCGCATTAAATTTTACAAACTATGTAAATACGGTTTCAAAGAGTGACTCGTCGTATTCTGCTTTTAGAATTGCGGTTTATGAGCGACTCGTTCTTTATTTTTAGTGTACAGGTTTTGATTCGTGTAAGAGATGATATTATTGTAAATACCATGTACGTACGCAAACGATGTCCATTTTGTACCTGATAATGTTTGATTTCTTTTTTTATTTGTGTTGAAATGGAATGACGTGTAAATTATGTTGGAAATAAACTTATTCTTAAATTAGTTTTTCAACATTTTTTTTAATGTACCTACAATTTCCAGTAATTAACATTTGCGGTTGACGAAGAAAATATTATACACACCTCAAAAGAATTAAGGGAGCACTTTTTTAGGACGTCCCTCAGATGCTTGGTCATGCAGGCAAGGTTTCTTATTTAAGAGGGACGTCCTATTGGAATTGATCCAGGGGGGGGGGGGGGACAATCCAAGCATGAGAAAAAATAACCACATACCGTTTCAGACTATTCTAACACCGAATCCGTTAAAAAAACGATAGGTGTATATCTGTGTGTGTGTATGAGTGTTTGTACGTAGGAATGTGTGTGACAAATTTTGTCGACGTTGCCAAGGCCACAATTGTCAACCGATTTCCGAGATTCTTTGTTTGTTCGATTCCAATTTTATTCTAATTGTGCAAAAACCTTGGAAATTTTGACATTAAAGATGGAAGAGGGGAAATTGAGGGGGTGAATTATAAAAAAACGTGTTTTTTTCGACACATGTTGTCGACACTACTCAGGCTACAATTCTCAACCGATTTTCGTGATTCTGATTTTGTTCGATTCCTATTTCAGTCTAGTTGTGCAACAAACCTAGGACATTTCGGATTTGCTGTCGTGGAGGGGATAATTACTGATTTTGTCAAGCTGCCCAAGTTAAAAATCTCTTCTAGTGATTTTCACGTACAACTCAATTGAAAAACGCTGCAAATTATTTCACAAAGGTTTATTATTTTTTCAATTGAGTATGATCGTAGTTTTAGTTGGCTTGAGTACGTCATAAGGCCCGTCCAGACTCCTCGGCGTGTCCTATTTCGAGTTGCCACAACCTATACTTCTATAATTATGTACGCATGTTTAAATTTCTCGATTTGAGCTCCTAGGTATCTATTCAAATAGTTATTGCCTTAATAATATCATTATCTAAGTACGTACGAAAAGTCGAGAGGATATGTTATTAAATATGCGTAGGAAAAGTATTGGTATTAACACACAAATATGACCTAGAAAAAAAACATATATTCATGCCTCGAAGGAACGCTGTACCCACCTCATGGTGCCGCGGTGTATTATATGGGTATAACACGTAAAAGTAATAAATATCCATTCTCCTACACCCCTCTGCTACGCCCCTGGTCACTCCAGCCACCACAAGGTGCCGCGGCGCCTCCTCTCACCCCTTCACCCCCCCCTGCCAGGCGTGTGTCACACTCTAAGCCTCAAAAAAGAAACTTTTTCGCCCGTTTTTGTCCCATAGCATCTATGCGAGTTAAGCGATCGGGATGGTTAAACTTTAGGACCAACTAGACCCCAAATGGAGTCTATGTGCGAAAGAACGGGTTTTTTAAGTAAATTCTTAGGCCTTTTATGGCCCGGACGGCGAACGGCGGACGGACATTTCAAATTTGGATTCTACGCACCTTGAAACGTAAAGTGACAACGTTTGAGGGGGGGTTATACAAATTTTTTGCTACACGATCACATAGGCTTATTATTGGAAATAATAAACCAAAAATAATAAACCTTTGTGAAATCTCTCACTTTATCACTAAATCTCATGATCCTTAAATCGGTGAAGTGTCAAGAAAGCTGATTTATAACGCTACGTTATTAACTAATATTGCTTCGAAAGCATATGAACTAACATTACGAAAAGAAGGCACTACACGGAAGGTACTATTTGTGATAGTTACTGAACGATGCATAGATCAAATGATTGGCTCGTAGAGCTGATTTCTGTGGTATTTATCTGAAGCTGAAGTTTGTGTTGCGCAGGGTTTTACAGTGGAAAGAGTTCGGTAGAACGAAAATATTGGTTTTAATATTTCACACAGAACGAACTGTTGATGCGTTAAGGACAACATTACAATATGCTAATAATATAAATAGTGGTGTTGCCACTTGAACAGTAAACAATGACGCTTGGGAGATTCAAAATTACTTTTGTTCAACACACCCTCCTAATTTTGAAATTTTACAAATTTAACACATCAAATCAATTATGCTGAACAACAGTTTGAAAACATCAACTACCCAACCATCTTCTTGGCATGTTTCTCAAATTTTTCTCGGGCTAGAGGTTTTGTCAAAAGATCGGCTGTCTGATCCTCAGTTGGTAGATATTTGAGAGTGATGAGGCCTTCTTCAACTTTCTCCTTGATGTAGTGAAACCGGACTTCAATGTGCTTGCTTCGACGGTTCATCACACCATTCTTGGCTAAGTTTATGGCACTCTGGTTATCTATGTAGAGCTCTGCTGGAATGATTCGCTGCGTTATCTCTTCCAAAAAATTCTTCAGATAAATGAGCGATTTAGCTGCTTCAGTAGCGGCGATATATTCCGCTTCACAGGAGGCAGTAGCCACGACTGGCTGTCGTCTTGATGCCCAACTGATTGGACCACCATTAAAATAAATAATGAAGCCTGTAGTGCTTCTCGCAGTTGCTTTGTGTCCAGGATTCTCATTTGTCGAATCCAAATCCCCAGCATAATCAGAGTCACAGTAGCCTCGCAAACGAAAATCTTCTTCTCCTTTCGAATAAGAAATCCCAAGATGTTTCGTTGATCTTACATATCTGATTGTTCGTTTTACATTGCATAGGATTTTCAATATGTCTCCCACTCAAGGCAACCGCTAGAGCAATGTCGGGTCGTGTCTTGGTTGAAAGATAAAGTAGACTCCCAACTGCCTTTCTGAAAGGAAAGGCCACATGATTTTGGCTTGAAAATGAATCATGTTTGTTCCCAACAGAAAAAGGTGTTGTCACTGGTTTAGCATCAGTCATATTGTATTTTTCTGCAATATTTTGTACATAAGTTTCTTGAAACAACTTCACTCTTCCATCTTCTTCCGAAACAGAGATCCCAAGGTAAATTCCAAGGTTGTCATCAGTAGTAACCTTGAATTCTGATGCAAGTTCCTGCAAGAATTTCTGCATCTTTACGGTGTCTGATCCGGTGAGCAATCCGTCATCAACATGGATTGCCAATAAAATAGATCTGTCAGAATTGACGAATACACATTGTTCTGACTTGAGCTGTAAAAATCCATATTTCTTCAAATAAATTTTGAGGCGCTGATTCCACATAGCTGGGGCTTGCTTTAAGCCATAAAGGGCTTTTTTAAGCTTACAAATTTTCCCGTATGTGTTGTAGCCTTCTGGTAGGCTCATATATATCTCCTCATGAATATTTCCATATAGAAAAGCACTTTTCACATCGAACTTCATGAATTTAAATTTTTTCATTGCTGCGTAAGCAATAAGAGTTCTCAATGCATCAGTGCATACAACAGGACTGAAGATTTCTTGGTAATCTATACCCTCACGCTGTTGGCATCCACGAACAACAAGTCGTGCTTTATAACGTCCATCATCCTTTACTTCGAACACCCAGCGGCTAGTGAGAATTCTTCCTGTAGTAGCAGCTGATTCGTCAACGAGTTCCCAGGTCGCATTTTCTTCTAAAGCATCCATCTCTTCTCTAATGGCTTCCATCCACTTCTCCTTGTCATCACCTGTAATTGCTTCTTGGTATGTTAGTAGGCTTATGTCATTGGTTGAAAGATCATAATCTTTCAGCCTTATAGGTATGATTTTTCTGCGGCAACCACGTCCCATTTGCTGATCAGGATTTCCTTGCTCATCCCCAGTAGGCTCGGGTGACCCATCAGCACAAATGTTATCATCCTGATTATTCAGATTTTCGTCCATTCCGTTACCATTCCTATCATCTGATTCAACTTCTGAATCCTGACGACCATCAGTATCATCGCCCTCTGACGAGCTAGAGCTTTCATCTGGAAGTATAATTGTTTTCTCAAAGGACAATATTCGACCTGTATTTTTATAATCTTCTTTGGTTGAGCGTGACGTCTCATTTGCAAAGGTGACGTCACGTGAAATGATTACCTTCTGTTTGGATTCGTCCCACAATCTGTAGCCATTGGGTGCATACCCCACGAAGATACATTTGGCTGATCGCTTGTCCAATTTCTTTATGTAGGTAAGTTTCTTGGCATAGGCAACTGAGCCAAAAATTTTTAACACAGAAAGATCTGGTCTCTTGCCAAACCATTTTTCAGCAGGTGTATAATTTTCAAGAGCTCTCGTTGGGCTGCGGTTCAATAAAAAAGTACTTGCAAGTAAAGCTTCTCCCCAAAGTTTTTTATCCACATTACTGTCGAAAAGAAGTGCTCTGGTTTTCTGCATGAGGGAACGGTTTAGTCGCTCTGCACAACCGTTCAGTTGAGGAGTATATGGTATTGTGAGGTCCATTATAATGCCTTTTTCAGCACACCACTTTCTGAATTGGCCCATTGTCACAGCGAAGCTTGTGGACTTTGACATTCCATTTACTTTCAGCCATTGCGATAAACTCTTTCAGAGCGTTGGGAGTATCACTCTTCTTTTGCAACAAATACACACAGGTATAATGAGTAAAATCATCAAGGCATGTCACAAAATAGCGGTATTGATTCCAAGTAGGGGTCTCAACTTCAACAAGATCAGAATGGATGATTTCCAAAGGTCTAGTAGCTCGGGTTCGATCATTTTTGAAGGGTTTGCGAGATTGCTTTGCATCTTGGCAAACTTCACAGACGTCCAGCTTGTTTTTACCAAGGTGAAACCCATCAGCCATTTTCGATAACTTTTTCATGTTTTCATGACTTAGATGTCCCAATTTTCTGTGCCAATCATGGACTGGATTATGCACTGTCATGTTGGAAGATTCGGTTTTCAAAGGGTTGATCTTTACAAGATATAAGCCTGAATCGTCCTTTTTACCAGTAAGCACAATGTCATCATCTTTCATAACAGTGACTGTGTCATTCTCGAATTGGATTTTTCCTCCATTTTGGGTGATCATACTGGCACTTAAAAGATTTCTATCAAGGCCTGGTAAGTACAGCACATCGTTGAGAGTACACTCATCAGCTTCTACTTTCCCTACTGCTGTAGCCTTCATAAATTGACCTTTCTTTGAGGTGTACACAGTAGCGTTGGTACTACTTGATTTCGTCAGAAGATTTTCGTTTCGGGACATGTGAGAGGTTGATCCTGAATCAAGCACCCATACATTGTCTGATGACGAAATTTTTCTTCCGCTGGCACAAAAGCTTTCCTCTTCAGATGACATATAGGTCAAAAAACTCGCACGATCTCTATTTGATCTGTTTCTGTTTGACTCAGCAATCTTCTTGAAGCGACAGTCTTTTTTATCATGATTGGTTCGACCACATGACTCACAAGGAGGAAACTTTTTGATTCTACAGTTATTTTCTTTTTGGGGACAGTTTCGGGCGTAATGGTTACCTTTACAATTGAAACAAATAATTTTATTTTTTGTTTGTGCTTTGAAAGATACATTTGTATTTGATGGCGCTATTGACGCATAATTTTGTGCATCCTTTATCAGCCTTCGTTTTAGATTTTCAACCGTCTTGTCTTCAGTTCCAGTTGATTCCCAAGCCATACTGAAATGAGGTTGGAAACAACTAGGTAAAATCGAAAGAATTCGCGCCATATACATATCATCCCCCACTCTTTTTGGAGTTACAGTTCCATTAATCCTACAAACTATATTCTCAAGTTTGCCTAAATTAGTTGGCATGTCCTCGCTTTCATCATACTGGAACTTATAGAACTCCTCCATCGAATTGTTTGTAACTTGTGCGTCGTCATGATCAAACAACTTCTTGAGGTTGGAGTACATCTCAGCTGAAGTTTTACTGTTCATTATGTGAATCTTATGACGCTTATCTATCGTAAAAACAATGTACTTTTGAGCTTTTGCATCGCGCATTGCCCAATCGCGCTTTTGTTGATCACTCAGCTTATCGTCACACACATCGGTACCTAAGACGACACCATCAAGGTTAGAAGATTTCAACAAAATGAATAAATCAAATTTCCACAATGCAAAATTACTGCTATCGACAAGCGTCTCACATTGACTGAAATCTTTTTCCTTGCTACTCATGATGAATAAACAAGTCGCTGAGTTTTTTGATCGTTACTCACTTATCACGAACTTACATTCACTTTCCAACCACTTATCTTCCACTTGAACTCTTCTGGGCCAAAATAACCTGTTGCGCAGGGTTTTACAGTGGAAAGAGTTCGGTAGAACGAAAATATTGGTTTTATTAATATTTCACACAGAACAAACTGTTGATGCGTTAAGGACAACATTACAACATGCTAATAATATAAATAGTGGTGTTGCCACTTGAACAGTAAACAATGACGCTTGGGAGATTCAAAATTACTTTTGTTCAACAGTTTGAAGCAGGGCCTGTATGAGACAGGTAAAATAGAATATCAACGGTAACATCATAATCTGCTGGTTGAGCTCGTAAGCTAATTTAAATGTCATTTAATCAATGATGCAGAAATTTGAAACCGAGCCTCTATGAGGCAGGTAGAATAGAATTATTGAGGAACCACCCAGATCAGCTGAGTGAGCTTGGGAGCTCATTTTTCTACTAATAGACGCAGGAAGCTGAAATTTGGTATTGAGCTGATTTGGTATAGACCTACTGAGGTACGATTGACTAAGTGAGGAGCCACCCAGATCAGTAAAGTGAGCTCGTGAGCTCATTTCTCTCCTTATAGACAAATGAAGCTGAAATTTGGTACGTAGACTAAGAGATAAGGCAGTTTAGAATTAGTGAGGAACCACCCAGATCACATGAGTGAACTCTGGAGCTAATTATTTCTCACCTAATAACTGAAATTTGGTATAGAACAAGGTAGTATAGAATTGGTGAGGAACCATCCAGATCAGCTGAGTGAGCTCATTTCTCTCGTAATAGATGCAGGAAGCTGAATTTTGGTATGGAGCCTCTATGAGCAGGTAGCATAGAATTAGTGTGGAACCACTCAGATCAGCAAAGTGAGCTTTTAATCTCATTTCTCTCCTAATAAATGTAGGAAGCTGAAATTTGGTATGTAGACTCTTAGAGACAAGGTAGTATAGAATTAGTGAGGAACCACCCAGATCGGCTGAGTAAGCTCGTGAGCTCATTTTTCTACTAATAGACGCAGGAAGCTGGAATTTGGTATGTAGACTCTATGAGACAAGGTAGTATAGAATTAGTGAGGAACCACCCAGATCAGCAAAGTGAGCTTTTGAGCTCATTTCACTCCTAATAGATGCAGGAAGCTGAAATTTGGTATTGAGCCTCTCTAGGCCTTCTGTCAATTGACAAAGTGAAAGGATCCACTTATATTACGACGTGAGAAAACATGACACATGATTTTTATTTATTGGTGGTAACATAGGGTCACGAATTTAATAGTAGGGCACGGATATTTCCGAAAGTCATGGATTTTAATGTAGAAGTCACCGATTTTTATCGCGTCGGTAACAAAATAATCATAATATAATACCAGTACCGGGATTCACAAAACATACGAAAGAATCAATTGAGATTTTTGAAACTATATTGTAGTGACAGATGCAAGCGTCGGCAACTTTGATACAAGCAAAGGCGACTAATGCAGTTTCTCCGCATCGGATGCACAGTGAATCGGTTGCAATGAGACAACTGATTAAAAATGGCGGAAACTGTCGAAAGTGTGCAACTATGCTATTACGAAATTAAAGCCTGTAAAAAGTCACCGATTTTTAAAATTTAGAACCCCAAAAGTCCCCGATTTTTACTTTACAGATCTAGTAGACACCCTGTAACAGAAAATCTGGTCTTGATAGAAGTTTCAAGTTGTATCCAAGAGTTTCTCAAATCATTACCCCATTCTGCGCATGCATTAACGTATTTTTTAATTGTTTTCTCTCGTGCTTGAGTTGTCCCACACCCCCTGGATTAATTCTAACAGACGTTCCTCTAATTTACGAAGCCTTATCTATCAAGACAGTTTCAAAGCGACCTCCTAAAACCATTCACCCGAACTTTATCACTATATATCTCATGATCCTTGCGCTGAAGTGTCAAAGAAAGCTGAGTTGCTACGTTATTAACTAATATTGCTGCGTAAACGTATGAGCTAATATTGCGAAAAGAAGGCACTACATGTTGGGTACTTTTGAGTATTAGGTACTATTTGTGAGCAGTAGGTCCTGAACGATCTATAGATCAAATGATTGGCTAGTAAAGCTGATTTCTGTGGTATTTAATCTCTGAAGCTGGAATTTGAAGCTGGGCCTGTAAGAGACAGAATAGAATTTCAACGTGCTGAACCACCATAATCTGCTGACTGAGCTTGTAAGCTAATTTAAATGCCATTTAATCTATGAAGCTGAAATTTGAAACAGAGCCTCTATGAGACAGGTAGAATAGAATTAGTGAAGAACCACCCAGATCAGTTGAGTGAGTTCGGGAACTCATTTCTCTCCTGAAAGAGCAGGAAGCTGAAATTTGGTACTGAGCCTCTATGAGACAGGTAGAATAGAATTAGTGAGGAACCACCCAGATCAGCTGAGTGAGCTCGTGAGCTCATTTCTATCCTAATAGATGCAGGAAGCTGAACTTTCGTATAGAGCCTCTATGAGACAGACAGTATAGAATTAGTGAGGAACCACCCAGATCAGCTGAGTGAGCTAATTTCTCTACTGATATATACAGGAAGCTGAAATTCGGTATAGAGCCTCTATGGGACAGGTACCACAGAATTAGTGAGGAGCCACCCAGATCAGCTGAGTGAGCTCGTGAGCTCATTTCTCTCCTAATAGATGCAGGAAGCTGAAATTTGGTATTTAGCCTCTATAGGCCTGCTGAGGTACGATTGACAAAGTGAGGAGCGACGTTCAGCAAAGTGAGCTCGTGAGCTCATTTCTCTCCTAATAGATGCAGGAAGCTGAAATTCGGTATGGAGCTTCTAAGAGACAAGGTAGTATAGAATTAGTAAGGAACCATACAGATCAGATGAGTGAGCTTGAGAGCTCATTTCTCTCATAATAGATTCATAAAGCTGGAATTTCGTATAGAGCCTCTATGAGACAGACAGTATAGAATTAGTGAGGAGCCACCCAGATCAGCTCAGTGAGCTCGTGAGCTCATTTCCCTCCTAGTAGATGCAGGAAGCTGGAATTTGGTATGTAGCCTCTTTGAGACAGATAGAATAGTAGGAGTTTCTCAAATCATTACCCCATTCTGCGCATGCATTAACGTATTTTTAAATTGTTTTCTCTCGTGCTTGGGTTGTTCCACACCCCCTGGACTAATTCTAACAGACGTCCCTCTTATTTTCGAAGTATTACCTCCCAAGACAGCTTCGGAGCGACCTCCTAAAACCATTCACCCTAAAACTAAGATCAATACAAAATTGTTATGAATGTCTATCACAAGAACACTCTAATTTTACGTGATCTCGTTTTTTCATGCGAAGCCTTAATTGAATTTTCAATGAGTTAATTCCACATTTAAAGAACAAAATAAACAGTTTGCTTTTCAACCTGAGCCGTTATATTACATAACTTCTAGTTAAATCTATGAAGGTTTACATACCTGGTAAGTGTCGACGCTCTATCTCTCCCACACAAATTTCCCGTATCTCTTTTTGTCTCACTCTCTATCTCAAAGTTTCAATTGTCTACTCAAACAGCCTCAATGGAACAATAATTATTAATCGTTTTAATTTCCATTAAATTATTATCTTATCATTTCATCTCGAGGATTTTCGTTAGCAGCTCGCGGTTCCTATATATACCCCGATCGCAGGAAGGGTCTTCACTTTTCACAAGACTCAAATGTCAGTTTATTGCTTCTAAAAAGTTCTCTCTTAACAAAACTCCATCACAATGGGCGCATACAAAACTTTAGTTCTGGTTATGGCCTTCGCGGCCGTGTCATACCAAGCGGCGGCAGCTGAGGTTCGTATAATACAGAATTTCGTTCTACCACTGAAGTAACTGCCTATTTTATATTAATGCGTAAATTTAGTCATGTTTGTGGTGTAGTAGGTATACTGGGTATTACATTTGGGGACGGTTACAGGCCAGAAAGTTCCTCCCAGAGATTTTAACATGGAACATGCTTTAACTTTGGGCTAACTGGCGAAAAGTGTCACGTTTTTGGGAGTCGCATGGGAGACGGCGATGTGTCACGAAATTTTTGACATTTTATGTCTTTACTTTGGCACATAAACGAAAAAAGTCCAGTCGTGCAGCATGACCCCGTGAGCGAATTTTTGAAGAAATCTTCGACATTTCAGTCGCTATGGATCGTGTAGAGAAATTTTAGTTTATGATTTTGATAGACAAACATGGAATCGAATTATTAAACAATGTTTCATGCAAATATTACCGATTTTTACAACTAGCTAACGGCATTATTTCGTTTTTTTGACTGATTTTTCAACTTTGAAATTTTTGAAAACTTGATACCTACATATTCTTATAGGAAATTTTACGCTGATTCCGAATATACCACATGTATGCTGAAAAAAATTGCAAAAAGCGTTTCTGATTTACACTAGCTTCTTACAATTTCTTATGATTTTCACATACAACCAAGCCGTTGCTGGGGAAATGCAAGTTCTTTACTTTTCATCGGACAAAAATCGTTCTCCACTCGTTGGAAAGCTCTCGATTTACCACGCATTTCTTTTGTACTTGTTCTTCTATTTATTTCGTAGTTTTATATTTATTCATGTTATAAATAGATATAGTAAACAATGCCGCTTGTTTTTTTGTTTTTTTTTGTCACATGGTTGAGAATTTAACCTTGGTTATAGTAATTGTGGACGCGCACCATAACACAAAATTACCTACCTAGGTAGGTACTTCCTTCTAATTTCGATTACCTAGTCAAATATTTATGCCGTAGCTTTAAATTTATTTACAAGAAATTAATCCAATAATGCGATGTTGTAAATGGTTAGTAAAAAATATTATTGCGCCGCTTGTAAGCCTCGTTTAGTTGTCACTTGGTTGAGGTAATCTTTATTATAGTTGCGCCGCTTGGTGGCAGGCTAATTAGTTTGGCAACATCGAAACTATAAGAAAACAAAATATAATATTCCCGAATTAGCGGGAAGAAAGCATGTTCCATGTTTTAACATTTTAGCCGAAGGCCCAAAGCGGAAAGCAACCGTGGAGTCCAGGGGGCGAAGCCCCCTTGCGAGTCCCGAAGGGTCGGGTTTTTATACGCTTTGTTTTCCAGTTATTTAATTTTTAGGATTTTTTCCTTGTTTTCTACTCTACGATATTAAAATGGCCGTAGCTCCCTCAATTTACATGCAAATTCAAATCTGATTACACCGTTGAAAAGTGCGTACCTATCATTTTCTACCTCCCTGACGGAAAACAGCTTTTTTTTAAATTTTCAAAATGGATGACAAATCAACTTTAAAAGGAAAATTTGTCAATTTTTAGAAATCTCCACTTTGTAAAAGCTCATAAATGCCTCTAATCCAGCGCATGAATTTTTCCTGAAACCTAAAAGTTGTCTTAAAACCTCAGCTTTCCAACAGTATAGTCAATTCTACACTTCTACACTTCGCTAATTTAGGAAGAAAACTATGTTTTAATGTTGAAAAATAAGTTTTCCCCCCAATGAAATGGAGGGTTTTCTTAAAAAATTACCTTCTATGAAAATACGAATTGGGGGTTAGTTTCTACGTATTTTTTACGCTGGATCGAACAGTAACACTTTCAGATTTCCACAAGGCCGTCATAACCAAGTTTCACGCTGTAAATAACTAATTTCACCCCTAAAAACATAAAATTGATCATATCAAATGAACTAAAAATTTGTGAGTTACAGTGTGAAATTCGTCTAAAACGGAATATGGGAAATTTGCAAGTGTTACCATGCGATTCAGCGTGAAAAAAAAACGTATTTTCATAAAGGTGTAATTTTTCACGAAACCCTGATTTCATTCACATTCTCCCGTAATTAGCAAAGTAAAAGTAAAACTGACTATCCCGTTGGAAAGCTGAGATTTCGGAGGAAGATTTCACAGTCGAAATTTTTTTTAGAATAGTCTGTTTTAAGAACAGGAAGACAAATGAAATTTAAAAAAACATCATTATTCTGATAAATTTTCAAATATTGCTTTTTAGCCTCTTTTTTACGTATTAAGTTGGCTTAAATGACATTCATTTGGTATCAGATAGATAGAAAATTTAATGCTCTTTCCAACGAAATCCTCAAATTTGGAATCAATCTGAAAAATGAGGCGGTTATGACCGTTTTCGTGAGAGAAGGTCGAAAACACGAGAAAAAATCTTAGAAGTAAAAAAAAAAAGAAAGAAAAGTATTAAAAGAGGGTTAAAAACTTGGGTACCAGTTTAGTAGGTACCTACCTATGCGATCTTACGCACATTCGGACTTGCAATATGCGATCCCATGAGTTTCTGCGCTCTCAAACTCCAATACATGCATTTTATCCGTGAATATTATCCGCGACGATAAGCGAGTGTGGAGGTGAATTGAAGGAGGTAATGAGAGCTAGGTACTCAAAAACTTGATACCGACGGTAAAATTTTGAGATGTTGAAATTTTTCTGGAAGGTGTTATGACCAGAACGTAGAACTATATATTACGACCTTTTTCAGAGAAAACGCAAATGTAATAGGGGGTCGACTTGTGGCGAGTGATTGGCGACTTTTGGGAGCTCTTCAGCGACAAGACGATGATGATGATGACGACGACGATGGTAATAGTGAAAATCAACCAAGTCAAAAAAATTACGGTACCCTTGTTAAAGGCCCATGGGTCTTCGGTATGTGCTGAAGGCGAGAGCCGATTTTGGAACGCAGGCTTTTGTTGTTGAGAAACGGGACAGAGCAACGGTGCTTCCAATAATGAAACGCTCATTAAACCATTTTATTCAGTACAAAATGCTACTGAGATGGCATACTGGGTTTTTGGAGCTAACGTGCAAGATAGCAGGCCGAGCTGAGATCGCATACTAGATAGATAGGTAGGTACCAAAACTTGCTAAGTGACATTCAGTAGGTATTGTTTTGCGAAAAATGAAAATAAAAGACCATTTAGGTACCTAACCGGCACATTCCTTGAAAATACAATCAAAATCGAATGAAAACTGAAGAAGTCCGTCTGCGCACACATACAGACAGACAGACTGACGCACTTCATGCTTTCAAGACTTTCAAGAGAGACATAGCAAACTCATTCCTTGTTATCATTGACCCAAAAGCTCCTCTTGTTGTTGAAACTGATGCTTCAGACATTGCCGTCGCAGCAGCCATATTTTATAACAATTTATAAATTATACCACCTACGAAACGAAAGTTGTTCAGAATGGTCTTACACGTGAAATGCGAGTGGAACTGCCATTTAGGTGAAAATCTGTTTTGTCAATCTGCCTCTCAAAAGTGAAATTGATGCTTCCTGTGGGTTCCACTGGGTAGACACTGCAGCAACCCTACGCTACCATAAAATACAACACAAACCTTCTCATTTCGAATCAATCAAAATATCTACCTACCAAGCTACTAATTTTAAGAATTTTATGAATTGTAAATTGATTCATGTTTTTTTTTTATTCAGATTTGCGCGGGATGTCCAGTCCAACAGGACCCCGCCAAATTCCCAATGGAGAAGCTTTCCGGAGCTCTCGCCACTGCTCAGGTCAACGACGGTGCATCCAAAATCCTCAGCGTCACCGTTCAGGTAAAATCAAGACAAACTTACCTTTCGTACACCAATCCAAAACCGTAATTTCCCTCTAGATTCCAAGGCTTTCACAATTTGCAATGACTTAGAAACAAAATGTATTCCAAGAGTTATAATCCGGGCGTCTAACGTCAAATATCAGCCGTACTTGGATGAATTGAGAGCAGGGCAATCATGGTGTAGCAACAACAGTCAATAATTGAACTTGCTAAGGCTTGAAATCAGAAATGAGAATAGAGACTCGGATTTGCCCCTCCATAGGTTAGATAGATGTTACTGATTCTTTATTCTGTTTAATGAAGTTGAGATTTTCGGTCTCTCAAGGTAACAATGAAGAAAAATATGGAGCAGTATATTGGAAACCCAAGCATCTTAATACTTCGTACTGGGTTTTCAAGGCTCCCACAATTCATATTATTCATAACCAACACATCCTATCACAGACTTTCGAACGTGCAGATCATATTCATCGAAAGAGATGAAAAAATAAAAATAAATAAATGAAAAAAAAAAAATAAAACAACATAATTAAATGATTTACAACAAATAACCGGCCACATGTTTCCAACTTAACAAATCCATCGGGTAACATATTAGTTTAGGAGATTTCTTTCTTGTTATATCAAAATTGAGCTATTGGGATGGCTATAAAATTGTAGAAAATAACATTTTTTCACAAAATTCTTCATGGAATTCCATTTTGGAACATTTTGAAGTCCTATTATTATTATTATTATTATTATTTTTTAGTGTGTTAAACTAATAACAGATGTATGTATGTATTATGTATATATGTAAATAAAGAACGAGACATCCCGAGGGCGGAAAGTCAAGATAGAAGAGGCGTATGGCCGAAGAAAGAGAGGGGCCAACCCGAAGTAATGTGTTAAACAGTTCCGGGTTGGGCCTTGTCTCAGGAGTATATCGCAGGGACCACTAGGAACCGCCCTCCTTCTACACCCCTTAAAAAAAAAAAAAAAAAAAAAAAAAAAAATTATTATTATTATTTTAATTAATTAATTTTTTTACCTCAACCAGAAAAGTTATTAGCGACAACTCTTGCGTTTCAACATTTCCACTATGAATAATATTAATGTCAGACAATATAAATCTCTACATCGAATATTCGGAATGAATTCAGCGGGCCACACTTATAGTCCACAAATGTGATTAAATTTTCAAGGAATTTGTTTAAAAAAGTCCAGTCATGCAGCATGACCCTATGAGCGAATTTTTGAAGATGTTTCATGCAAATATTACCGATTTTTACAACTAGCGAACGGCATTATTTCGATTTTTGACTGATTTTTCAACTTTGAAATTTTTGAAAACTTGATACATATTCTTATAGGAAATTTTACGCTGATTCCAAATATACCACATGTATGCTGAAAAAAATTATTTCGCACAACAAATCGCAAAAAACAGGCTATTTTGAAAATTTTGACTACATTTTTGAAAATTTCAACCCGAAGATGTAATCCGATCATGCTGGCCAACGAACTTGAACTTTCGTTTTGTGTCCTGAACATTTTAAAATTTGTTTGAAGTTTCTAGCACAATTCTACCGACAGTTATCGTCTGGAATGACACATACATACATACATATATACATACATATATATACATACATTAAAAAATGCGTTAAACTTCAGAATATGATTCAGAATAGCCTGAAACGGATTTCTGCATAAGTTTTTTTCAAAAATTCACATTCTACAAATTTTGAGGCGAGAGCAATAGCTTAATTTCTTCAAAAATTCGCTAAAAGGCCAAAAATATATAAAATCCACACAAAAATCGCTTTTACCAAGGAATGTAATTTAGAAAAAAGGTTTTTTGGCATAAATTTGAAAGTTATCGATCTATGTGCAGATTCATATGTGACAATTGCTATAGGTGGAGTGTCAAAATAGCAAAAAATTTCCTGTCATGCAGCATGATCGCATGAGCGGATTTTCTTAAATTTCCTATCGAATTATAATATGTTTGAGCAATTTGAATACAAAAAATATTAAACCACCATTTTATGGCAAAAAACTCATACCTACTAAATAAAATTCGAAATTTTAAAATTCATGAAATTTAGATGGAGAGCGTTGGTTTACAGGTTAACTATTACCTATTACCTATAATTAATCTATAGTTAACCTGCTATGCCATGGCTCCCCATCTAAATTTATTAAATTCAATTACCAAGTAGTTACAACTAAATTAGTTCACAGCCTCACGAATTTTCAACTAATCAATCGGGGACATCCGATCATATTCATTAATCCAACAACATTCTACTAACAGTATGCAAGGCACACCCTCGTTCTTACAATGCAGTTTGGCCATAAAAGCCAATGAGGATGGATTCAGATGAAATCCGTAATAAAAAAACAATCATCATTACAGGTCGTTGCTGGCATCAAGTACACCGTCACTTACGAGTCTTTCTCCGGCAAGACTTGCACCGCCTCTTGGGTTGACGCCCCTTGGGTAAACCACGAACCCATCGACACCCAGATTTCTTGCAGAGCTAAAAGGTTTGTAGATTTAGTACCGAGTAAAAAATAACAATTAGCACTGAGCAATCTGGTTGATAATAATCTCAGTTAATAGGTATTGTGAACGAGTTCATTCAAAGTCATCCAAGCTTATTAAAACGCTAAATTTCAAGTGCTACTTATACAGGAGAGCGGAAGAAAATAAGTAGTTTCGCTGTTGATTTCTGATTCTGCATTTTCTGCGTATTGACTAAAAAATAATTTCAAATCGAAGTCGACATTTTCTAGTAGAAATTGAAATTTTGACAATGCATATAAGAAATAACTAAGGCTCTTTATAGCGTGGCATTATTGGCAATATAGGCGGTACTGGAAACACAAGTTTAAACTCAGCGCTGCACGTTTTGCAAGCGGGTCTACCCCTTAACCCCACTGGGGAGACTTCAGACCCTCTTTTCCTTTCACCTTGAGCCTCAGCTACACAGTGGATGAACGTGGAACACGCCCCAATTTAAATTTCAGCTTCAAAGATTTAATAGCAAAGAAATTAGACACTCACGAGGAAGTTGTGGAAACCCATTTCAAAACGGAAGTTAGTTAAAACAAGTTGTATTTTTCCACGAAAAATAAAGACACATGTTACAATGTTAAATCTATTTCGACGGTTAGGCCACCATCAGTAACAAACAATAGCTGAAGACACATTAGAAAGGACACAGCTTTTATAGTCAAGGTGAAGGGATATTGAATTCCATTGGTCAAGAGAAAGGAAAGGGGCGGGAGGTACAACCAATTAAGTGCAAGCGAGGTGAAGGGGGAATATAGCTAATCACATGAAGTGAAAGGAGGGAAGAATTGCTGGTTTCAACAGTTTGAAGGGATCATTCCATGATTTACAGAAATGGACTTATCTGTCCGTCTGATTAGTATAATCCCCCTTCACCTCGCTTGCACTTGATTGGTTGTACCTCCTGTCCCCTTTCTTTTCTCTTGACCAATGGGATTCCATCTCCCTTCACCTGTGACTATAAAAGCTGCGTCCTTTCTGATGTGTGTGTATGTATAGTGTGTCCTTTCTATATAAGCTGTATCCTTTCAGTTATTGTTTGTTACTGATGATGGCCTAACCGTCGAAATCGACTTAACATTGTAACTCTTCATTTTTCGTGGAAAAATACAACGTTTTTTCACTAACTTCCGTTTCGTCCCAAGTGTTCTCCATTTCAAACTTCAGCTTCATAGCTTGATTAGCAAAGAAATGAGATCCACCGCTACTCTAGTCTCGTTTTTTTTCGTGACAATATTTTGTAACAGTTTTCACTTTTCGGCGTATTTCACAATAGAATCTGCCACAACGGAAAGTTGAGACTCACCTGTGTAAATTTAGGTTTCAATAAATTTATGGTTAGTGCAAACTGGATGCCTACATAAAACATAGTTCACAAAATTCCTTTGTGCAGTATACTACATACATTGCGTAATTCTGACACGTGCCTATCTCTGATTGGCTTGGGCTCACAGGTACCGAACGCCTAATAATCCAGAACGCATTGGAAAAATCAAAAACGTATGAAGAATGTCGTGGACGGACATGTGTCCAAGAAATAATTTGCTCTCCAGGACGAAATTCAGTATCATATCCTTCCATCATCCACAGTAGAATAGGGTTTTATTAGTCAAGGTTCGAATAAGTGCAAACTGTCAAATTTAAACTTCGCTAGACTCACTTAGCTTCGGTATAAACATCAAATTGCAACAAAGAATATAACGATAAAGACGCTCCGATGTAGAGCTCGACGAAGCTAAGACGAAGATATGGGGCTCCGAACTAACAAGGTCTGCCGTAAGGAGCGGTGGGTAGGGGTGAAAGACCCAAGGAACAAGGTGTTTATCATGACTTTCCCCTGGTTGACACCTTGTGTCACCCCTTTTCGCTCTACAATTCGTTTCCCTCACCATCTCATCAATACATTAGTGAAACACACCCAACAAACAAAAACCCGGCAAAACAACACTTGTAAAATGTTAGAAAAATTTTGAAAAAAAAAAAAAAAAAAAAAAAATTCCTCAAAAATTCGTTGGAGCGCTTGAATATCTATGAAACGGATAAAAATGCAGAAATAACTTGGAAATTCACTTAGCAATTCATTTGTAGGCCAATTTTCAACAATACAAATTTTAGGAGATTTAATCATTTTTCCCCCTCTCCTACGGGCGCCCGGGAAAATGTGAAGGATCTCACGTCTTCGGATAGTCATCCTGCAACCACGACCTGATTTTGAAGGTGGCCCGCGCCTCTTTCTATCATTTTCATCAAAAATAAAATCTAGCAATGGATAAATTGGTCCCCCACCACCGCGCCCCTATGGGCGCCCGGGTGTTTTTTGACCTGTGAATCTCTTCGTACTGCATCTGTACACAATCCGTCCAAAATTCAAGGTGGTACCGCACTTGGTTTCGGAAATATGGCCATTTGTAATTTCCCCTAGTAAACGGTTCGGCCGGTAAAAACAACCCGGCAAAACAACACGGGACTTGTAAAATTTTTGAAAAAATTTGAAAAAAAAAAAAAAAATTCCTCAATAATTTGTTTGAGCGTTCGAATATCTATGAAACGGATAAAAATGCAGAATTAACTTTGAAATTCACTTAGCAACTCATTTGTAGGCCAATTTTCAACAATTTCAATTTTTGGAGATTTCATCATTTTTTCAACTTTCTGAACCGTTGAACCTCTTCGTACTGCTATCATAACACTTAACTTTGACGAAAATCGAAAAAAAAAAATTATTGCTAAAATGTATTGCTAACGTCTCTTGGCAATATTTTCCGTTGCTGGAATCTATTGCTAACTTCACTCCGGTAAACAACTTGTGTCAGTCACGATTGCCCTTATAGGCTACAAAAGAATAGCAAACCGGTATGGTCATTGTTTACGTGCAGCACTCTTAGCTCCAGCTTCTCATATTAGGAGCCCCATTCCTTAAAGCATCTGATTAAGTGATTGTTCACTGTTAATCATTGCTCTCATATTCAGAGCCCCATTCCTTTAAGCATCTGATTAAGTGATTGTTCATTGTTAATCATTGCTCTCATATCCAGAGCCCCATTCCTTTAAGCATCTGATTGAGTGATTGTTCATTGTTAATCATTGCTCTCATATTCAGAGCCCCATTCCTTTAGACATATGATTAAGTGATTGTTCATTATTTAATCATTGCTCTCATATTCAGAGCCCCATTCCTTTAAGCATTTGATTAAGTGATTGTTCATTGTTAATCATTGCTCTCATATTCAGAGCCCCATTTCTTTGAGCATCTGATTGATTGTTCATTGTTAACCATTGCTCTCATATTCAGAGCCCCATTCCTTTAAGCATTGATCATTGTTATTCATTGCTGATTATGTTGCAGGTCACTTGGAGGTTTTGAGGACGTCGATGCCTCTGAGCTCCCTGAACTTGAGGGAGTCGGCAACGAAGTTGTCAACACCCAATCCAACGGATTCAGGAAAGTCGTCTTGAAGGTTCTGAAGGCCCAGAAACAGGTAATGTCGAATGAGATACTGCCATTTCCATCTTTGGAAATTCACGATCACTAGTATAGGTATAATATACTATGAAAACAAAACAGACCACAATCTTGGCCAATCATTTATTCATTTTTATCAAGCCTGTGCCTGAAGAATTTGACAAATTGATTTAACTCCAGCAAAACATTTCAGAAGTTATCAAGTAGTATGAGAAGTGATTCAAATGATATAGGTTATAACAGCTGATCAACATTTTTACTCTAGGGTGTTTCTATAAATTGTGACAGTAATTTTTTGCCACAGAATGGATTTTGGTAATATATTAAGTTATTTTTTTTCTTTAAAATTGACTTGGAGCTTTTTTGAAATGGGTAAGATGCATGATCTCTCTCGCAAATGAACCTTGGTAATGTGCATTTTGGATCAAAATACCTAATCACAGAGAGAAATTGCTGAAAATCTGAGTTTCACAAAAAACAGTGAGCAGAATTAACGTTTCGGTCAAAGAAAACGACTAGCTGACACTAAGTCTAATAAATTACATACCTCTATAGAGCTAAACTGCTAGGTAGTTCTCTCTTTTAACGAAGCTGTGTTGCTCATTGTGTCCATTTCATCAGGTATTTTACTGTATTGCAGGTCGTTAATGGCCTTATCTACAAAGCCGAGTTCCTTGTTAAGACTACATCCTGCAAGATGGAACAAGTGGCTGAAGCTGCCTGCATGGAAAAGGAAACCGCCCCCAGGGAAGTGTGCACCGCCTCCCTCTACGCCTCCCCCTACCTGACCCTCGGATCCCCCAAGCTCAAGGTAAGTCGTGATATTGCAGTTTACTCGTGGAATATTGAGTTTAAGGCCTGTAAAACTATCTGATGTTATGGATAATGGAAATAGCCCCCCCCCCCCCATGCTTTGCCCATAACCTGGAGGCTCGTGGATCAAAACCACGCTCTGCTACCATGTGACAAGGAGGAGATGGAAATATAGTTGTCACCCCTTCAAAGGGTTGAGGTCATTAACCTGCTACACCCAGACTATTCACTTCTTCGCTTATTCAAATAAAACCATCTATTCTTTCTCCACAATTTGTCATCGAATTTTATGCTCTGTTGTTTAGGTGTTGAACTTGCAATGCAACAACTTGTTGACTGAAAACCTTATGGCTCAACCCGCTGGCGGCCTGATCACTGGCCACGACGAGAAAGACATGGCTGCTGCTGAAAGTTTCGCCGTATACATGATCAACTCTCAAGTCAACAGCCTTAACTACAAAGGCCTCTACAAGGTCCTCAACGTTGAACAAAAGGTACCTACTTGATTTAATTTCCATTTGATACTCTTATGTGAAAATAGCCCGGTAAAGTAAGATGTTTCAAGATGTACCTACATGTCAGTTGGCATAAACTAATAATTATATGTAATGAAGAGTAAAAACCTAGATTTAAAGAATTACAAGTCTGCAAAATCTTCTGATTCTAAGATACCAATCCTCTTTATTACCTGTTACTGAAATTGTGGTCGTTGATTCCCATCATTGTTGGTAGACCTTTGTAGAGTCTGAGCAGTAAATTGTGAGAACTGTTTAATAATTTCATTGTTTTAATCGTGTGACCATAGTTATGAGTAGAGTAGAAATTTTCCTGTTAGAAAATCAATGCAAAGTAAACTTCCAGTGGAATAAATATTATTATATCCTATTTCAGCTGAAGGCTGGTGGTCATCTTTACACCTTCGAGCTGGAGCTCCGTGATACTGACTGCACCAAGGAAAACGGTCTCAACGCCGTCAAGGACTGCCACTTTGTCAGCAACTCTGCTGAGGTAAGTTCAACCATTTTCATCGAAGGACGCTTGTCATGTGGTTCAGTCATAATTCCAATATATAACAAAATTACCTATTCATCAACTTCACGGCTTAGCTACAGTTGATATCAAACCTGAAATTTTTATAAGCTTCAGAACCATTCGCGCCGTCTATCAATGCAAACGTCTGATGTCCTATAAAATATAATTTTACAGTAAGGCAGTAAATTTTAATATTTTTGTGAGGATCCACATGCGATAACTTTTATGAATCAAAGTTATTTTAAGGAATCCTCAATAATTAACAAAACTATTGACGCTGCAAGTAATTTCTTGGAAGGACGGAAACGTCTTAATCGAAAAATGACTCTCCCCAAAATTGATAAATACCTACACATTTTTATTGTACATGGGAGAGAGGAGGGGAGTATTTCGAAGGATATCTTGGCCCACGAGAATCGGTAGGTATACCTTCATAAGTATTGAATTGAATTCAGGAGTATTGAAATGATCGAGACCACCATTAACCCCTTTTCGCCATTTCCCAGGTGTTTGCTTTAGATTCTCCATTAATTTTTAACATTGTATTGTTGATTATCGAAATGCGCCCGCATTATTTTGGGTACTTTTCCGTTATACCCCCCCCCCCCCCCCCCCCCCCAAGTCAATTTGTCTTCAACACGCCCGCATTCCTTCTTACTTAGATTACTTATTTACGTAGAATTGGTGACAATTTCAAGCTGTGGGAAGAAATTATATTATTAAAAAAAGAAGGAAAATAAATTACCGTGTTTTCAGAAGTTGCCGATGTTGGTGAGGATTAGTTGAAACAAATTGTTGTGGTTGTGTTGATTGCCTCCTCATGAATTATTATTTTTAAGGATGCCGTCCCCCTCAGCAACTAATATGATGAGACTCGTAATAGAAATCACATACTGAATGGGCTTAGTTAGAAAGTGAATGAGCGCAAGTCTCAGAACATTTATTATCAAATCAAATCAGAACCAAATCAAAATTGTCTATTTTGTCATAACATGATGGAATGTGTTTATCGGCGACGGGAAGCAACGGAAAGGTCGAGCAGCCCGATATATCACGTTGGCGGGCAGCAAAGGATTTTTGCGTGCTCGCTACCGAAGGAAGAAAAGCTTTGTGTCCGTGCAACAAGTCGAGAAAATTTCGTTTCCTCCAAAATCATGGGCACCAGTAATATTCCCCGATTCGCCAAATCCACTGTATAGTATTGGAATTTTTTCACCATCTTTCTGACTTGATGAAGAATTTCTAGTACACATTTCAAGACGATTGAGAGAATTTGGCAAACATGGGAACATTTTTGGCCCCCTGAAATCTAGATTTCCGACAAAATAGGGGTTTGCGCAAAAATATGCCTAAACTGCTTTTGAATTCGAAAACTTGAGATTCTCACAAACATTTGAGAATTCAGTACAAGAATTAGTACAAGAATGCGACGAAGTCAGTGATTAACGATGATGCTGAAAGATCAGTTATCCCGACGAAACTTGGTGTGCAATTCAATCAATATCCTTGAACAGTAAGAACCTTGTTGCGCCGAAATCTAAGCACTCTATGAGGTCAAAAAATACCAGGCACGAAAATTACAAATTTGCTGGAATTTTTTAATTTATTCTTTGTGCTTTTACATTGGGAAGTCAATAATTATCCAACTGAAGATTCCTAAATACACTTAACAAGCCTCATCCATGTAAATTGGTCATCTGCGTAATAGGTAGGTCGTATAAGTATGTCTGTAACTGGTGAGAATGCCACCCACTACAGCAAATGGAAAATGACTGGGCTTCCCTGGGTGAACACAAAAATACGGAAACCAAAAATTGTAGTCTTCCCTAATTATTGGAGAGGGTTTAGAAAAGAATGTTCATTGGTTGATCAATATTAGTAACGAGTTTGTTTTTCTATTCCAATTCCTTGTCACGCCCTTAACTATACACAGTTTCAATCTGATTTTGTTGAAATTTTACGGATTGTGCGGGTAAACTCCTAGATGATCCCCAACAAATTTCATTACTGCCGGATCAATAATACGCTTGCGCAAACGTGAATTTCTTATAAAGTCGATTTCGTACGATCTATCTTGGTCCTATTTCGTTCAAACTTGGAGCGTAGTTGAGTGTAGGTTTTAAGAAGGTGCCCTACATAAGAAATTTAACGCAATTGGTTGAGTGGTAACTATAACTAAAGTAAGCAAAACTAAAGTTGATTGGAGACTAAAGGTCCGATTTTTTTTTTCCACAGGACCTCAAGTGCACGACCAAAGTCTGGTACTGGCCCTGGTCTGGTCTCACCACCATTGTCTCCAACAAGTGCTCTCAGTAACCAGGAGGGAAAACGAAGAAAGTTTTTTAATTAAAAATTTTAAAAATCTAAAAAAAAAAATTAAAATGTAACGTAAAAATGTAAAAAAAAGTAACTGAAACTTAAGAAGAGAACGCAATAACTGATATTATAGGAAAATCAAACTTCACATACCTAAAGATTAATGTCGAATTTCGCTATGAATATTCTATTTGCATTTGTTATAACTAATTCAAGATAATCAACATGTACCATATTATTGTTGATTATTTGTTTAAATTATGTCAACGAACGGAATTATACAAGTTCGTTGAGAGTATAATAACTGTGAATATTTAATCTTCATGAATGTAAATGACAACTACATTAAACATTTGTTTTCCTATATTTTTTAAAGCTGTTGTTTTTATTTGCCGTATATTAATCCCTACTGCCAAAAAGTACCTAACTAACTAAAATATGAGGGTCTGTGAAGGAGAAACCATATGCTTTTTAAATTTTAAACTCCATCGTCCCCTGGAGCTGATTTGTCGTTACATTTCTCCAGTGAGAGCTCGAGATCATTCAAAGTCACTGGGACATAATCTTGCAGTTGTGAGTGTGTTGTTCCATTGTTGTGATGTTGAAATATCTTCCATTGAGTGGTAAGCTATTGCTACTGAAAATGTATGATGTATGCCTGAAACATGGACATAAAATACGTGAGTGGCAATTGATTCGCATATTGTAGTTGAAGAAAACCCCACTCCAAAGGAACATCAATGGACCTACTGATGGCTTTATTTTCTTGTGTAATAAAATTACTAAATTCTGTCATTAAAAGGCGAGTGGAAACATATATCGAAACAAATGCCATACAACATGCTAAGGTACATGGATTTAGGAAAAGACATGGTACTGACTTAAACTTAAACAGTTTAGTAAACTCCATGTATATTAACAAAGCATTTAATATTAGTTCCCAAGCTATATTTATGGATATTTCTGGAGCATTTAATAAAGTAAAGATCAACAATCTAGCCGACACCATCACAGCCAATAGCTTTCCAACATATCTGACAACTTGGGTACACAGTTTATTTACTACAAAACGATATATAGTGACGAAATTCAAGAAACTCGCAACAACCAAGGACTAGATCAGGGTGCTATACTCTCTCCAACTCTCTTCAATTTGTACACTTCAGTGTTGAACAACATAACAGAGAAAACCACCCTGACAACTTTTGCCGATGACATGGTCCTAATAATACATTTGCAGGACATTCGTTCAAATATGGAAATAGGTACTACAAGTAGAATTCACCAAACTGCTATGGCAGATAGCACTTTGTTGCTTAATTACAACAAAACAAAGCTCGTCGATTTCTCCATCACCTCAATACAATGCCCACTTTCAGTTCAGGGTTCAGCTGTCATGATGTGACAAGAGTCGTGTCCGAGACCTCGGAGAGGAAACATCGCGCTCGAGATATTCGGAAGTTTGTTTCGCTAATGTGAATTAACAGTGAAAAAAAAAAAAAAAAAAAAAAAAAAAAAAAAAAAAAAAAAAAAAAAAAAAGAGCCCACCGGACGCCGCCCGGTCGATAACCCTTCGTGAAGTTATTGAAGAAACTGAGGCGACAGTTGCGAAAATAAAGGCTGAGTTGAACGTGTTTACCGAACAACTACAAGATTCACCGCTCGTTCATCCAATTGGTGAGTTATTTGAAACCGTTTCTACTCTAATTTCATTTCTGAGTGAGACAAACGAAGTGGTTTTGGAGGAGAAAAGAAAGGTGACTCTGCAGTCAGGGTTATTAAAGCAGCGCGATGAGCAAATCGAATGTCTCAAGGAGAAAATCGAAGAACTAGGCTCACAAAAATCGCTGAAGCCACAACAGTCGACTGTGCGCTATTATTCAGACGAGAGCGAAGATGTCGACGAATCAGAAAAGGAATTCTCTGATCCCCAAAAGCGTAAAAGGAAGAAATCCAAGGGTAATATTCCAACGCAGAATAAAACAAAACAAATTTTAAAAACCAAGGACCCGAAACCCCCACCAATCTACTTGCATAAAATCACCAATAATTATAAAACGATTGAGGGAGCGGTGCATGAACATGCTCCAAATTCCAAAGTCACTGTTATGAGGGATAATCAGGTTAAGATCAACCCATCTACCTCGGATGGATTTCGGAACCTAAGTGAATTCCTTCGAAATGAAAAATGTGAATTTCACACGTACCAAGATAAACAGACTAGACCCTATTCAGTCATGATCAAGGGTATACATAAATCTCTGTCTGAGATAGAGCGCCGATTCCAAGTAGAATACCCTTATCTCGGAAAAAACTAGGTTGGAAAAACGAGAAACACCCTGGACATGTGCATAGTTGCCTTTGAAAACGGGACTAACATAGAAGACATACATGCTATTACTTCCTTACATGGAGCGAAAATTGCTGTGAACAGTCTTAAGTCTCCTAAACTTGTTGCGCAATGCAAAAACTGTCAAGGTTTTGCACACACAAAGAATTATTGTGTCCTTGAGACAAAATGTATCAAATGTGGTAAAAACCATGCGACAAAAGATTGCCCTAAGCCCGTTTCAATACATCCAACATGTGCCAATTGTAACTCAAACGAACATCCCGCAAGCTACAGAGGATGCATAGTAGCGATCGAGGCCCAAAAGAAGTATAAGGAGAACACTTGAAAACACCATGCATCGGAAAGTACAAAATTCACTGTCAAGACACCGTCACAAGTTCTTCGGGAAAAAAATTTAACTCCCTTCTTACAAGGAGAAGGGGGGACAACTTAAAAACATACGCGCAAGTCCTCAAAAACGTCCAAACGCTTCAGCTAAAACCAACGCTGAATGAGAAACATGCTGACCCATTAACTGTTATTCTTGATCGTCTAAACCAAATTGATCAACGATTCACTGAATTCAATAGAAGAATCGGAGCACTGGAAAGTAAACTCCAATCCAAATCGAAGAAATAACCATGAAATTACAGCTTCCTAGAGTGTAAAGTATAGAATTACCTATTCAAATTATTTAACCTCCGCTTCACAAATCAAACCGTTTTCGTAATACTCAGATCACCTGCTATGAATCAAATCATCGAAACACCAGCTCAATGAAATCATCAGAAATTAACAAGCGGTTGCAATCATGTTCACAATATCAATTATGGAGAATGATCACCTGTGTGTAAACAATTATTTATTTATATTTATTTATTTATTTATTTATTTATTTACAAAACGGGCGATGCCCAATTACAATATTATTAACAAAATAAATTGGTCTCTAGATGAGGAAAGAAAATCGGTAGGTAATTCAGAAGAAAATAAAATAACAATATAGGTGTATGTATATATATATATATATATATATATATATATATATATATATATATATATATATATATATATATATATATATAAGTTACGTCGGGTGCCGAGAGAAAAGAGTTTTTAAAAAGCACTTTCTTTATTTGGAACCGACGGAACACAAGTTTAACTAAGGAAAACGGAACGGAGATACGTAGCGTACGAGCGGAGCAACGAGACTGACTCGAACGGTGGGGGAATCAAGCTTATATAGCCTCGGTGGGCTGATTCAGCAGAAATAAAGATAGATCAGCGGTTTTGGTACTATAACACCTCCCTCCCCAAGTGAAAAACTGCAGAGAAAATTTTTCGCGAAGTTTTCTCAAATTGGAAATGATGAGTTTAATAAAATTTTAAAGTTGAGTTAAATTTTAGATTGAAGTGTTAAATTGAAGTTTTAAGTTTAAAGTTTTTAAGTTTAAATTGATTATTTGAAGTTTTAAATTGAAGTGTTTGTTGTTTATACAAACTGACACTCCAATATAAATTTATTTAGTTAAATGTGTTATATTCACATGTTGATTATTATGTTGTGTTGTCAACAAATAAAATCACTTCGCCTCTAAAATCTATCAAAGATAGTTGTGCTAATTTCACTTATAAAAATAACTAACTCTGCTAAAGTAAAATTCACTAAAAATCACATATTTACAAGAGTGTTAGGGATTCAAGTTTATTGGTTTCGTTAAGTTAACTCGCTCCGTGTTCCTTGTTTTGTTAAAAAAAAATTTTTACAATCGATGAGTTTGAGTTACAATTATTTTACAAAAAAAATTTTGAAAAAAAATTTTACAAAAAATTTTTAAAAAATTTTTACAATCGATGAGTTTGAGTTACAATTAGAAACACTCATTATAAAAACACATTATAAAAATATCATAAAAACATTTACAAGAAACATCATAAAACATTATAAAAATCATAAAATAAAGAATCATAAAACATCATAGTCATCAATCATACAATCATTAAACATCATAAAACACATAAAACATATTTTAAAAACACAAAAAAAAAAAAAAAAAAAAATTACATAGAAAGAGATTACAAAAAAATGAGATTACAAAAAATTTACATAAATTATAATATTAGGTCAAGGGGATTTATGCAGGTTGATTTGTTATTTTGGCTCTCCCACATTTCTGTCTATAATTTATGATTGTGTACCCGAACAGTGACAATATTAATACGTAGAGTATTATAGTCCATATGCTAGGCAATATGGAGGGGTACCAATTAAGACCATCTTGGTCGTTGTCAAAAGGGTTTAAGTTTAAATGAAAGTTGTCTAAGTTTTTGAGGTTGATGTCGTCAAAACGCATAGACATGTGAGTGAAGTTAAGGGAATCAAATTTCGGGGTAGATATGCTTAACAAAGTGGGACTTCCCGTACTGGTAAGTTTTGATGACATTAATTTGTCGTGATAATAAACTGAGTCAGAGTTGGGGTTGACGAGATGGATACCTTGTAGGGTGAGTGTTTCCGATTTATCTGAACTTTTAATCTGTAGTTGGTCCTCTTGAGGAAAAACTACCAATAATTGGTTGGTTTCGGGGACGATAGATATGTAATTTGTTGCAATTGATATTTTCGTAAATTGACAAGTACTCGTGGAGCCATTCGACAGGATGTTACGTTCACAAAAAGCATTTGCTTGTGATAACAATTCCACATTGCAATAGAATTGCTCATTAAAAATACAACGATCGGATAGTGGAAGGATCTCATTACCATTCTTCAATAAATATTTAAATTTAGGTATTACCGTAGTGTACTCTTCGTTGACATGCCAAGGTGTGGAGTATAAATAGTACAAATGATAATCAACATTTTTGTAAACTGGTAGAGTGAGGAAATACACAATTCTGTTGCTACGAATGTTACATTGTACTCTAATTAAGGACTCATAGGTCAGCAGATCAGTTAGATTTAGTGACAACTTTTGTAGTTCGATTTCCAGAACGTGAGTACTTATGATACTAGGGTGTAAAATGCCTTGTTTACAAAAGGTGATTGATGTTTCGATTTCTGACAGCAGATTGAGGATGAGATTCATGGATGTTTGAAGATGATACATTATATCTTTGTAGATAAGTGTTTGACCATCAAATGAGTTTACGATAGTATTTATTTCCGCAAATTTATGTTTTATTTGGTCGCTATTAATTTGAATGGTTTGGAGGGTTTTGTTGTAATTGGTGATAAGTTGATTAACCACGGAATACTGTTGAGAGAACTTCGTTTGAAGGTTCTTATTGCGCTTATCGATATCGTTAATAATGTTGTCGAATTTTTCTTTATCATCATTGTCTAAATTTCCAGTGATTGCTTTAATAACAGTTCCTAAACCATTGATCAGTCCTCGTTTCTGTCTGGTTTCTCCGTGAAGTCTTATGTTTGAAATTTTTTGTTCAACGAGCATTTGTACATGTTTGAAGAATGAACAATACTCGTCGAGTTTGTCATGGAGTTTGCGAGAATTTTGGGTTAGTCGTACGAGAGAGGAATAGTTGGAATTTAAATTGTCGACTTCTGTATAGATTCCAGTTAGTTCGTAATAGTGGGTTAGTACGTGTTCTGTCTCCTCTAATTTGGCAGGTCCCAGGTCGATTGGGATTATTCCTCCACTTCTATTGAGGTTCTTGACCTCTGCACAGAGGGCTGCAGTTGTAAGCAATAACCTGTAATGACGTAAGACGGAATTACTTTCTATAGTTTATTTCTTAGGACCAAAATGCTGTTTTGATTTCCAAGGTCCGTGAGGGGGGGAGTCTGGATCTGAATCTATGTCTGAGTCATCTGAGGTTTCTGAGGTTTCTGGAGTTTGTTTAGTACCTAACTTCCTGGGTCGTTTGATGTTGGAAATATGAATTTTCTTTCGGGTGTTGTGATGATCTGCCGTTTTCTTATCTACATCCAATTTGTCCAAAGTTTCCTTACTGTATTTATTTTTTGTTTTGCTCATAAATTGTTTGTTTTTTACAAATATGGTTTCGGGAATATCTGGAATAATCTCTCTATTTTCGTTAGCTTTATTGATGGCTCTTTCTTTTGTTCGGGAACTGCGATTATGAATTTCGGAATACAACCTGGCTATTCGGTCCTTGTGTTTCGAGGTGTAATCGTTTAGCATTATTCGTTCTAAATCTGCTTCGAGGGGGCTACCTGGTTCTATATGACCATAAACGACTTCAAAAGGAGTAAGAGCGGTTACCGAATGAATCGAATTGTTATACGCTATTAAGGCGTATTTTACTTTTGTGACCATGGAGTCACAGGAGAATTCGGATCGGTTATTGAAGAGTCGGATATGTTCAATTAAGGTTGAGTGGAACCTTTCTATTGCTCCGTTACTATTGGGATTTGGCTACAAATGAAATGAATTTCTACTTTGTGAAGGTTCAAGAGTTCTTTTACTAGAGACGAATCGAATTGTGCCCCATTATCGGATATTATCATTTTCGGGATACCGTGATGGGTAAAGTAAGTCAACAGATTTTTTACAACGTCAAGACTTGAATTGCTGGTTAAGTGATATGCTTGAGCATACTTTGAGAAAGCGTCAGGATGGTAAGGGATTTGCCACCATCTAAGGTAAACTTATCTATGTGTACTATCTCGAAAGGTCGCGTGGGTGTTGGAGTTACATTAAATTTTGGTTTAATGGGCACGCGGTCGTATTTTGTAGCCAGACAAGTCTCGCAACGGTTGATAAAATTTTGTATGGTACCTTTTTGGTTCGGCCAGAAATATGTGCGTTTGATTTTTGCATATGTTTCCGTTATGCCTCTATGATTCGTTTTCCCGATATGATAATTAGATATTATGTTTTCCACTTCGTCTTCGTTAGGGACATCCTGTACGAGATCAGTGTACTTAGTCATTTTTAAAGTTGACTCTCTAAAGACGCTCATCATCACGGATGCGAATTCTTGATAGATTTCTCCCTTATCATCATTATAGAAATACAAGGAGTATTCTATATGTGGGCGTACATATTCCTTCACAAAATCGATTACATTATTTTTGAAATTGGTTTTTGAAAATTCCACATTAATCCGAGTTTTAGTTCAGAATGGTTTTGTAATTTTTGGAGTTTTGGGATTATTCGAAACGAGTTTTATTAATATTTGGTTAAGTCCATGGTTGACTATACCTTCTTTAATTGGAATGGTCAGGACTGTATTGCCTTCGGCGTTGGAGTGTATCGTATCAACGGAATCTAGTTCGGGCGCTGCCGATTCTAGGTTGACGGCGAGGGACTGATTGTCTCTATTGGTAGCGTTTTCGATACCTTCCCTAGATCGTCTATAGGTTTCCATTATTTCGTCTACGACTTCGCGAACATTCGGGTCATTGTCGAAATCTGTAATTATTTCGCGCATAGCCTCCTCGTCGCTTAGAATGTTATCTATATTTGACGTACTAGGTTGGGGACTATCGCTGTTGTTCAGTTCTATTCTAGATAGTGCATCGGCTACGTGATTGGCAGATCCAGGTTTATATTTAATAGTGAAGTCATAGTCGCTTAATTTTAATCGCCATCTAAATAGTTTGGATGAACAATCCTTTAAACTGAAAAGCCATTGAAGGGGACGGTGATCGGTGAACAATGTGAATTTACGTCCATATAAATATGGGCGGAATGTTTTTACGGCATAAACGATGGCTAAAAGTTCTTTTTTCATTGTTGACAGTTTTCTCTCAGAATCACATAGTGTTCGACTCGCAAAATGAATCGGTAAATCCGCTTTTTGATCGTTATATTGGCTCAAAACGGCTCCCACGGCTACGTCACTTGCGTCTGTAGTTACGTTAAATTCCTTGTCAAATTGGGGATATTGTAAAATTGGTGAGTTCATCAATAGGTTTTTACAGTGGTCAAAGCATTCCAAATATTCGTGACTATCATAGTTGATTTTGGAATTTTTCTTTAAGCAGGCTGTGAAAGGTTTAGTGATTTTAGCAAAGTTGGGTATGAATTTTTCTATAATAGCCTAAAAGTCCGAGAAACTGTTTTATTTCTTTTCTCGTCTTAGGAACAGGAAATTTTGCAATTGCCTCTACCTTATCCGGGTTTGGTTTAACTCCTTCAGCGGATACAACGTGTCCTAAAAATCCCGTTTCTTTACGCAAAAATTCCGTTTTATCTAGCTGAATTTTCAAGTTTGATTTTCGTAGCCTTTTGAAGACTTCCCTAAGGCGTTCGACGTGTTCTTGTAAACTGGTACTGTAAATCAAAATGTCGTCGACATAAATCAAACATATTTCATTTTGAAGTCCTCTCAGAATATCGCTCATTAGGCGAGAGAAGGATGGAGGGGCGTTCTTTAAACCGAATGGGAGTCTAAGAAATTCGTAATGTCCTGTGTCCGTTGAGAAAGCAGTTTTCGGGATTGACGATTCATCTAATTCCATTTGATGGAATCCAGAGGCCAAGTCAAGAGTACTAAAGTATTGGCATCGTCCAAGTTTGTCTAATAAGTCCGTGATGTTTGGTAGAGGGAATTTGTCTGATATCGTCCGTTCGTTTAGTTTTCTATAATCAATGACAAGTCTATATTTAGCTCGTCCAGATGCATCCATCTTTTTTGGTACTACCCATAATGGAGCATTGTAAGGGGAATTTGAAGGTCTTATTATTTTTTGTTTTAACATGTCATTAATCTGTCTTTTAACTTCGTCTTTGTACACGTTCGGGTATCTGTAAGGTTTGGTGTAAATCGGTATCTCGTCCGAAGTTCGTATGTGGTGTTTTACGTGATTAGTGAAAGTTAAAGGTTGATCGTCTGAATGGAATAAGTCAGAATATTCTTTTAGTAGTTTTAGAATTTCTTGTTTCTCCTCCTCATTCATATGGTCTAGACGTAGTTTAGTTAAGGTTTGGGTTTAATTTTTGACTGATTAGGAGCCGAAGGTTGATCAGTGGATTCGCTTTCAAGAAAAAGGTTATCAAGGACAGGTTCGCCTATGATGGGTTCGTTTTGCCTAAAATCTAGAGGTTTTTCGGTTGGATTCATAACATGAACATGGGCATAAGAGTTATTCACTAGAGCTAGGCATTGGGGAATTTCTATGTCTCCTACCTTTGTTCTAGGAATGATGGCTTCGCCATTTTCTATGTTTTTCAATTTTATTTTTACTTGTTGAATGGTCCTTGCGTCAATTTGATAGGATCCTACTTCCGGAATAGTATCTGAATTTTTCGCGTTAGTGTTTGTGAAAAACAATTCCAGGGTTATGTTCGGGGTTTTAAGTATTCTTTTTCTGCATTTTACATCGGCTTCCAGGAATAGCAAGAGGTCAGTTCCGATAAGCATGTTAAATTCGTCATGAAATTTAAACATGATGAACGGAAGGTTCAGTCCATATGAATTGAATAATTCTCCACAAGGTACTAGCGCACTTCGGTTGAACTGTGAGATTCCATGCGCCGTTCTTACTAATCCTGAGTCTGGTTGAATTTTGAAGGGAAATATTTATAGGCAATTTCGGGATTAATGAAACTCCTAGTTGCACCTGTATCTATTAATATTTTAAGATTTGTTTTTGGCATTATTATATACGGAAGTTTACCTTGAGGATTTGGAAAGTTTAAGAGTTCGATAATTTCGTGAGGCTCATTTCCTCTAAAAAAGGATCGGTTTGGTAACCCGTATTGTTTTCCATTGGAATTTTCCGAGAGCATATTCCCGAATTCATAACTCATCTGATCCATCTCTGGATCGTTGTATTGATGTTCATATTGAACATCCGTATTCATAAGGGTTTGAATCACAATATTGGGCGTTCTGATTATCAAAAAATGGTCCTTGAATGTTTTCTGGTGGCTCAGGATTCTCAATCATGTTGAGATTGGTGTTTTTTGGTCGAAATGGACATCGGTACGACACTTTTGTTCATACTCGATCAATTTTGGGAAAAATTTGGATTTTTCGTCTGATTTTGCGGATAATTAGGTTTTGCTGAATTTTGGAATTTTGGATTCGGATTTCTATTCAAACCGGACTGATTTTGTGAGTGAGTTGCCGGCTGTTGAACGTTTTGAGTGGTATTATATTTTGGCGTGAAGCGCGGAGCATATTGTTGGGGAAACCTCGGCTGGAATTGATAATTAGTCGGGGTCGGCGGCACGGAATGCGGCCTTGGCATCATCCGGTTTGCTGATGCAGCACCTGGCTGATTACCGTTCGTCGCCTGTGCTGGTGGCGAGCTTTGTTGAGTGGGTCTGAAGGAGGAAGATTTATCTTTGGGTTTTAAATTGAAATCATTAGTTAGCATGGATAGAGCCATGCCCAAGTTGGTTGGATTTTTGGTTCCAAGTAGGCTTCCTAACGGTTCGGAAATACCGTGCACGAATACCCTTAGAGCGTAATTCCGCATGTATTCCGATAAAATCGGAGCATGCTCACGCATATTCAGTTGGAGATACGCCACCTGTGAATTAAGAATTAGACAAATACGGTCATGAAAATTGAAACAATCTTCATGCGGGGATTGTTTCATTGCGCTTAATTCTGAAAGTAAAGTGTAAGTATCACGCTTATCGCTATAAGTTTGAATTAATGCCTTCCTAAGTTCTGGGTATGTATCTATAGTGTTGACATAGATTTTTTCGGCTACTGATGACCCTAGTTTAGACGTAATCACACCTAGGATCACATCGTTCTGGAAATCATCTCTATCAACATGATTATAAAACCTTAAATATATCTTATCACATTGTTTTAGGAATTTTGCTAGTATTAAAGGTTCTCCGTTAAATTCGGGAATTAACCTATTATATTCCCTACGGAATTCTGGAGGCTGCTGGGGCGGCTGTTGAGGTTCAGGTAGAGGTGCTACCGGAATCGGATCTGGTTGGAACGGAATTCTTGGAGGTTCCTCAGGAATCGGGTTTAATGCTCTTTGCAGTAGAGCAGCTGCATTAACTGGAGGTGCTGGTCCAGGTGGAAGTGGGATATCGCCTAGGTCCATGCTTCTGTGGAGTCTGCGTAAACTACTCCAATCCCAAAAGCTGGCTAGGGGTTTTGGTTCCTTGACCTTAGGAATTTTTCAGAATTTTTATTAAAGTTGATTAATGAAGCTCTTAGAGTACGAGTATTCAGTAGGTACTCTGACGGTTTATAATGATTATATTTGGAACCAGGGCACGGTCCTTAGAATTGATTTATTTGACCAGGGTACGGTCCTTAAAATTTATTTATTCGACCAGGGTGCGGTCTTTTAAAAAATTATTTATTTGACCAGGGTACGGTCTTTAAAAATTATTTATTTGACCAGGGTACGGTCTTTGAATATTTTAAATTGATGAGACCAGGGTGCGGTCCTTAAGAATAATTCTTGTAAATGACCAGGGTACGGCCTTTAACTTGAAGAGACCAGGGTGCGGTCTTTTAAATCTACGTTGATCGCTGGGGAGGAGGAAATACAATATTCCTTTGTATTTACCTCAACACGACGGTATCCAGTCGATGTTTAATCTAAGACCAGGGTGCGGTCTTTTAAATCTACTTTGATCGCTGGGGAGGAGGAAATACAATATTCTTTTGTATTTACCTCAACACAACGGTATCCAGTCGATGTTTAACCTAACTGAAGAGATGTGAGCTGAATCGTTGAAAAATTGTAGAATTGAAGTTACTTACAGTCTCAACATCTTCTTCAGGAGTCCGTTGTCCGTATCCCGTAGATCGTAGAAGTCTGCCGTATCCGTGTGCACTCCGGTTCTGTTGAGCGCGGGGTTCTTCGACACACCTTAACTGTTGAAACAGAGATTTCCGAATAGTCCGAGAAAATCCGAGAATCGGTGTGTCCTACAGCGACTGCACCAGTTACGTCGGGTGCCGAGAGAAAAGAGTTTTTAAAAAGCACTTTCTTTATTTGGAACCGACGGAACACAAGTTTAACTAAGGAAAACGGAACGGAGATACGTAGCGTACGAGCGGAGCAACGAGACTGACTCGAACGGTGGGGGAATCAAGCTTATATAGCCTCGGTGGGCTGATTCAGCAGAAATAAAGATAGATCAGCGGTTTTGGTACTATAACATATATATATATATATATATATATATATATTATATATATATATATATATATATATGTATATATATATCGGGGATGACTACCAATAATTACAAAGTTTCTCATAAACAACCCGCACAACTCATTTATTTAGTTGATAAACGTGTTAGCGTTTACCTTTCAAGGGCCAGGAATGTTTCGTCCCGGAAGGGTTGGTATCCCTGACGTATTTTAAATTTTGTCTCCTTGAAGAATATAGGTAGTTAATCTGAAATTTTCACGTTCGTAATTGCATTGCTGGAGCCGTTTTTTTTTGCTTCCAAATGAAAATATGGGTTTATTTGATCTATAGGTACTTCCTCGAAATGATATTAAATTAATGTATTTGGAATTTCGTGCCTTATTATGATTCTATCATTCAATTGATCTTTACAGAACGAGTAGGTAGTTTTATTTTGATAATAATTTTATTATAAATTTGGAAATACGACTGTATAAGTGTAACATTTCACCGACAGATCATCATTGCTCGAAAAATCACTGATGAGTAAATATCTAGATTATAGAGTCATATTTAAAATTTATCGGGAAATATTTCAAATAAATAAAAGTGCCATTATTAAAATTTATAGTTGATGATTAACCACGATTGGTTGTATTTCGAGTAAATTGTTCCCTATGAATTAATTTTACGAGGTTTGTCCTCTTTAGATTAAAATGAAAAATTTTTAATTCATTGAATTTCGGCCGTTTATTTAGTAAATCGTCCTCGTCCTTTTTTCAAGTTTCAACGTTTACCTTTGTTTCCAGTCCAGAAACATTTACTTGCATAAGTGGATGGCAGGATTTAGTCTTGTTGCATCATCATGTTCTTTGTTCTTCCTAGAGGTCCTTCATCCGTGGTCCTCATGAATTAGGCTTCTTGCTTTGTTTCCAGTCCAGAAACATTACTTGCTTAAGTGGATGGCAGGATTTCGTCTCGTTGCATCATCATGTTCTTTGTTCTTCCTAGAGGTCCTTTATCCGTGGTCCTCATGAATGAGGCTTCTTGCTTGATCAGTTCAGTCGGCATAACACTTGTGAGCGTGAATTTAACTATATCCCACTTCTGATATCAAGAATTGAACTAAAAGGTATCAGGAGTGAGGGTGAAATAAAGTAAAACTTGTTTAAGAAATGAGATGAAAGTTTTAATAATGTTAAGGTATGTCTACACTTGTGCGCATTGTCTTTCAATTTTCAACTTGCGTCTTTCAACTTGCGTCTCTCAACTTGCCTCATGGGGCATGCCTCCCACGCATGCTCGAGAGGCATGCGATTCCTGTCCACATTTGCGCGTCAGTTTCCTTTCAACCTCCTTTCGCGATGAAGTCAGCAGACGATGCATGTTTGCTACTTTCAATAAGTGCGGCATTCGTGGTGATTGAAAAAGCAAGAAAAAAAAATTATCAGAAGTTTTCCGTTATGATACGCTTTGAGTGATGCAAATTGTAATAATTTCCTATCCAGGGAGGCCTTAGTATAGACATGGAAATCTCAAAAATCTGAAACTTTGCACAGGGGCTGCATTTAGGTTTTCGTAGTGCCCCGAAACTGAGCAGTCCAATCCTTCATCACCCAAGAATTTTTTAGGCCAAAAAAAAAAAAAAAAAAAAAAAAAAAAAAAAAAAAAAAAAAACTCGGCGCTTTGCGCCTCGGCGGGGGGCTCCGCCCCCCTGCACCCCCGGTTTATTTCTTTTTCCATACTCTGTATGAAATCATAGGAACACAGAATGTGTTCCTATTTCCTTACCAACGGCTTGGTTGCACGTGGCATAACACGTGGCATAACACGTGGCATAACACGTGGCATAACACGTGGCGTAACACGTGGCGTAACGGTTTTAACGTAACGGTTTTTTCTGTCGGTTTTTTTTCGGTAGGTCATCGCAAAAACACATTCTGTGTTAAAAAAAAAAAAAAAAAGAAAACGCTGGGGAAGAAGCGATCCATGTGGATGAGTGACTATTTGAAAACTCGGGACTACAAGATTTTGAAAGAAGTGAATGCAGATGATGTTTTGTTCAAAAACTTCACTCGACTGTCGAAGGATAACTTTCATTCTTTGTTAAATCTGACTCGGAACAAAATTGGAAAAAAGGACACACGTTTCCGTGAAGCTGTACCTCCAGAATATAGGCTGGAAATCACGCTGAGGTTTTTGGCCAGTGGTGATTCGATCCAGTCTCTTTTCTATCTATTTAAAGTGTCCAAACAGAGTATATCAGAAATGATACCCATAGTTTTGAAAGCCATAGTTGAAGCTCTACAGGATTACATCAAGGTAAGTGCGAGTGTTTTGAAATGCGAGTGATTTTCTATAATCCTCGATGAACTCAAGCGTTTCCTTCGCGGTATTATTTAAATCCGTGGTGACAGACATCATACAATATATTAACAAACTTGAAGACGGCACTTTTCCCCACGAAAACTCACGCGAAATGAACGGTTTGACGCAAAGAATTCCAACCCATGCGGTTCGGCGTGCGCTGCCCCTTTCGCTACGTTCAACACCCCCGTTCATCTCGGAAGAGGCATGCGCCTTGGTCTTCATCACGTGCGTCACACCTTGCGCCATGACGCATGCCTCATGACGCACGAAAGCTGAAAAGTGTAGACACACCTTTCCGACATGTATCATAGGAAGGTTTTAAACGAACTGAAGCCACGCCACGAAGCGCTCTAGTTATATTCCCAATGACGCAGTAGGGTGCGTCAGGGATACCTACCCTCCGGGACGAAACACACCTGGCCCTTGAAGGGTAAACGCTAGCGCGTTTATCAACTAAATAAATGAGTTGTGCGGGTCGTTTATGAGAAACTTTGTAATTATTGGTTGTCATCCCCGATATATATATATATATATATATATATATATATATATATATATATATATATATATATATATCTAATATATAAAATTCTCGTGTCACAGTTTTCGTTGCCATACTCCTCCGAAACGGCTTGACCGATTTTGATGAAATTTTTTGTGCTTATCCGGTATCTATGAGAATCGGCCAACATCTATTTTTCATCCCCCTAAATGTTAGGGGTAGTCCACCCCTAATTTTTTTTTTTTTTTTTTTTTTTTTTTATTTTTTAGACAAAATTTTTAATTTCTATTTTTTATGATACAACATACAAAAATACATACAATCCTCAATTTTCACCCTTCTACGATCAACCCTTATTTTTTAATAGCCATTTAGAATAGAATTTAATAGAATTTAGAATAGAAATTTTATATATTAGATTTTGTTTGTAAGAATTAACAACAGAAAAAAACGTCTGCCAAGTTGAGTGGGCAGTATAACTTCATTAAACGAGTGAAGCGAGCAGCATCACCTACAGAAGTAAAACCTACCCTTAGAGATCTACCGTTTGCGAGCGAAGCGAGCAACATCCCCTACATGTTTCAATTGTAATACATCGCATGTATACAGCCACACCTTGCGAGCGAAGCGAGCAACATTCTCTACAAGCCACACTTTGCGAGCGAAGCGAGCAATTTAATGGAGGGTCCGGGGGGCTTGCCCCCCGGCTGGACGTGGAGGCGAGCGTAGCGAGCCGGAGCGGCTAGTATATATATATATATATATATATATATATATATATATATATATAAGGTCAAGGTCACAAACAAACAGTTCTTGTAGCTGAGATGGGTGTGGGCTATGTGGACAGAGATTTCAGGCCAAAGTGTGGATGGTGCGTAATATTTTTGAGCGGAAGGTTCGAGATGGCTGATCATGGAAAAAAGTTTAGAGATGGATTTCGTTGGAGTATATGACCATGCTCATTACTCAGTTTGTTGGACACGCACTTTGCAGTAGTTAACATAATATTGTTGGATAAATTGAGAGCTTTCGAACGAATGGTCAACGAATTTTGTGGGATGAAAAACGACGAAGTACCATTTCCCTAGCAACGACTCGGTTGTAAGCGGAAATCATCAGAAATTTTGTAACAAATTTCGTAACGGTTTTCGAGTTATGTGCCGGAGCAAAGACATAAAATGTCAAAAAGAACCGCGCAAATCGGTCCATCCGTTCAAAAATTATGTAGGTACCCACATACAGACACTTTACTTTATTAATATAAAGAAGATTACAATAAGCACTTTTCTTCTACGAAGTATGGAAAATCCATGTCAAACTCGTACCTCGAGGATTGTTCATATTATATAGTTCATCAATAACTTTGAGTGTAGCTCAGCTGCTTTTATTTTCGGAGCGGTGTAGGCAACATTAGATTTTAACATAAAGTTAGTAAGTACCTAACGGTATAAATCCGAAGTAGAAGTAGTGATAGATTTTGACATGGATATGTCTTTTGGCTGGGGGTCAAGGAATTTTTCGCGACACTTTTTTTTCCCGACCGGCACATTTTCTATTGATTTTCACGTACAACCAAGGCGTTAATAGGGAAGAGTAACTCCCATAGTTTTCAAAGTAGGAAAATCGTTCGCCAGTTTTTGGAATGCTCTCATTTTACCACGACATTTCATGACCTCTAAGCCACTGTAGTGTCAAGGAATGCTGATTTATTACTCTAAGTTAAAAACTAATATTGTTGAAAAGAAGGCACTAAATGGTCGGTATACAATTGAGTAGTAGGTACCTACTGGTAAGCAGTAGGTACTAGACATATCCATGATCTTTTGTTTTTCCCATCAAGGGAGAAATTGAAATGTTTGAAGTGTAAACTTCTATAGGCGCACCGCGTCGAAAAATTTAGCGGGGTTTTGACATGGATATGTCTTGTGGTTGGGGGTCAAGGTTTCCCATCATTTAAGTCCCAGTAGTATCTTCAAGCGTCGGTTCAATTTGATTGGTGGATGAACCTTGCTGGTGAAGCGTTTTATAATGAGGACCTGGAGTTACGTCGTCCGTAATGATTGGTCCGGATGTAATGTATTCCCAAGAAAGGATTTCTCATGATTAGGTAGGCAAATTCAAAACCGTATCTCATATTGATTGTTTGAGATAACATAAGAAGAGCATAAGAGGTTCGTCGTCATTACTAAATCAATCTTCACATAGTGTCGGTACTTTTTTTTTATTTGTTTTATTTTTTAAAATAATAATGATAATCATTTATCTAGGCAAACAAGTGGGGGTTCAAAGTCATATAGCTAGCCAGTTTGTGGGGAATTCTCAAAAGGAAGCTAGCTTCGTCTCGGATATGGTTTATTTAACTTCAGTTTTGTGTTTTACGACGGTGAGCCTCACCGTTTTCGTTTTTCGTCGACTGATGTCAGTTGCCTTCATCAAATCTGAAACGAATATTCCGGGACCAGGTATAGGACGAAGATGGCCCATAATAGGAGATGCTTTGTGGTTTTGGAATGTCAAAACTGGGCGGGGTAGGTACCAAAAATCATTAACCTTATTAAAATAGGTTTACACTTTTCAATTTTAAATAAATTTCAACTGGGAAGTAAATGAAAATTTCACTAACAGCAAGATTATTCGAAAGATAGGTACTTTTTCTTGATCTTGAGGTCGTTGATTGATATGATGATTTTGTCACACTTGCTTTGTTGTAACATTGTTGAGCCGTAGATAAAAATTATTACTTATAGGATTTTATAAATAGCGCTGTGACGTGGTGAAATTCACGTCACCCCTTTTCTTTACTTTTCAGAATAAATTTGGTTTTACTTGTTCACTATCTTGATTCAGCCTGAAGCTAAACTTAAAAAAAGGTAATTAAGCTCATTTGTAATTTACTAAAGTAACGTTTGAAATCGGAGAAATCATGGGAGAAATCTCGACCTGTATGATGAATGTGGTGTTCCCCCTCTTTGGATTGAAATTTTTCTCCTGCTGAGAGAAGGGGGAAGAACGTGGGAGATCGCACTGAGGGAAGAGGGATCTGTTCTCGCCGGACCTCTCTGGAAGGTTCCTTTGCTTGTCCATATTTTAGCTAAATTTCATAGTTCTCTAACCACCCTAAATCGTGGAATCTAAATAATCAAAACTTTTAACATGGAATCATGTTTTAGCGATGGATCCCCCGCCGAAAAGTGAGACTATAAAGTGAGATGAAAGTAGCGCCAATAATTGTGATGATTTCCGCTTACAACCGCGTCGTTGCTAGGGATATGATACTTCGTCGTTTTTCATCCCACAAAATTCGTTGACCATTCGTTCGAAAGCTCTCGATTTATCCAACCATACTATATTACCTAACTACTGCGAAGTGCGTGGCCAACAAGCTGAGTTATGAGCATGGTTATATGAATAATTGTTTACACACAGGTGATCATTCTCAATAATTGATATTGTGAACATGATTGCAACTGCTTGTTAATTTCTGATGATTTCATTGAGCTGGTGTTTCGATTATGTGATTCATAGCAGGTGATCCGAATATTGCGAGAACGGTTTGATTTGTGAAGCGGTGGTTAAATCGTGAAGCGGAGCTAAAACATGATTCCATGTTTTTTACATTACAGCCCCTTGCGAGGCCCGAAGGGCCGAGTTTTTTTGTATCTCTGCAATAAACTAATCTGAACAGAATCTAATTGAATGGTCTTTGTGATTGATCTCAATCTTTCTTTAAATAAAGTTGTGCAAAAACCAAAGTTTTCTACTAGCGTTACGCTGCTTATTGTATTTATATGAAAACCATTTTGCAAACCAAAATAGATTATGGCCACGGCACCAATATTTTGGTTTGCCAAATGGTTTTCATAGAAATACAATGAGCAGTTTAAGAGCGGGCTGCCAAAACAGCGCCATGTCCTTCGGCGTGAAAAGCTTTAACTAGCCAAGTTTGGCCAAGAGGAGCGAGTGACAAGAAAATCCGGTAGAGGTAGCTGGGTGATGAGCAACCCTGAAGGTATTCTACCTGGTGATTGGGGTAGGTCATCAAAGCCTCTTACCGAAAATATACTGGGCCTAGGTGAGGCAAACGCCCTCGGAGCCCAACTGAGAACACGAGACGTTCCAAACCCGACGCGAGCACCTCCCACTCCAACATGTTCCTCCCTACAAAGCAACCGCTCAGCGTTGCCAACCTTCGTAAATATCCGTAACTGCAGGGAGTTATTGTCAAATGTACAAACAAACAGTGAATCTAACTTGAACGCCAGTATTTTAAAGCTATTTTACATATCTTTCAGATTGACGTAAGAAATTAGGATCATGATTTTAAAAGTTTCAGTCAAGCAGCATGAAATTCAGAGTTAATTCTAATTCATATATGAAGGTATACCTTAACTCATGACTTTTTCAGCATGCACCTTACAAGTTCAAATTTAAATACTTTCATGAAGCTAATCTGCCTGGTAATGTTCAAACTTTCAGGGTGAAAAACTCGTTTTAATAAATATTTTAATCTTAAATGAAAATGAATAATAAAACAATGCGGAATTTGCATGGTTATTTTTTATTTGCTTAATAGACAGATCTTAACGAGAGTTTTCCAAAAAGTAGCTGTACGGTGGGTATCAGACCAGTAATACGGCTCTTGTAATTAATTTGCACGATGACGTCACGGCCCTCACCTGTCTGAAGGAACCTTCAGCTCTCTTGCATTACTACTTGAGTGATCTTATCACCCGTTTATTGGCCAGACTAAACAGTATTTTGAGCCGCAAATTAGTAGTAGATGGTTTTCAAGTGTGCTGAATCCGAATCTGGGGTAAAAAGTGTGAAATTCCAACACATGAAAGTTCCCCATTAAATTATAAAAGAAAATTTGTTTAACGATTTTTTTAACCATTTTTCGAGTTCATAAATTTTGAAATTAGGTAGAGCGACTTTTTACGTTAACATTTTTCACTATAAAATTCATTGCTATCTTCAACCTTTTGATTCATTGTATCTGAGCACATATTTCAAATGGAGTAGGGAAAATAAAATTGATGCAAAATGACAAATAAATAGAATAATAAAGCTTTTATTTTATTATGTAGGAGGAACAATCAATAAATTACCACCACTCATTTTCCATGTGACTTAGAGACTGACTTAGAAAAGAGTAAAGTAAAATCACAGTAAACGAGTAATAAAACTCAAGAAATTTTCCTGAACATAAAAAAAGTTTGGCGAGTTAACTTTGTCCGAACCATGCCAAGATTCTATGTGCCGGCGAAGATAGAATTTCCGTAGAATTCGTTTGGTATGTGCAATGGTAACAAAATAGCATGTTGAAACGGAAGAACATACATGCGGAGGAACATATAATAAAAGTAATTTAAACTACATATATAACATATAATTAAAAGTACATATAAACTGAACACGCATGTCAAAGTACTGTAATCTAAATAGAACCTAAACAATAAGAAAAGTGATAAGACGGGTCAGCTGTTCGGTTGATTTTGAAAGTTACTTTAGTAAAATACAAATGAACTTAATTGCCTTCTTTTTTCAAGTTTGGCTTAAGGCTGAATCAAGATTGTGAACAAGTAAAACCAAATTTATTCTTAGAAGTATAGGAAAGGCTACTGTGCTGAACAATTGAGAAAAATAATTGTTACAACTCATAAATGAATTTTTCCACCAGAATACTATTTAGAAAAACGCTGCAAATTATTACGCAAAGGTTTATTATTTATGTATTAGACAGCCCTTCTACGTACATCTCTGGTCCATAATTATTAAACGCCGCTTATAGTATATTTAATATCGGAACTCGGAGCTTCGAACCTCACAAATGGGTTCAATCCATTACAGCTGCAGAATCTCGCAATTTTACGCTTTTTAATATAATTGATAAACATAACAATTTATTACCAAGTCAAGTTTCCAACACATAAAAGTGTTATCTATACTGTATATTGATATCATTTAGTTGGTCAAATTTCAAAAAATGTGCTGACAAAATCACTGAAAATGGCTAAGAATCGTTAAATTGATACCTATTTTTTAGCATAAGATTGGTCAAATAAAAGTTTATCAACTATGAAATAGAACATTCAACAATTTATGTACGAAATTATGCTAAAAACTTGAACTTCATTAAATTTTGTTTTAAAAAATCTATAAAATTGCAAAAAATAGCCTAAAATCCAAAATCTCTTTTTGAATAGAAGAGTATCATTTAGAATACTTTTTTTTTTTTTTTTTCATAAAATTAATTGCTAACATTTTCTTTTCACTCATAAATCTCCAATTTCTATACAACTTGAAATATACAAAAAAAAAGACACTTTTTCACCTATTTTTGGCTCATAGCACCCATGGGTGTGGAGCGATCGAGCTGGCGAGAAGTTAGGACCAACTAGACCCCAAGTGGAGTCTATGTGCGAAAGAACAGATTTTTTAAGTCAATTCTAAGGCCTTTTATGGCCCGGACGGCGGACGGCGGACGGCGATGACATCGGAATGACATTTCAAATCCGGATTCTACGCACCTTGAAACGTAAAGTGACAAAGTTTGAGAGGGGGTTATAAAAATTTTTTGCTATACGATCACATAGGCTTATTATTGGAAATAATAAACCAAAATGTAGTTTGCCATGAATCTGAGCATTATCCATTTACATGTACTATGTGCTCATATTAAAACAAAATTTGATACCAAAAGGTGAAAATCGAGAAAATTGTACATTACTAAGTTAAAAAATACCATTAATTGATTTTCGAAATCAATTTTTACACGTTTCGAGCTAATTCTTTTGTAATAAGAAAAGTACCGTAGCACATACTTCAAATTTATGGAGTTCGAACTTTCTCTTAGTCAGTAGCTTTTCAACGAATAGTTCTGAATGAATAGAGTGGGGGCAGCAGCGAAAGATGAATTTACATTTTCCCAGACAAAAATTGGTAGTTATAGGTTGCATAACTGCGAAACAAAATGTCGGGACAGAATCCCGTTGCTGGATTTTCGTGTAGGAAGTAGCATAAAGAAGTCTGCCAAGTTGGGCGGGCAGAATAGCTTCCTCACTTATTGTAAATGGGCATATATTAATAGTTGAAACCCGGCGCTGGGCCCCCGACTGAAAGACCCCACTGAAGAGAACGCAGACGCCTTTTAGCGAATTTTCTTAGAAAAGAAAGCTATTGCGATGGCTCCAAAAATCTATATCTATAAAAGAGGATGTATGTATATATATATGTATGTATATATATATGTTGCCTATAGACTCCGAAACCGCTCGACAGATTGTAATGAAACTTTCAGGTATTATTAGGCATGATTCAAGGATTGTTCCTGTAAAGTTTGGTGCAAATCCGTTCAAAGGGCTCTGACCCAGAGGGCATAAAAGGGTGCAGTGTCAGGTTTTAGAAATTTATTGTTTACAAAATTAACTACCCAAGCCAAGACCGAAGGCAGAGTGAGGCCGAGGGTGAGGCCAAAGGCTGAGACCGAAGGTGTGCTCAAATTTTTTTAATTTACTAGGAATAACTGACTGAGAGCTTTCCAGGAAGGTGCTATATGATGGGTATCAGATTTCTTCACCATCGATGATTAAGAAGCTGTAATGAGGAATTTTTTTTTTATTTTTAGAAAGATCTGAGCGAGAGCTCTCCAAGAAGGTGCAATATGATGGGTATCAGGTTTCTTCACCATCGATGATTCAGAAGCTTTGAGGAATTTTTTTAAATTTGTTTCATAGATATGATTGTGAGCTTTCCATGAAGGTGCTACATGATGGGTATCAGGTTACATCACCATCGATGATTCAGAAGCTGTAATTAGGATTTTTTTTATTTTTAGAAAGATCTGAGCGAGAGCTATCTAAGAAGGTGCTACATGATGGGTATAAGGTTTCTTCACCATCGATGATTCAGAAGCTGTAATGAGGAATTTTATTTTATTTTTAGAAAGATCTGAGCAAGAGCTTTCCAAGAAGGTGCTATATGATGGGTATCAGGTTTCTTCACCATCGATGATTCAGAAGCTGTAATGGGGAATTTTTTTTTGTTTTTAGAAAGATCTGAGCGAGAGCTTTCCAAGAAGGTGCTATATGATGGGTATCAGGTATCTTCACCATCGATGATGATTCACAAGCTGTATTGGGGGAATTATTTCTTTATTTGTTTGAAAGATCTGAGCCAGAGCTTTCCAAGAAGGTGCTATATGATGGGTATCAGGTTTCTTCACCATCGATGATTCAGAAGTTGTAATGAGGAATTTTTTTTATTTAGAAAGATCTGAGCAAGAGCTTTCCAAGAAGGTGCTATATGATGGGTATCAGGTTTCTTCACCATCGATGATTCACAAGCTGTAATCGAGGAATTATTTCTTTATTTGTTTGAAAGATCTGAGCCAGAGCTTTCCAAGTAGGTGCTATATAATGGGTATCAAGTTTCTTCACCATCGATGATTCAGAAGCTGTAATGTGGGAATTTTTTGTTATTGTTTACAAAATTAACTACCCAAGCCAAGACCGAAGGCAGAGTGAAGCCGAGGGTGAGGCCAAAGGCCGAGACCGAAGGTAGACACCAAAGGCTAAGCTTCCGTCCATCCAATCACCTCTTAATAACAGTTTAAAATTACGATCAATAAACAAATTTAATTTGGGCGCAGCAACGCGCTCGGGGGGAACGCTAGTTTCAAAATAAAAATTTTCAAAAATTTTCTTCATCGAAATCTGTTTTGAGGCATTCTGAAATGATTCCTGGATTTTAACGCTTTTTTATATGTGTATATATATATATATATATATATATATATATATATATATATATATATATAAAAGTATATATATATGTATGTGTCATTCCAGACGATAACTCTCGATAGAATAGAAATAAAAACTTCGTTCTTTCGCTAAAAAACCAAGCATTTCAAAAGAAAGGATGAGTTCGTTAGACAACACTTTTTGAGCACATTAAATTGGTCAAATTTCAAAAAATGTACTAAAAAAATCTCTAAAAATGGCTAAAAACGGCTAAAAATCGTTCAATTTATATTTTTTGGTAGAATATTGCTCAAATAAAGTTCATTAACCTATAAAATAGAACATCGAAAAATGTATGTTCACAATTATGCTGAAAAATGTACTTAAAATTCATCAAAATTTGCTGAAAAATCGATAAAAACTGCAAAAAAGCTAAAAATTCAGAACCTCTATTTGAATAGCAGGTTATGATTTAGAATACGTTTTTTGCCATAAAATTAATGGTTAACGATTTCCTTGCACTCAAAAAGCTCAAATTTCAAAACAATTCAACATTATACAATACGATACCTAATATACGAAGATTCGCACATACGATCATGCTGCATGGATGGAACTTTTTTGCTTTCACGTTGAGCCTTGGCTAAACGTTGGAGGAACGTAGAACATGCTCCATTTCAAATTTAAGCTTCATAGGTTGAATAGCAAAGAAATTAGCTCCATAGCTCACTCAGCTGATCTGGGGAGCTTCACATTTTATGATTCGTTTCTATATATCTCCTAAGGGTTCTCCATTTGTATTTTTAGCTTCATACGTAGAATAACAAATATAATTATCTCTGGAGCTCACTAGGGATCTAGTGAGCTTCAGACTTTTCGATTAGTTTCTAGATGTCCCAAGAGCCTTCCGTTTCAAATTTTACTTCATAGGTTGAATAACAAAGAAATTAGATCCACCGCTATCTTCGTCACATTTTTTCGTGACATATTTCACTTTTGGGTCCCGTAAAAGCGTGTTCCACGCTTAAACCAATTACGCCCAAGCAGAAATTCATGGTTGCGCATGTGCACACGTTACTATTGTTTCTATGGCAATGAAATTCGTAGGTGTGCATTTGGAAGCTAACCCCCACTATTCCTAAAAATTCATCAAAATCGGTCCATTTTAAAGATTCACGGGTGTCAACCTTTTTAGTTTTGCGCACGAGCAGTAGTCGTGCAGTCAAATTGATCGTTATGGAATGAAATAGTTATGAATGTATTTATATAGTGTTGAAGTTAAGATTTCGACTGCAACTAAAATTGTACAATTAATTAAAATAGCTTAGTATGCTCACTAATTTGTCCGCAGAAGATTTTTTCATTGCAATCTCTATTTTATTATTTTACAGGGCTTATGAAGTCAGTTCGATGGATCTGTAGCACCCAAGAAAAAATATTGAGCTGTTACATATGTTCTAAGTTGGTCATCATGGTAATGGATGCAAACATACTGGAGGTTAGTTAAACGCAAATACCTGCTTTTTAATTTACTAAACTTGATAGGCTGTTTAAGATTTTCCTCTTACTTCTTTGTAAAGCAGATTACGCTATTAGGATTTGGAAGGTACCTACCATTATTTGCGTTTGTCGGTATAGCGACACACGCATATTGTTTTAGGTCGGCTTGGAATTGTTGCAGTAGGTACCTACTTCTCCAACGGTACAATTGTTTGGAATTTTACAGTAACGTTACTCTTTTTAAAGTTCGAAACTCTATCTTCACTAAACAACTACAGGTGTTGGACGTGGTTATCCTCGTGGTTCTTCACGCTGGCTCGAGTCATGAAACTCCCAATCAATTTTGATTGATAAAAGGTTGATATCTCGTAAAAATTGTTCATTTTTAGGGTCTTTCAATCGCTTTTCGATATGGTATAGACGTAATGACAGATTAAAAAAAAAAAAAACTATAAATTAATTATCAAATCAAGGTTGACCAATAAAGGGGTCCGGAAACATGAGAGAAGTCTCGGGGAGGTAAACTCATATTCTCGATAGAATGGCTTTTAAATATATATATAATATATATATATATATATATATATATATATATATATATATATAGGTATATATATATATATATAGGTATATACAGGGTGATTCCCTCGCAGATGCAAAAAAAAATTTGGGTGAAACTACATAAAAAAAACGCTGCAAATTATTTCACAAAGGTTTATTATTTTTTCAATTGAGTATGATCATAGTTTTAGTTGACTAGCGTACGTCATAAGGCCCGTCCAGACTCCTCGGCGTGTCCTATTTCGAGTTGCCACAACCTATACTTCTATAATTATATACGCATGTTTATATTTCTCGATTTGAGCTCCTATCTATTCAATAGTTATTGCCTTAATAATATCATTATCTAAGTACGTACGCAAAGTCGAGAGGATATGTTATTAAATATGCGTAGGAAAAGCTTTGGTATTAACACACAAATATGACCTTGAAAAAAAAACATATATTAATGCCTCGAAGGAACGCCGGCGCCGTATCCACCACAAGGTGCCGCGGCGCCGGCGCCTCCTCTCACTCCACCCCCCCCTCTCACCCCCCCCCACCGCCCACCCTGACCCCCTGCCAAGCGTGCCAGGCGTGCGTGCGTGCGTAAGTCTAACAAAGCCTTGAAATGACACTTTTTCGCCCGTTTTTGGCCCATAGCATCTATGCGAGTAAAGCGATCGGGATGGTTAAACGTTAGGACCAACTAGACCCCAAATGGAGTCTATGGGCGAAAGGACGGGTTTTTTAAGTCAATTCTTAGGCCTTTTATGGCCCGGACGGCGGACGGCGGACGGCGGACGGCGGACGGCGAACGGCGGACGGCGGACGGCGGACGGCGAACGGCGGACGGCGGACGGCGGACGGACATTTCAAATTTGGATTCTACGCACCTTGAAACGTAAAGTGACAAAGTTTGAGGGGGGGTTATAAAAATTTTTTGCTATACGATCACATAGGCTTATTATTGGAAATAATAAACCAATGGAGTAAAATGCCGCCAACCGCATATTTTTATCTCAATCCGTACTCGAGACATGATTTTTTAAAGGCTTTTTCAGAATACCGTGTTTTTTTTCATTTCAGACTCGGATTTCTCCACTTTGCCTCATTTAATTTTAACTTTCAACCTCATTTTCGGTATCAGCATTAAATTTCCTATAAGATTAGTGTATTTTGGTTCTTAAAAAGTACAATCCGTAGACCCTCACATCAGCTCCAACATTGACGATTTTGAAAAAATAATATTTCTGAAAATCTTTAAAACTTTACTACTCTTTTAAAAAGAATCCTGGAAACTGGTAAATCTCATTGAAACTGCTTCATCTAATATGCTTCCCAACGGTATTATCAATTTTACTTTTATTTTGTTCTTTAGGGGAGAAAATAATGTTTTATGTTAAAAAATGTGGGTTTTTCAATGAAATTGTTGGTTTTCTCGAAAGATGACCCTCCATGAACCAACGAGTATGGGGTCGCTTTCTACGTATTTTTTCACGCTGTATCGAATGGTACCATTTGTAGATCTCTCCAACTCCGTTATACCCGAGTTTTACACTTAAAATCGAAAATGTTTAGTTTGTTTGTTACGATTAAATATATGTGTGTTATGGGGTAAAACTAGTTAATTAAAGTGTAAAACTCGATTATAACGTAGTTGGAGAGATCTGCAAGAGTTTCAATTCGATCCAGCGAGAAAAAATACGTAGAAAGCGACCCCATACTCGTTGGTTCATGGAGGGTCATCTTTCGAGAAAACCAACAATTTCATTGAAAAACCCACATTTTTTAACATTAAAACATAATTTTCTCCACTAAATAACCAAATAAAAGTAAACTTGATTATACCGTTGGAAAGAGTATTAGACGAAGTAGTTTTCATGAGATTTGCTAGTTTCCGGGATTCGTTTTGGAAGAGTAGTAAAGTTTTAAACATTTTCAGAAATATTATTTTTTCAAAATCGTCAATGTTTGAGCTGATGTGAGGGCCTTTGGATGGTACTTTTTAAGAACCCAAGTACACTATTATTATAGTAAATTTAATGTTGATTCCGAAAATGTGGTCAAATGTTAAAATTGAATGAAGTAAAGTGGAGAAATTTGAGTTTAAAATGAAAAAAACACGGTATTCCTGAATAAAACCTTTAAAAAATCATATCTCGAGTACGCATTGAGATAAAATTATGCGGTTGCCGGCATTTTACTACATTTTTGATGCAGATTAACAGAAAAAACTGTTCGTCACTTATCCCTCGCCACTCTGTATACAATACCAACATTCAATTCAAAAACGCTGCAAATTATTTCACAAAGTTTATTATTTTTTCAATTGCGTATGATCGTAGTTTTAGTTGGCTTGCGTACTTCATAAGGCCCGTCCAGACTCCTCGGCGTGTCCTACTTCGAGTTGCCACAACCTATACTTCTATAATTATATACGCGTGTTTATATTTCTCGATTTGAGCTCCTATCTATTCAAATAGTTATTGCCTTAATAATATCATTATCTAAGTACGTACGAAAAGTCGAGAGGATATGTTATTAAATATGCGTAGGAAAAGCTTTGGTATTAACACACAAATATGACCTTGAAAAAAACATATTCATGCCTGGAAGGAACGCCGGCGCCGTACCCACCACAAGGTGCCGCGGCGCCGGCGCCTCCTCTCACTCCACCCCCCCCCCCCTCTCCACCCACCGTGACCCCCTGCCAAGCGTGCCAGGCGTGCGCGCGTCGAAAAATACACTTTTTCGCCCGTTTTTGGCCCATAGCATCTATGCGAGTAAAGCGATCGGGATGGTTAAACGTTAGGACCAACTAGACCCCAAATGGAGTCTATGTGCGAAAGAACGGGTTTTTTAAGTCAATTCTTAGGCCTTTTATGGCCCGGACGGCGAACGGCGGACGGCGGACGGACATTTCAAATTTGGATTCTACGCACCTTGAAACGTAAAGTGACAAAGTTTGAGGGGGGGGGTTATAAAAATTTTTTGCTACACAATCACATAGGCTTATTATTGGAAATAATAAACCAAAAGACACCTTTTTTCACCTATTTTTGGCTCATAGCAGCCATGGGTGTGGAGCGATCGAGCTGGCGAGAGGTTAGGACCAACTAGACCCCAAGTGGAGTCTAAGTGCGAAAGAACAGATTTTTTAAGTCAATTCTAAGGCCTTTTATGGCCCGGACGGCGAACGGCGGACGGACATTTCAAATTTGGATTCTACGCACCTTGAAACGTAAAGTGACAAAGTTTGAGGGGGGGTTATAAAAATTTTTTGCTATACGATCACATAGGCTTATTACTGGAAATAATAAACCAAAAAGGGCTATACATATTTGAAATCACGAATGAAATTAATGAAAATGAATGATTCTGAGTTCATAATATTCATTTGTCAAAGGTACGTAGATGAAGTTGTAGTCGCTGTGGTCACCTTCGCTACAAATTATTTGAAAATTGTTATTATAGCGATAGGAGACTTGGTCCATGCACGACAAAGCACGATTTCACCGCAACTTTTTCCCTAAGCTCCGTGACTTTATAATTTTCGACCACAATCAAATTCTCGCCAAGATGGTTCAGATATTTGTGAGTTATCTGTACGTTCATGACTGTCACAGTGGGCCAGAAGAATGATAAGGATAACCACGCATGAGCTATGAATTAATGTTTCATCAACGTAGTTAACACAATATAACCACCACGAACATGAGGGAGTGATGGGAGCCGCGCCACTCGCGATCTGCGCTTCCATAACGACTCACGAAACGTACGAACTAAATCACTCGTGAATCACTAACTTCCGTTTTAAAATAATTGCGGAACCCATTTCAAAACGGAAGTTAGTGAAACAAACGTCATCTATTACCACGAAAAATGAAGAGTTAGGGCCAGTTTCATCGATCTGAGCTAACCAAACGGTTAAGGAATTTTAATTTTTAATTCCTTAACGGCTGCGTTAAGGAATTTTCTTTCACCACGTAAATTCAGGCGTCAAAGTAATTACCACCGCAGCCGGTATGGTTGACGACGAAACGTTTCATTTTGTCCATAAATCATGGAAAATGTGTCCATATTGGACAGAAAAGTGGTTTCCCGGAGCTTGGAATCACAAGCTAAACAACTTCAACGCGGTTTCCATGAACCTAGGAGAGGTTCTTATCGAATTATTATCGAGATTAGTTGATTTTTTCTAAAAAACTGAAACGTGTTGAAACACTGTTATCGTGTGTTGAAACACTGAAATTTAAACATTAATTTTGAATAAACATTTAAATGAGAGAGAGTACAAACCACTATAGGGTCCTGCGCTCGAAAGTCTTTTAGCGAATTTTTGAAGAAAATTAAGCTATTGCTCTCGCCTCAAAATTTGTAGAATGTGAATTTTTGAAAAACTTTTATGCAGAAATCCGTTTCAGGCTATTCTGAATCACATTCTGAAGTTTAACGCATTTTTTTTATGTATGTATGTATGTATATATGTATGTATGTGTCATTCCAGACGATAACTGTCCGTAGAATTGTGCTAGAAACTTCAAACAAATTTTAAAATGTTAAGGACACAAAACGAAAGTTCAAGTTTGTTGGTCAGCATGATCGGATTACATCTTCGGGTTGAAATTTTCAAAAATGTAGTCAAAAATTTCAAAATAGCCTGGTTTTTGCGATTTGTTGTGCGAAATAATTTTTTCAGCATACTAACATGTGGTATATTCGGAATCAGCGTAACATTTCCTATAAGAATATGTATCAAGTTTTCAAAAATTTCAAAGTTGAAAAATCAGTCAGAAATCGAAATAATGCCGTTCGCTAGTTGTAAAACGCTGCAAATTATTTCACAAAGGTTTATTATTTTTTATGATCGTATTTTTAGTTGGCTAGCGTACGTCATAAGGCCCGTCCAGACTCCTCGGCGTGTCCTACTTCGAATTGCCACAACCTATACTTCTATAATTATATACGCATGTTTATATTTCTCGATTTGAGCTCCTATCTATTCAAATAGTTATTGCCTTAATAATATCATTATCTAAGTACGTACGAAAAGTCGAGAGGATATGTTATTAAATATGCGTAGGAAAAGCTTTGGTATTAACACACAAATATGACCTTGAAAAAAACATATTCATGCCTCGAAGGAACGCCGGCGCCGTACCCACCACAAGGTGCCGCGGCGCCGGCGCCTCCTCTCACTCCACTCCCCGCTCGCCCCCCCCCCCCACCCTCGCCACCCACCGTGACCCCCTGCCAAGCGTGCCAGGCGTGCGCGCGTCGAAAAAGACAATTTTACGCCCGTTTTTGGCCCATAGCATCTATTCGAGTAAAGCAATCGGGATGGTTAAACGTTAGGACCAACTAGACCCCAAATGGAGTCTATGTGCGAAAGAACAGGTTTTTTAAGTCAATTCTTAGGCCTTTTATGGCCCGGACGGCGAACGGCGGACGGCGGACGGCGAACGGCGGACGGACATTTCAAATTTGGATTCTACACACCTTGAAACGTAAAGTGACAAAGTTTGAGGGGGGGTTATAAAAATTTTTTGCTACACGATCACATAGGCTTATTATTGGAAATAATAAACCAAAATGTATAAATTCTTCACAAAAATTTGCGTTTTTTTGTTTTAATTCGTCTTCATTATTGAACTTAATTAAACAATTTTGATGTGTAAACTTTTTTTTTTAGAAAATTACCAATTTGATTTGGAAAATGTCCGATTTAGTTTGGAAAATGTACAATTAGGTTTGGAAACGCAATTTAAATAATTGCGGTATTATGTCATTTTTGCCAGTTTTAGTGATTTTAGCGAATTTTCGAAGAAAATTAAGCTATTGCTCTCGCCTCAAAATTTGCAGAATGTGAATTTTTGAAAAGTTTTTATGCAGAAATCCGTTTCAGGCTATTCTGAATCATATTCTGAAGTTTAACGCATTTTTTGATATGCAGTTTAACCCAAATTTTTTTTTTTGCATCTGCGAGGGAATCACCCTGTATATATATATATATATATATATATATATATATATATATATATATATATATATATATATATATATATATATATATATTTATTTATTTATTTATGTATATGTATTTGTATATAAGGGATGGTTTATTGGAATTGATCCAGGGGAATGTCGGACAGCCCATGTCCGAGAAAAAAATACCATTCTAAGACCGAATCCGCAGAAAAACCATGGCTGTTTCTATGAATGTGTGACGGATTTTGTCGATGCTGCCCAGGCCACAACTCCCATCCAATTTTCGAGATTCACTCTTTGTTCAATCCTAATTATATTAGCACAAAAATGAAGTTCTCGAATGTTTCAAAACCTACAAAAACGAAGTCGAAAATTTAGTGATAATGGTACAGAATATATAAATAAAGAATTTGATAAATATCTTAAGCGATTTGGTACAAAACGATGTCTGTCTGCACCTCACACGCCACAACAAAACGGTCTGGCGGAAAGAAAAATAGAAATATTCTTGATAGAGCAAGATGTGTAATGCTCGAAGCTAACTCACCAAATTTCATGTGGACAGAAGCAGTATACTGTGCAAATTATTTGACGAATCGCAGTCCATCAAAATCTATTGATGGAGATTCGCCATTTGAACGATGGGCAAGAAGAGTAAAATCCGTAGGCACTTTAAAAATTTTGGTGGGAAAGCATTTGTTTTGAATAAGGAACAAAAAGGAAAGTTTGAAACCAGAGCCACCTAGGGAATATTTATAGGTAATTCTGAATCATCTGACCTTTAGAATATTAATACCAGAAAAACGAAAAACAATTATTTCTCGAGATGTAAAAATCATTAGCGAACCCTACTACACTACCTGCCTGAGGACCCAAGACACCCTTTCAGGGCCCAGACGAACTTCTAAAATCCTGGCCCAGGGCAGCAGTCTATCAACTCTACTGTATTCGATATACAGGGTGTCCCATCTAAACGGGCCCATCAGGAAATTACTGCCTTACAGTGCGAGCTATCGAAAATTTGAACTGGACCTTTTTTATAGTATTTCAACTCAGCTTCACGATAAGGAAGTCCGATTTCTATTTTTCCATGTTTTAGGGACTCAAATCATTAATTGAAACTTACGGTTTCCTCTTGACCCCCCTTTTTTTATTGCTTTTTTCGATTTTAGGTTGAATTTGGAACAGAAAATGCTTAGTTGAAATTTTCTTTTTGGGGCTTCGTTTCTGAGTTATTCCACTTTTTGCGGAAGTCCGATTTTTTTTCCCATGTCTCAAATCATTGATTGAAACTTACGGTTTCCTCTTGACCCCCTTTTTTATTGCATTTTCCTATTCTAGGTTGAATTCGGGACAGAAAATGCCTCCATGAAATTTTCTTTTTGGGGCTTCGTTTCTGAGTTATTCCACTTTTTCCGAAATACAGAAAATCGCCGCTTTCTTTCAGACATTACCAACACTTTCTTACTATTTTCATCTTCAATTTTAGAGATGTTCACCATACTTTTGAATTCAGCATTAAACTATCTATCATCAGACCCCAGCGTCCATAATCAACAATCACCATCAGGGGGATGGCATTACACTTGAACCGCTTACGATTTAAAAAAAGTTTTCCAAATCGTCGTTTGAAAAAAAAAAAAAAAAACCTCAAACTGTTCAGTACACACAGAATCACTGTTCAAAATACAGTTTAAAAAATGTACCACAACGAGACTTCCAGTCAGTTGTGTTGTGATAAATCGAAAATGCCACCTGCTCCTTCTGCAGCCTCTGCTCCTGGTTCAAAAAACTTGATGACAGACTGAAAATGCTTGAATTTCAACCCTCATTTGCAGACCCATGTTTCTACATACGCTGATGCATGGTCATAGCATCTGCTAATAAAGGTGAAATAAATTAATAAGAACCTAGCAGCTACATTTGAAATGAGAGACATAGGAAACCCCCCCCCCAATGCCTTGGAATTCAATTCTCAAGAGACAAAAACGGAGGTGTAATCATGAGCCAAGAAAAATATATACAAAAACTTTTACAAGATCTTAAGATGGAAAAATATAAAAAATAAAAACTCTTATGGAACTTAACTTGAAAAACCAAGTGAGGGGGAGTGCCCTGATTTTCCTTATCAAATTTTAATAGGTTCATTGATGCATTTAGCCATTTTAGAATACTGAGGTGTTACGTTTTCAATGAGACAAGATACGTCGAGACTAACTTTTCTCACAAACCTATTCAATGTTAGGAGCTGATAAACGTAAAAAAAAAAAAGAAAAAAAAAACTTGTTCAGACTTGATAAATAGGTTCCTTAAGTACTGGAAAAAGACAGAAAATTTGTAGAATATTAGTAGAGTAAATTATTCATATTTGCGTATTTAAGTTGATGCCAAGAGTAACAACTGTTTGAATGTAACCATTCTGTGTACTATTCATTCATTTACAAATATAGGGACTACAAAATCTAGTTTATTTTTCATAGAAGATCATAGCAAGAAACAAGTGCGCAGAAAAGGAAGACTGGATCTACTACGCATTCAATTCATTCTCCAATGGAGTGTTCTCAAAAAACGGTGAGATCAAATATTGTTTTATAATCTAAAAAATAAAAATAAAATAATAATAATAATATTGAAAGAATAAAATAAATTACTTTGTTTAACGTCATTAAGGAGAGAATGTTTGATAAGAGGATTAATAGAACACTCACTTTGCTTAAAATGATTTTTCTCAGTTCGCTAGGGCTTGACTAATTTTGTTTTGGTTTGTTCTCTTCAGGTAAAGGATGGGCTAATTTGAGGCGACCGTTAGACAGATTATTACATCCAAAACACATGGGTGACTACTATAAAGTGATGACGGACAAGGCCAAAACGCTCTGTATCAAAGTTGAAGGCAAATGCAATAAAGGGGTTTTTGATATTAGGCATATGTCGGAGTTTTGCACGCTGGACATAATTTTTGGTGAGACACTAGCCACAATTATTAAGCAAGGTTTAGTCTTTAGAGTGCGTCACTTCAAATGAGGTTGCGGCAGTCTTGAGGTACAGTCAGAAAATTGCCACGAGAGAGAGAGAGAGAGAGAGAGAGAGAGAGAGAGAGAGAGAGAGATAAAGACAGACATACTTACGATTTTATTAATAAGATTATATGTTTCTTATACTGGTATTAATTTTGGTTTAAAATAAGATTTACAATAATGCTCCTTTAAACCGATCAAGGGAGAATAAACGTCTGCCAAGAAGTTGGGTGGGCTGTAAAGCTTCCTCACATATTGTAACATGGTCGTATAGAACTAGTTGAAAAACAAATTACGAGTCGAAATAACTGATAAGTCGACGTTATAAGAAAATAATGTTTGCCCATGCCCACAGACTACTATTAACACGACAATGAAATATAGGGGAACGTCTAAACCACAAAATCCTTGAAAATCTTATAAAAATCGGTCCTTTAGTCTCAGAGTTCGGTCTGTGTCGATCAATTTTAGTTTTGCGCAAGCGCTGTATTATTACTCCACCAATTGCGATACAACCAATAGGGAATATCCCGGAAGATATACTCATCTACTCGCCGAATTTGAACGAAATTGAACCAATAGATGATAAGAAATCGACGTTATTGTCAACTCGTAAATCGACAATTCACAGTTGACAATGGACAATACCCGAGACAAGAATAAGCCGACGTCCGGAATATGCAGTTCTCTGACCCAATTCACACAAACACGACTGCGCTGATGTCAGCGGATTATGAGACATGGCGTGACGTTGAAAAGAGGCTAAATTCCCCCACTCGCACCCTGGAAAGTGGTAAGGTAATTGTTTACCGCCCTTTAACTTATACGTCACGAAAACTTGTATCCAATGAACGGAATGAACAATTAGAAGGAACGACTTGGAGGAAATTGCTGGGCGATGATTGGGCCCACCGAAAGCAGACACGCCCTGGATGAATGAATAAAACTGTTTGACGAGCATCAGCTCGAGGTCTTGTTTCTGAAATTGTGTACCCGTCCGGAGGCGGAATTTTGTCCGGGAGCAGTGGAAGACGGTCGCGGGCCTCCACTCTTCGGCGCTCGTGTACCTACGATGCCAAGAAGAATCGGCAGCCGAAGATCAGCGAGTCTCCCTAGCCAAGAGACGCCAATGCTGAGGAGGATTCAAGATCAGCAGAGAGCCGTTCAGCCAACGGTAAGCAAACACCCCCTTTTCCATCTACTGCCAAGAAACAGTCTCTCCGACACCCACTTAAGTACCTATGCCCAGATACTTCAAGAAAACGTCCCGCGGTTTCCCTCGGTCGCGCCGTGCCCGATAAACCTGCGCGAGACGGAGTAGTGAATTTTGGAGGCTTAGGTAGGTGTTTATATTAGGAGTGTAAAGGACTGTAGGTAGTCTCTCTAGCGCTAAAAAACATATGTCATAACCTGGTCATATAAGTGTATTTGAAGAACGAGAAAATGTCTGAATATTCATAATAAATACGTGTTGACCAATTCAAAATTGTCATCATGCTTGTCACCAAAATTGTCATCATCATTAACCATTCTATTTATCATTCTTCCTAAAACAGCGCGGAGACAGGGGAATTATACTCTCGGGTTATGGTCAAGCGTCTCACGAGCCTGACGGTGCGTATTGAGACCAAAACGGGAACTTTTATTCTCGTCAAAACTAAGGGATCAAGAGACGAACAAATCTTACCCTTACAAATTGGTGGAGGCGCGGTTTCGACCGAGTTATGCCCCTAACAAACATTAATTGACAACCCTAAACAAAAATTACATCAGGCGTTTTTAAATCAAAGCGACAAGGAATTAAGATTAAACCCCCCCACAAATACCCTTGCAAATTGTGGAGACGCGAAGTTCGATCATGTTCCGCCCCCAAACAAACAAACAAAATTTAATAAAATAAATTTAAAAAAAAAAAAAAAAATTGATTGAAACCAAAAAAAAAAAAATTAACTAAGGTTGAAACGGAACGAAGAGATTAAAATTGAAACCAAATTAGCACAAGTAACCAAAATTAAAAATAAACGAAATTTATGGAAACCCCACAAAGTAGATCAACGGGTAGGCTCAGCGAAAAAATTAACTTGAAATTCCCCAAAAATTGACTCGGAGAAATTAAAGTAACACAATAACTAAACCGCAGAAAATCCGCAATTGAAAGGGAGATTAAAGTAGACGATAAAACCACTAACTAACGGAATTTTGCGAATTATGGGAATTTACAAAATTTGATTGATGTATTACCGAATAACGGAGATTGGGATAATAATTAATATAAAAAAGGTGATGATGAAGTTCAAGCCCAGACAAGGGACGAGATAGTGAAAGACGGTAAATAATAGATAAAATTGCACCACACTAGGAGTGCGTTCGCATACAAATAAGGTTGGAGCAAACAGCGTTTGGTTGTACCTAGAATAAGATATTTTTTGCATGAACAACAAGATAATGTGTCTAAAATTATATATTTGTGCATGAACGAACCCATCATGTTATACTATGTCATCTTTAACACGCATTTTAATACAGAAAAATTGTCTACAATAAGGTAGTTTTAACTCACCCTATATATTATATGTCATCGGTAACACACGTTTCCGTTGTCACACACATATCAACGATCAGGATAGATACACTGTACACTGTATAACACGGGGAAAAACAAAAATGGAACTCAACACTCTCGGGAAATTGCCGTAAAATTAATAAAATAAGGAACGCGTAGGTACTAGTTAAGAAAGACGATAATTAAATTAAATTAAATTAATTAATCAATTAATTATTTTTATCACATAAAAATTAGAACGGTAAACACGCTTAAGGCATGCAAAAAGAAAAAAGAAACTAAATAAACATGCAGAACGACTTACCGACGGCACCCCCAGACAGCACCCGACGGATCGCCATCACGGCGCACACACGTACACTAACGACCGAATTCACATAGGGGTCCAAACGCCACAAAACCTCTAAAATACTGGCGCAAAAGTTCCTCAATAACCACTCGAGCTTACACCAAAATTGTATAAATGATTTACCTACGGAACTGCACAGATAGAAAATACTTTCAACTGGAGAGAATCACCACATTCAAGAGGAAATTATGCAAGCAGAATTGAACCACGAACGATTGAATTTTGACAACGCTAAACACGGAATGCCCACAGAAATAAAATTTGGAAAGTCAGAGAAAGAAAATTCACATTTATGAATACCTACGGATAAAATTTAATAAAAACTGCTTAACCATTGAAGAAATAGAAATACAATTCAGAATATTAACAACTATCGGAAATCAACACCCCCCCCCCCCCCCCCCCCCATATTTAAAATAAGTAATAATACATTAATCACCTAATCTCAGAATCTCAACGCTCAACATCAAGTAGAGGGTAGGAATTCGAATCCCCAGAATGTATAATTCTAGAAAAATCAATAAAAACTAGAAATCGCAAAAAAAAAAAAAAAAAAAAAAAGCGCTTCTTTTTGGTCAAGGATGGTAACACGGCTCCCCTTAGAATCGTGCCACTTCCAGTGTCCCTTTAGACCCTGTACAATGCTGCTAATGACCCTTCAGGTTGAGGTGCGGCTTAAACCATTAAAAAAATAAATAAATAAATAAATAAACATATAAACTATTATTAGGGAAGAAATTATGAGTTGAACTGCACGAATTTATAAACAAATTCCCTATAAATATATTAGAAATCGCCAAAAATTAGAACCTATTATTAGGAATGAAATTAAGAGTTGAACTGCACGAATTCTTAAACAAGTTGCTTATAAAGTAGGGAACACATTTGAAAACTGACATTATTCATTTCATACTTAGGTAACCGTTAAATTACTAGCCATTCCGCTCAGAAAAGTGTGCACTTCTTGCACAAAATTTTAACTAAAATTTAAAGCAACATAGAGGTTGCTGATCATAAAGCAAGTCACCCGATTTAAACGTGCAAAATACATTGAAAAATTATCCAAAACAAGGTTGTTTTATTAAACAAACGAAACTAATGAATTTGTAAAATGTTAGAATCAAAAGAAAGTACTAATTCCAGAATGAATTATCAGAAGAAATAGGTTTAGGACAGATGTTCAAACACTAGCCAATCACTCAAGGCGCTTGAATTAATACGGCCGAGGGCCGTCGGCATAGCGTAAAGTACGATACCGTACAACGGATCCCCAAGTGAACATAAAGATGATACTAATAGATTACATTCTATACCTGAATAGAATAAATTCGATAGCTAAACAATACCTGAAGCATCTACAAAATTAACAAACACGAAAGAAATTACTACTCCTAGGAAATGAACTTGAAATAATCACAGCGAGAATTCGGACCTTACAAACTTCGGAGCGTGGGAGAATTGCCAACATTTTCCAAGAAAAAAAGAAAAAGAATCAAACAATCATAAACAATATTTAAAAATATATATATATACATATGTATAAAAAATAAATAAATAATAGGTAATAATAATAAAAATTACTACAAAAAGTTAACTCCAGGAAAATCACATTGTGATCCTTATAGCATTGTAGAAAAACCTACGAATTTCGTGAAAATAGCTAGGAAAATAGAAGAATGAAAAGGTAATAAGCAGAATTCCAACCAAGAACAATTATACGTAGATAATTTAAACCTCGATAGATTAAAACGGACGATTTTTTTACGAAAATACACCAAAAGACGAATAACTTAAGAAATTCTGGATTGCAATCACTATATAATCGTAGATTAACATACATAAATATACACCTTATCTCACGAAAGAAGATTATTGAAGCCATAGGAATTTCAATCAAATGAAGCACAAATTGCACTACAAAGCCCAAAAGGGCGTGAGAAGACGTTACTATTAAGAAGTACGATAGAAGAAATTGACCTCCCATAAAATATAGTGATTCCGAACATGAAATGAACCTAGCACCCTTGTAAAGAACTTTTCTACGCAGAAAATCAATTTAGAACCCAATATCAAAGGTGAACGATTTACGAACATAACCCCATTTAAGTTGTCACAAAAAGGTCAAATTTCAGGTCAAATTCCATCTAAGTTGTCACAAAAAGGTCAAATTTCAGGAAGAATTTAAAATGGACATCTCTCGTGAGAAAACCCTTTTTCCGCAAATGAACACGCACCCTCTCCTGCCTAGGTGGAGAATGAATGATATACCATCTGCGAGTATCAGGGGTCCATCAAAATTAGTGAACAGTTTCGGCGACAGCATTTATCAGCTGCTTGCACAACTCAGGGTTCCGAACCGGACATGAGCCATACAAAAAGTAGTGCGTCGCAGTACTTGCCATTTTCAAACAGGAACTTCTACCTAAGAATGTAGACCTCTAGAACATTACCATTCTGCTCGTCTTCGTTAAGGGGTCTAATCCTTTCCATTGAACGGAAGTACATTGGTCCAGATTTTTCTACAACGTGCGAATTCCTGATCGTACCCACACTTACATGCTAAAAGGAAGACAGGTCATGAACACTGCCTCGCAACAGCACTATTGCCTAAAATTCTCAGAAACTCGCACGCAGCGTAACTCAACGAAGAGGCATTAGGTATAGGGAATTAGAATCAGATTAAAACCAGAATCAGAAAACTATCGTAGTGTTAAGCGCAATTAGACAATTTCTAAAAGTAAGGCTTAAAAATGTATGTGAAAAATTGACAAAATAACCAAGTTCGATATTAATAAATATCGATTTACCCCCAAAAACCCCCGAAATTCGGAGTCGTATTTATTCAACAAACAATTTACTATAAATTCACCAAACCCCGAGAAAACTATCGAAAACGTAATTTGGAAATCACAAGTAAATTCAGAGTGGAAAATTGTGTAGAAAATTACACCCAAACACGCTTATAAACAAAAATAGCGCGAATGTACCATCAGACAGACAGACAAACTACCAATTGTCAGTAAGGCGAAAAGCACGAATTTACAGCCAAAATAATAAAAATTAAACTACGAGTAATGAATATAAATTCCAAATTTTAAAGAGCAGAAAATACAAACAAAGGCATAAATTACCAATGCTAACCCAAAATGTACTCAACGGATTTCACGAAACGGGAATTATGAGTTACAAAAAAAAAAAAAAAAGCTGAAACACCTAACCGTGATCACTCACTCATCTTTGATAGCTATACCATTCGTATACATTACCCTCAAAAGTCGTCAAAAAGACCATAAATCTAACCATGTGTAAACCGTGTATAATGTATTAAAAAAAAAAAAAAAAAAAAAGTATAATGATTAAAGGAACTGAACGTATATAAGCGAAGTTCCGCAGGAATTATAGCCTAGGAAGACATTCCAGCCCCTCAACAAAAGACATACGACGACTAATTGATTGACGACTCAAGACATTGAGTGTGCGACGATTTTAAACAAAAAAACATGTTTTCTTCAAAAAAAAAAAAAAAAAAATCACTAAAATTTACCTAAATTTCTAATTAATGGATACGTACCCTAACACGAAAACAACATTGAATTAATTACATATAATCAAGACGCAATCAAAAATAAAATTTTAAACTCAAAAACATATATCCTTAGAGAAAAAAAATGATAGGACTTATACTAAAATTAGAAACGACGGGCGATCAGGATTAACGAGAGGGAACGATACCAATTAGAAAAGAAGAGAGAGGAAATTATATCCCCCATCTAAATCAAATCGATCATTAAACACATTCCAACAAAAAAAAAGTTACTATCACGCAGAAATAATGCTACCCACTACTACGTGACCACTACTAAAACCCGACCTAGTACTTTGGTTAAAACCCAACCAGGAAATCGCCACAAAAACCCTTCTACGAAGAGATATTTAAGCAAAAAGATAAAATTCATTATGATTCATCCAGTAACGAACAAATAACACCCCAACTTCAGTCAAAAATAGTCACACATCCCAATTACTGGACAGAAATGTGAAATGCCTGTTAAAAAATACCAAAATGCGAAGATTGAATGACAAAGTATGCAAGGACCTGTATACGAGGAAGAAAATGCGTGAATCAAAGAATGAGAGAAACGAACGAATGAAATTGCAGCATGAATGTAGGCTGACGAGCCACGTATATATGGAAATTTTATGAATTGTATGAAAACAAGAGCGAATCTAGAACAGCATAAATGAGAAAAATGATGTATAAATGAGCATGGTATAGGGCTGAACAGAACGTGACGTGAAACGTTGGACAGGGTCCTTAAGCACAAGCAAAAGGGAACCCGGATTGAGAGCAAAATGGATTACATATGAATCAGGCTTGCGGCAAATATCACCAAGTTAAGGATACGAATTATGGAGCGATACAAGACTAGGGATACAATAATCTGCACAGAATAACTTGGGATACAGCAGACCTAATAAACGAATATTAAAACGATATTAAATAGACATAGATAAAAGCGAAAAGTAGGGGACATTGAGATTACAGTAGACGCGCTAATAAATAATAATTATTGAAAAAGAATAATGAATAAATAATTAAAGCGCGGAAGAAAAAAGATAACAAAAGGGAAGTGAGAATAGATAAAGAATTGACAAAGAAAAATGAATAATTAATTAAAGCGCGGAAGAAAAAATATAACAAAAGGGAAGTGAGAATAGATAAAGAATTGACAAAGAAAAATGAATAATTAATTAATGCGCGGAAGAAGAAGATAACAAAAGGGAAGTGAGAATAGACAAAGAATTGACAAAGAAAAATGAATAATTAATTAATGCGCAAAATGCAGGAATACGAGTAATGAACGTCTAAAGAAGAGACGTAACAATATGAAGAAGATTAAGAATTAACGCGCGAAAAATGCGCGAAGAATGCGCACTGAACGTCAAAGAATAGACGTACCTAACCAAGTACTTACTTGAGAATCATGAGAAAATAAGAGGAACAAAGGAATCAGTGAAGAGGAAGGAATGATGGATGATATCACGCGCGAAGAATGCGCGGAAACAAGGAGATAACCGATTTTCGGGAATATGAGGAAAATATACGAGAATAAATTATATAAAGAGGTCGTCATGCGCGAAAATGTCAGATAGAGGACATTAAATCAAAAGTCATGAATTACGTAAAAAAAAAAAAAAAATTATTTAATATAATTATAAATATAGGATAATATAAAATAAATTAATAAATTAAATATAATTTTAAATAAATTATAAAATACAATAATTATAAAAGGCCATCAGAGGGCGTTTAGGAATAGCAATTGGGATGCAACATAACTTTATAATTGATAGATAAGTATATCTCAAAAAAAAAAAAAAAAAAAAAAAAAGAAAACCCTAATCTTACAATAGCGGAACCAAAAACATCTAGAAATCACCCAGGAGCTTAGACAACTACCAAAATAAAACAAAATATATTACCTACTATTCAATGAATATCCAAAAACGCCATAGATATGAAAGGAGCTATTGGGAACAAGCACATATTTACCACATCGCGCCCGGATCACAACTGAAATACCAACTACTGTAAGTCCAGCTCCACGTTGAGCCGAAACACATAGATCAGCGAAACACAGCTTCTCAGAAACCCCCTCATAGATGCATCTAGGAGGCGACAATGGGATTGCACAGATAAGCACCAGCAAAGGAGAACAAAGAAAAAAAAGAGCAAGCGCTGAGCGGCTGTCTGACAACGCCGTCAAGACAGATGAAATTCTAGAACAAAAAGGCACAAAATGCCTCTTTACCTTCCTAAATCACAGCCTTAATAAAAGCGGCTGATGACATCGTCCAACAGACAGAAGACTTCCGAAAAATATGTTCAACAATACATGATCAAATCCAACCAAAACATCAGTTCAATCAAAGACAATGCACGGAAAACATAAGACAGTTTGCTAACCACCAAAATTTCAATTCCAGTCACAGATTAATTAACTATACTAAACAGCTTCACAGCACCTACGAAAAATATACAAAACGTGGGTAAATAGACATGGTGGGAGAAGCAGACCATTTTGTTTCAGAACAATGGCATTCGGATTACGAATTTAAAAATGAACTCTAATATAACCACCAGTGACATATGCCCAGCTCAATAAAAATCAAGAAACATTAATCAAACAATTACAACGGGACATGATGTAGGGACGTCGAAACAAAAGCATGGATACACAATTTACTATCAGTTAATTATAGGACTACACATATCAGGAAAAACAATGAGAAAGTTCTAGATTTTCAGTTCTAAATCTTGATTTTTACACACTAGCAAAACAAAACAAACTAGGGGAGAAAGTAATTCAACCTAGCAACATAAATTCACAGATAGGCAACATACATCAATAACCAAACCTATTAATCTTCAAGGAACAATTACCTAAATCAATTGCCAATCATGACCTAAATCATGCCAATTTAACCTCACCCAAATAAAATTTCCACAGAAAATGTAACCTGGAATTACGGAAGTATACCGTTTACAAATGCCAAAAAGCTAATTCAAACTAATAAATTACAAAATGGAAGCAGAACCTAATGTAGGCGAGCCAAATAGTTGACGAATTCAAAACGAGATTTTAAAATACGGCAGATCAAGACGATCGAGTCGGAAGGAGGAAAAGACCAACCGCCACTTCACAACCCGCTCGGTACACTGAAAACATAAGGAAAACCACTACGACGAGACAAAACCCATTTTTTGATTAATAAATCCATTCAGACACTCATCTATGACCTAATACAAACGTAATTGAAAGCTAAAATGCAATTTTCAGCGAAAAAAAAACTCATAGTTTGGAAACTACAACACAACATTCTACCTCCGAAATTACGTAAACGAACCCTACAATATTGATAATTACATTAATCACAGACATGATAGTAATGGTTTACTTAAATGAAAACTGAAAGGACACCTAGGTACAAAACATCAAAAATTGATATGATAATTTCAAAGCTACCCACACTTCAAGTTGACCTAAAATCACGCTCCTCAAGAAATAGATACAAGGAGCTCCTACAACCAGGATAATAGTGAACTAAGCCATCGATAGCTACCTAATAGATCAATAGGATGACAGATAGGAAAACAACAAATTGTAAATGCATACGGAAGTAACTATGACACATTAGAAAACTATACCAAGATCATAGGTTAGGAGATACAAATTGTAATTGTATACAGAAGTAGACTACAGTTAGAAAACTATAATAACATCTTAAGCAAAGGGAATACTAATTATAAGTGTGAACATTGAATTAATCATATCATTGACATAAATTGTGAATTCATATAGAATTGAACATTAAATGAGCAAGGATAAGAAAAACTAAAATTGTAGAGGATAACTATTTGTTAAAAAACGAAGATATGAATTTATTATGCTTCATGCATAATTAGCAACAAAAGATATGTTAGATTTAACTGCTTATTATTATTACTACAAGTAAGAATACATTAATACGAATAACAGAATAGAACCAGAATGATGACGTTATTTAAGAATATTCAGAGATATTACAAATTGAATTTAACAATGGACTTTATGAATACAAAAATGTAGGTAACGGAAAACCAGTAAAACAGCGAAAATAAAATAGAGCAAATTATATAAAAGGAATTAATTGTAGGTCATGAAAGAAAATATGAAATTATCAGGATTTATTGAAATATATGTAAACGGAAAGTTTTAATGCTAGAAAAAACCACAAGAAAAAATAACGAATTCAATCGAAAATGTAAACCCTAGAAATTAATAATAATTGTAAGAATTAATAATTGTAAAAAAAGTACTAAATAATAATAAAATTACAATTAAATAGTTTTAAGAAAACAATTTTTAGGAAAAAATTAATCATTAAGAAAATAAATCACATAAGGTCAACATTGTACATTAATATTCCAAAACAGGTAACAAATAACTAATAACGACATTAAGACTAGCCACCTTATACATGTAAAAGTTTCAAGTCCTCCCAAGCCCTCCATTTTGACGCGAGAACCGCAAAACCCCGAAATCAGCGTGTACGCGAAAATACCCAAATTTTGCCCAAACCAAAATTTCAAAAAGGAGGGGGTAATTGTCAACTCGTAAATCGACAATTCACAGTTGACAATGGACAATACCCGAGACAAGAATAAGCCGACGTCCGGAATATGCAGTTCTCTGACCCAATTCACACAAACACGACTGCGCTGATGTCAGCGGATTATGAGACATGGCGTGACGTTGAAAAGAGGCTAAATTCCCCCACTCGCACCCTGGAAAGTGGTAAGGTAATTGTTTACCGCCCTTTAACTTATACGTCACGAAAACTTGTATCCAATGAACGGAATGAACAATTAGAAGGAACGACTTGGAGGAAATTGCTGGGCGATGATTGGGCCCACCGAAAGCAGACACGCCCTGGACGAATGAATAAAACTGTTTGACGAGCATCAGCTCGAGGTCTTGTTTCTGAAATTGTGTACCCGTCCGGAGGCGGAATTTTGTCCGTTGAGGGAGCAGTGGAAGACGGACCGGTCGCGGGCCTCCACTCTTCGGCGCTCGTGTACCTATGATGCCAAGAAGAATCGGCAGCCGAAGATCAGCGAGTCTCCCTAGCCAAGAGACGCCAATGCTGAGGAGGATTCAAGATCAGCAGAGAGCCGTTCAGCCAACGGTAAGCAAACACCCCCTTTTCCATCTACTGCCAAGAAACAGTCTCTCCGACACCCACTTAAGTACCTATGCCCAGATACTTCAAGAAAACGTCCCGCGAGACGGAGTAGTGAATTTTGGAGGCTTAGGTAGGTGTTTATATTAGGAGTGTAAAGGACTGTAGGTAGTCTCTCTAGCGCTAAAAAACATATGTCATAACCTGGTCATATAAGTGTATTTGAAGAACGAGAAAATGTCTGAATATTCATAATAAATACGTGTTGACCAATTCAAAATTGTCATCATGCTTGTCACCAAAATTGTCATCATCATTAACCATTCTATTTATCATTCTTCCTAAAACAGCGCGGAGACAGGGGAATTATACTCTCTGGTTATGGTCAAGCGTCTCACGAGCCTGACGGTGCGTATTGAGACCAAAACGGGAACTTTTATTCTCGTCAAAACTAAGGGATCAAGAGACGAACTAATCTTACCCTTACAGTTATAATAAATTAACGTTTGTGCATGTGCACAGACTGCTATTTATGTGGCGGCAATGGAAGTTATAGGGGACCGTTTACAAGGTTTCCCGCACAATCCCTGATAATTTAATAAAAGTCATTCCATTAGACTCGGAGTTTTGCCTGTGTCTATCTATATGATTATCACTCTACCAATGGCGATATAATTTATAGCGCATTTTTCTAGAACAATATCTACCCATTTACCTACCGAGTTTGAACAAAATCGGACCAACGGATGATGAGAAATCGACGTTATGAGAAATTAACGTTTGCGCATGCGCACAGACTACTGTTGATTCGACGGTATTGAAAATTATACAGGACTATCCAGAAGCTAACCCGCACAATCCCTGGTAATTTCATCAGAATCGGACTGAAACTTGGTATAGTTTTGGGCGTGACAAGGATTTACCACAGACAGACAGACATATACGGAACCGAAATTGATCAGCAAGCTCTGAAACGCAAAAAGCAAGTGGACATTTTGATTTTGGAGGACAAAATTTTTTCGACTCAAACACGAACACAATGATTTCCCTACCTTCTGTAGTGAGGAAGCAAAAAGTAACTCTTTCAAAATTTGTTGATATAGGTTTCAAGGTGTGTAAAATCCGTACAACGCTCCTCTTCACAAAAACTCGCCATCCTAATAATGTCATCAGTGGAAATTTTTCTGAGTCAGGTCATGGGAAAGGACCCCCAGATGGCTTGGGAGGATGCCTTAAACGGACTGCAGCCGATTGGTTGCACAAGGCCGTGAAATTCCTGATCTGGAATCTAGGTATATTATATGAATAGCTGGACCGATTTGGCTAATTTTGGTCCTAAATTATTGGTCCAGAGAAGGTTTAAAATGTTTAGTTGTTGATCTGCCCCATAGGGGATGTTTTAGGGGAGTTTTAGGAGAGACTACATTTTTCAGAATTTTTAAATCTGACCCACAATGGAGGAGGAGGGGGTGGGGGTGTTGATGCATTTCGAATGTCACTTAACCAACTGGGGATCTGAGTTGTCGAATATGTTTGGAGTATTCTTATTCAAATCACAGGCTACTTGAAAATTTCCAAATCTGAGCCATAGAAGGGGGTATTTTAGGGGAGGGGGGGGGGAAGAAATGGGGTATCTTTGTCATCACTGAACGAACTGGGGATTTGATTGTCAAATATGCTTGGATTACTCTAATTCAAGTCAAGGACTACTTTTTTCAAGTTTTTGAAATCTGATCCAGTAGGGAGGGGAGAGGGCGAGGATGTTAAAGAGTTTCGAACGTCACTGAACCAACTGGGGATCTGAGTGGGCGAATCTATCAGATTACTTTAACTTGGGTCACAGACTATTTTATCATTTTCACTTACTTTTACTCATACTTAGGCTCACTAACATTTCAAATTCCAATTTCGTTATGTAGGTATGTTTTCTCCATTCCAAAAAGTAGGTAGTTATTTAGGTAACCGCATATATGTTCCTTGATTTCGAAAACTGTTTTAAAATGTATATACCATGACATATTCAATGAGAAGAAAAGGCTGCCAGTTAATAATTGGAAGACTGTGTGATCTAGTTTTAGTTTTTTGTATTTTATAAATGTCATTATCAACTGATGTGTATTTTCTAAACTGCAGAATGTTTTGGGTAGAGGATGACTTTCAATTAAAGAGTCTGAAGTGTTACACTGAAGTCGATTTTGATGTTCTTTATATATTAAGTAGACAAATTTTGAACGACTATCTCAACTTTTGTCATTCCCCTGTATCCATTGTCATTACCCTGGACCAGTGATAATTAATTATGGCTGCGTACCCCCTCTGGATGAATAAACTTTGCTGCTGGTAAATAGATTTCATCAAAATCCGCCGCTAGTAACTGGTCAAACCCCGTTCCGTTTACCGGACTCTGCCTAGAAGGTGACGATTCTGAAACAAATTATTTTGATACGTTCGGACTAACTTCCATATATATGCTGTTCTAGTCCCATTTTGTGGTAATGCATGCGTTGTCTTGTAGGTACTATTACCGCATTTTGTATACAACAAATGAGTTCCTGGATGAAACGAAATACCAGTGGTACAGCATGCCCATATAAACGAATTTCCGTAATTATTTTTAGGCATTTCTATTTATGTATAATTCTGATTATTTTATAAACAAGTCAGTTTATATACAACATACAGTTTTATAATTTATTATTTAGTTACTTTTCATGAAAAAGGTATGAAATCAACGTAGAGTAGGTACCTACCTTATTTATTATCCACTATCTTCCTTATCCTCTATTCAGGACTTGCAGTTTTTGTACAGCCTGCAAATTACATCTAAATCCAATCCAAGCTCTTTGGAATAATATCTCAACCATTCCCTCGAAATAGAGAAAATAGCAGAATGACCAATGCATAGCCACCTTGGGGAAAAGAAAAAAAAAATGTAGGTACATTCAAGTGATCGATGAAGGTAATATTCGCATGAAAGCGGGAGGGGACGAGTTTTTCAGAACGGGGAAGCAGTTCAAGGGACGAGGGCAGCTCCTCCTCGAATATCAAAGGGGGAACCTTGAAACAGTATTACGACCTTTTTTTTTTTTTTTTTTTGAGGGGGCACGCCATTAAGAAAAGAAACGAAAAAAACTAAATTAAAAAGTGGGGAGGACGCCCAGGTTTACCCGACGCCGGCCCTAGGGATTAGGGAAGTTGAGGAAGATGGAGGAAGGAGAGAGGGATGAAAGGAATTGCCCCTATAAAATGACCACCAATTGAGGTAAGAGCCCCGAAGGACGCGGGTGGTGATACCAGGGAGCACTCCTGCCGAGATGCCCAACTCGAGAAGCTCCGTGGCAATTTTCCCGCACCACATCCCGCGCCATGACACGGTCGCGGCCATGACCTTGATGTTATTAGGCGCCACTCCCTTTAGCTCAGATATCGCTTGTCGCAGGTCGTTCCTATCATATTTACTTATTTTAGCCCTCCAGGTCTGCTCCATGTCCACGCTGCCACTGACAACTTGGACATCCAGGATTATGGCAGACCCATCGGGCTTGATGGCAACGATATCTGGCTTCTTGCCCCGGTCACTCGGCATATGGTACAGTCTCTCTCTCTCTCCACATCCCAGCCGCTGGATGACAAAGCACCTGCTATCTGCTTGGCAACCGCATCATGACGCAGAATGCGGCCACCATGAGTCCGTGGATAATGCTGCATTCCATGATATAGGTTCTCATTTTTACCCCGACAGGCACGGCAAAGGGTATCTACTGTCCCACCACTACCTCTAGAACACCTCACCACAGTGGCTAATGTTGCCACGCGGACGGCATGAAAATGTCGGTAGTCGCAGGCCCCAATGCCCTCTGAAGCCCATTCAACCCACTGGGAGGAAATAGGGGATTCAGAGCACTATCGGAGTTCTTTACCATCCACTGAATCATGCAGAGCAGCAGCGAACTCAGTAGATGAGCTGGGTTTTGGAGCAGTTGGAGTTGCTCGATCGCACCACAACAACTGCTGTCTGGCAAAATCAAGGTCAGCAGCAGTGCGGGCGACCTCCCAGCTCGAGCCCCTAAGGGCAAGCAGGCGCTGGCGGCGCAAAGATGGGATAGCGGCTGAGAGAGATACAATGCCGAGCCCACCGGCCTTGACCAGTGCATGGATATAGGTACTTGGGACACCCATCGCCATTGGGTCATTTTGCCACCCTCTGTTCACCCAGAGGGAGCCCGGGTTCCACGACGGGGACGTATGACCTTGACTTGGGTAGGGATTTGAAGGAGCTCCGAAGAGATAAAAACACCAACGGTTACCCTACGCCAGCAACACACACACACACACACACACACACACACACACACACACACACATTATATATATAATGAGTATATCCCATCTTGGGTATGGAACAAATACGATATTGCGTTTCTCTGTAAGAACAAAAGTTTTATTGTAACAATTTTAAATGCAATTCGTCATTGAACTACTTAGTTTATGAAAAGGTTTACGAACCTGTAAGAACAAAAGAAACAACAACTAAAGCCCCTATTCCGGGTTACCTCGATAAAATCACGGGAGGTAGAATATTCAAGTTCTCACCATAGAATATGTCAAGTTTTTACCATCTAGTTACCAGTTGGCCGTCGTGATATCTAGTTGGTCTTGGTTTCTAAACTGAGGCGGCATCCATGTCGGAAAGAAACATTTTCATAGATGTTCGAAAACCATGAACTTGAACACTGAAAAATGCGTGCACAATATTATGCTGAAAAATGTTCTTAAATTTCATTGATTTTCATTGATATTTGCAGAAAAATCAATAAACACTGCCAAACAAGCTAGAAATCCACAATCATTTTTGAATGGCAAAAATGATTTAGAACGAGTTTTTCTGCCATAAAGTAGGTAGTTCACTATCTCTAAGTGCTCAAATATCAAAAAAATCCAACTTTATAATATATACAATAATTTACTAAAATTCGCTCGTACCTTTATAACCGAACCTCCCAAATTTGATCGTACCTTTATAACCGAACCTCCCAAATACAAGGAAGCAACATTTTACAATGTAACCAGTTGAAGCCAGTAAATGTTATTTCAACATAACAATATCTTATTTCAGAAGCACTCCTTGGTGTACAAGGAACACAGCAAATAGAAGACACTTACAGTGTTCTTGATGGAATTGATAAGTGAGTATTTTATGAAATTTTATTTGATTAACAAATTCAACTAATGTTGCATGCATTACTTATTAGACTGTCACATTCGTATTTGACCTTCCCATTCAACGATGTTTTGAAAAAATAAAGCTATTGCGAAGGCTCCAAAGATTTCAAAATCAAGCTTTTCTAAAATTTTTATTTATATACATGTTGTTCCACACCGCAAAGACCCCCCCATCTAAAACCGTAATTTCTGGGGTAAAAAAAAAAATTTTTTTTTTTTTTTGAATCTGCGTGTTTTTTTCATGGATCTTAAATATGACCATGTTGCGCATTGTGCACGTGCGCAATCATGCGCAATGGACATCAACTACGTTATTTTAAACAGGAACCCCCTTTTTTATTGCAGATTTAATTCTACGTGAAATTTCGTGAAGACATTAACCATCACTCGATTTTTCCATCGCTCGTGTCAACGGGTTTCCCGACCCTTAAGTATGCTTCCCCCGTTGTGGACCCAAAATATGAAGAGCCAAAACACTCACCGGTCCATTGACACCACTCGGGGTTTTAGGGTTGAAGCCAGCCAGGCAGCCATCCTCTCCTTCTTCATCTTCCTCATCCTTCGCTTCCACTGCCCCAGGTAATGCCCACTGGTGTGCCAATTGTGAGAGCCTTTAGCTCCAACCATGGCCTCAGTGCCAACGTCTGGTGGAAGCATCCCATTGGGGATATAGAACAAGAGCAACCCAGGTATGCTTCTGAGGATTTGGGGTGATTGGCAGCAGGTGAGGCTGTGTGTGATGGGGTACGTCATACAAATGTATTTTTCATCAACGTTTTCCCATGCTTTTGTAGAAGATAGCCAAGGGGCCCCTTCCGCATCTCCCACAGGTGTGGGGTCGCAGCCCAATGTTCATCAATCCTCCCCCAGGACCTCCAGTCTTCCAGAAGACTTGAAGACTGAAGTGTTGAGGCTCGGGGAGCAGGTAGGCTGTATTGAAGGTTATGAGATCACCTGCCAGGAGGATTTGGCATTCATGGTGCTTAATGACGAGACCCAGAAGTGCCATGTCAAAAACTCCTCTTCTGCTGGACCTGATGGTATTTCCGCCTGACGCTGGAATAAAGCATAAAAGCCCATTAACCTGCTCATCATCAACCTGTTGCTTCTATCAGGAAGAAATGCCGTACACCGGCAATTTTCATCCCAAAGAAAGGGGAAAGTGGGCATTTGGCATTTTGGCCTCCCTTCAGGTGCTTGGGCATAGTCAGCCACTCAAAATTTGGTGAAATCTGCTAGCACTTCGCTGTGCAGAACGCTTGCGCTTATTTCCCAGGACACACCCTGCATGAAGTGGTCACCATACCCTCCCTAGTTGAGACATATTCCAGACTCCAAACACGAACTCGCCCATTGGGTATTTGTGTTCAGGAGCTCACAAGGTACTTGCATAGAGAGATACCCTTTGGTTCCACATGAGGTGCCCCCTGTCCCTCCCTGGACCTTGTCTGGGATGCGTGTTGACCTTTGCATGAAGGTCGGGGTCAAGGGCAATACACCCCCACACATCCTCAGATGTAGCTACACTGAGGCGATCCAGCGATATGCTGGAAACACTCCTATATTCACTGATGGCTCAAAGACGGTGTTGCTCTACTGAGCCTTGCTCTATGGAGCCCCAAATTCCAAGTCACTAGACGCCTACCACCATTTGCGTCTGTTCTCTCTCTCTCTCTCTCTCTCTCTATATATATATATATATATATATATATATATATATATACATATATATAGATCGGATCTTTTCTCTTTTCTACTGCGTGGAAAATGAGGATAATTTGCCATGCATTCTTAGCCTGAAAAAATTTGTATATAAAAAAATGTTCAAGCCTGGATGGGATTCGAACCCACGATGCGAAAAAAATTGATATAAAAAAATTTTGATATAAAAAATTTTTCAAGCCTGGCTGGGATTCGAACCCACGAACTCCCGCTTCCCGTCATAGACGATAGCAACGGTTGTACGTGAAAATCATGTCAAAAAAAGTTTGGGACATTTTAAAAAAATTATTGGGGGTCGGCCTAAGAATTGCATAGCAATTAATATGTGTGTGTGTGTGTATAGCTATTGTGTATTTTTTTATATCCAAATTTTTTTATATCAATTTTTTTCACATCGTGGATTCGAATCCCAGCCAGGCTTGAACATTTTTGTATATACAAATTTTTTCAGGCTAAGAATTGCATAGCAAATTATCCTCGTTTTCTACGCAGTAGAAAAGAGAAAAGATCCGGCGAGGCGCGAAGCGCCGAGTATAGATTAGGGGGGTCCAGGGGGGCGAAGCCCCCCTGCGAGGCGCCGAGTATATATATGTGTATATATATAATTGTATTATGTACACCAGTTCGTTTTGTGTAAAATGTTGATTTGTGTGTATTGTATGTATATAGAAATGTTGATTGTTGATTTGCATAAAATATAAACAAGTGTTAATTATTTTCAAAGGATTACTGAGTCAATCTTTAGTCGATTACTGAACATCCAACTCCGCAACGACTGGATATACTATTACATCTCTTCACTAGGGAAAGAGGAAAGAAAGCAGAGAAACAGATTATCCCCCCTTATGAAGAAGGTGAGTACCCACTAGATGAGAACCCAATATATTATTTTTTTGAAATTAGGAACGTATAAGAAGGTGAGGAGGTGCAGGCCGCACGGGGAAGAAGGGATTTGTACGCGTATGTGTACTGATATTGTTTTGGTTGTTTACATGAATTCTGCAAAAACACTAGTACCAGGTCAAACTCAGAGTGAGCTGGTCAGGGTAGGCTAGGTAAGTACCGCCTGACCAACAATCCAGACAAGCGAAAAAGAGGGAACAAAATAAATTGCTTGATTTTTAGCGAATTTTCTTAGAAAATAAAGCTATTGCAATGGCTCCGAAAATTTCAAAATAAAAATTTTCAAAAATTTTCTTAATCGAAATCTGTTTTGAGGCATTCTGAAATGATTCCTGGATTTTAACGCTTTTATATATTATATATATCTAATATATAAAATTCTCGTGTCACAGTTTTTGTTGCCATACTCCTCCGAAACGGCTTGACCGATTTTGATGAAATTTTTTGTGCTTATCCGGTATCTATGAGAATCGGCCAACATCTATTTTTCATCCCCCTAAATGTTAGGGGTAGTCCACCCCTAAATTTTTTTTTTTTTTTTTAGACAAAATTTTTAATTTCTATTTTAATTAACGTCTGCCAAGTTGGGTGGGCAGTATAACTTCCTCAAGCGAGCGAAGCGAGCAGCATCCCCCACAGAAGTTAAACCTACCCTTAGAGATCTACCGTTTGCGAGCGAAGCGAGCAACATCCCCTACATGTTTCAATTGTAATACATTCCATGTATACAGCCACACTTTGCGAGCGAAGCGAGCAACATTCCCTACATACCACAATTTGCGAGCGAAGCGAGCAACATTCCCTACATACCACACTTTGCGAGCGAAGCGAGCAATTTAATGTGGGGGTCCGGGGGGCTTGCCCCCCGGCTTGACCGATTTTGATGAAATTTTTTTGTGCTTATCCGGTATGTATGATAATCGGCCAACATCTATTTTTCATCCCCCTAAATGTTTGGGGTAGTCCACCCCTAAATTTTTTTTTTTTTTTTTTTTTGACAAAATTTTTAATTTCTATTTTAATTAACGTCTGCCAAGTTGGGTGGGCAATATAACTTCCTCAAGCGAGCGAAGCGAGCAGCATCCCCCACAGAAGTTAAACCTACCCTTAGAGATCTACCGTTTGCGAGTGAAGCGAGCAACATCCCCTACATGTTTCAATTGTAATACATTCCATGTATACAGCCACACTTTGCGAGCGAAGCGAGCAACATTCCCTACATGCCATAGTTTGCGAGCGAAGCGAGCAACATTCCCTACATGCCACACTTTGCGAGCGAAGCGAGCAATTTAATGGGGGGTCCGGGGGCCTTGCCCCCCGGCTGGACGTGGAGGCGAGCGTAGCGAGCCGGAGCGGCTAGTATATATATATATATATATATATATATATATATATATATATATATGTATATATATATATATATATATATATATATATATAAGTATATATATGTATGTGTCATTCCAGACGATAACTCTCGATAGAATTGAGATAAAAACTTCGTTCTTTCGCCAAAAAATCAAGCATTTCAAAAGAAAAGATGAGTTCGTTGGACAACACTTTTTGAGCACATTAAATTGGTCAAATTTCAAAAAATGTATTAAAAAAATCTCAAAAATGACTAAAAACGGCTAAAAATCGTTCAATTTATATTTGTTGGTAGAATATTGCTCAAATAAAGTTCATTAACTATAAAATAGAACATCGAAAAATGTATGTTCACAATTATGCTGAAAAATGTACTTAAAATTCATCAAAATTTGCTAAAAAGTCGATAAAAACTGCAAAAAAAGCTCTATTTGAATAGCAGGTTATTATTTAGAATACGTTTTTTTGCCATAAAATTAATGGTTAACGATTTCCTTGCACTCAAAAAGCTCAAATTTCTCAACAATTCAACATTAAATAACACGTTAATATACGAAAATTCGCTCATACAATCATGCTGCATGAATGAAACTTTTTATATTTATTTTTTAATCAAAAATAAATTATTTTTATTAAATTAAATATTGTTCAAAGTGGGCTGATAATATATTCAAAACTCAAAATTACATAGCTAATTATTGGTACCTATTTAGTTTATGGCAAGTTGAGAGTGGAATGAACGAATTTGGTTGCAAGCAGTTCCTTAGAAGAAAAGATGAGGAAACAGTAACAATGAATCCAAAAACAGCGACAATGGAATAGAAACAGTTATAAAGTAACGAGCTGTTAAGGTGGCTGAATGTTCCAAGCTCTCTCATGGCCCAGTCAGGCTGCAAATGATGCCAATTGCCTTTGAACTCCCATTCAAAAAATTTCTGTTCGTCTGACCTTGAGCAAACTTCATTCATGATCAGCTAGCTTTCCCCTCCAAAGCAACGACAGTGGGTAGGCGAGACCCCGACACCCAGCCTGTTGCCTGCTGATTGTTTTCTACGGTTTTTCCAATATGAAATTTTCGGCGGAACATAAGAGATGCCAACTCATGGCCATGCATTACCATACCAATCCCTCCCAAATTACAGTAAGTACATTCTGGTACGTCAATCCTGAAACCTACCGTCCCTTTACGTATGCATATTTCAGCAAAATTTAAATGTACTTCAAATGATTTTAGTAAAAAACATCATTGGTTCATTTTGACATTTTATGTCTTTACTTTTGGCATTTGGCAAATAATTGAACGAAACTCAGCCCTTCGGGCCTCGCAAGGGGCTTCGCCCCCCTGGACCCCCCCGGATGTTATTACTTTGAGCCTGACTGCTAAAATGTAAAAAACATGGAATCATGTTTTAGCTCCTCGCTCTCACTTTATTATAGAAATGATCACGACGATTGAGCTCTTGTGAGATGATGATCTCCTAATAGAAACTCGCGAGTAAACATTCACTTTATTATAGAAAGAGGCTAAAGAGGCTACATACGAAATTACAGCTTCCTATAGTGTAAAGTATAGAAATTACCTATTAAAATGATTTAACCACCGCTTCACAAATCAAACCGTTCTCGCAATATTCGGATCACCTGCTATGAATCACATAATCGAAACACCAGCTCAATGAAATCATCAGAAATTAACAAGCGGGTGCAATCATGTTCACAATATCAATAATTGAGAGTGATCACCTGTGTGTAAACAATTATTCATATAACCATGCTCATAACTCAGCTTGTTGGCCACGCACTTCGCAGTAGTTAATATAGTATGGTTGGATAAATCGAGAGCTTTCGAACGAATGGTCAACGAATTTTGTGGGATGAGAAACGACGAAGTATCATATCCCTAGCAACGACTCGGTTGTAAGCGGAAATCATCATAATTATTGGCGCTACTTTCATCTCACTTTATAGTCTCACTTTTCGGCGGGGGATCCATCGCTAAAACATGATTCCATGTTACTAACGAAACTTGAGCTGAACAACTGACAGAACAAAATTACTTCATTAAAACTTCATAAGAAAAACATAATAATACAAATTTGTCTGCGCTTGATTTCTCAGATTTGGGGGGTCCTGGTTGTTCGGGCTTTGATTGTAAGTTGGTAAAGCTTACCATACCATACCATAAAGTGAAGTATCTGTTCCCATCTGTCTCATGTGCCTACATCTATTCACCAATCAAGACCCGTAGTCTTAGTATTATCTCTCTTTCTGCCAGCATCCCATCTTTACTCCACCTGTCTGCTAGCCCTTGGGAGCTCAATCTGAGAGGTTGCCCTCACTGCTGCTGATCTTCATTAGTAGCACAGCAGTTGCTATGGTGTGACCAAGTAACACTAACTGTTTAAAAAACTAGCACGTCTGCTGAGTTTGCTGCTGAAAAAATAATTATCTTAGTAAATACATATGAAGATGGTAAAGAGCCGTCGACAGTGCTCTGAATACCACATTTACTCTCAGTAATAGGAATAGGCTTCAGTGGGAATCGGGGCCCGTGATTATCTCCTCTACGGACCTTGGGGTGGTGTTTGATCATGAACTTTCCTTTAACACTCACATTGAAGCGGTATGTGCTTGGGCGTTCTCAAGCTCAAGGCCAGGAGTTTCTCCAACATGGATGCAATTTCCCACCTCAATAAATACATTGTGCGCCCCAGCATGGAGTACTCATCTGTAGTCTGGGCCCCTCACTTCGCTGTTCACCAAAACAAATTAAAAAGGGTACAGAAAAGATACCTAAGATACCATTCTCGGCCAGTGATGGAGAGTAGTCAAGTTGAGCTCTTGGACTCTCGTAGAACATTTCTGGACATCGCATTCCTATATAAGCTACTAAACTCACAAATCGACTGCCCCCAATTGTTTTCCCAAATTTACTTCAATATCCCGGCTTATAAAACCCGATCCACAAATCAAAACCTATTCCATGTACCCTTCCAGCCCACAAACTACCTACCTGTACAACAAACGATGACCAGGATTCCAAGGCAGGCAAATTACATTCTTAGTTCAAACCCCCAACTCGATTTTAACATGGAATCATGTTTTAGCGATGGATCCCCCGCCGAAAAGTGAGACTATAAAGTGAGATGAAAGTAGCGCCAATAATTGTGATGATTTCCGCTTACAACCGAGTCGTTGCTAGGGATATGATACGTCGTCGTTTTTCATCCCACAAAATTCGTTGACCATTCGTTCGAAACCTCTCGATTTATCCAACCATACTATATTAACTACTGCGAAGTGCGTGGCCAACAAGCTGAGTTATGAGCATGGTTATATGAATAATTGTTTACACACAGGTGATCATTCTCAATTATTGATATTGTGAACATGATTGCAACCGCTTGTTAATTTCTGATGATTTCATTGAGCTGGTGTTTCGATGATGTGATTCATAGCAGGTGATCCGAATATTGCGAGAACGGTTTGATTTGCGAAGCGGTGGTTAAATCATTTTAATAGGTAATTTCTATACTCTACACTATAGGAAGCTGTAATTTCGTATGTAGCCTCTTTCTATAAAGTGAATGTTTACTCGCGAGTTTCTATTAGGAGATCATCATCTCACAAGAGCTCAATCGTCGTGATCATTTCTATAATAAAGTGAATGTTTACTCGCGAGTTTCTATTAGAAGATCATCATCTCACAAGAGCTCAATCGTCGTGATCATTTCTATAATAAAGTGAGAGCGAGGAGCTAAAACATGAGTCCATGTTTTTTACATTTTAGCAGTCAGGCTCAAAGTAATAACATCCGGGGGGGGGTCCAGGGGCGGAGCCCCTTGCGAGGCCCGAAGGGCCGAGTTTCCCATTAATTATCAAAGTAAAAGCCAACTTGACCATATCGTTGAAAAGCTGAGATTTAGAGGATGTTTTAATGTCAACAAGTAGAAAACACGAATAAAATCCAAAAATAAAGTCTTTACAAAAACCTGAGGACAATTTTTTGTAAGGTAGTTGTAAAATCGCTTCCTGAAGTTTGTAAATCCTCAAGTGTGTTCACCCTGTATATAGGATATCCCAAAAGTAACCCACCCCCTTTTTTTCCATAGCTCCTTCAATAGTTTTAAACCAGCCGTGTCGACCCTCAGTTAGTCTAGCCTCTCTGTGCTTTCTCCATTCTTGTCAATTACTACCTTAAACAGGTCTTTCGTGCCATATATTAATAAAGTTGTGTATTGGTTGTGAATTTTCCCTTTCTTTAAATTTATCAAACACCAGTGTCATTATTATTTTCTCTGATTATTAAGATATTTTGTTCAATTTATAGGTTACCTTGAAATTGGGTAATTGCCCGCACTGTAAATTAATAAATTTTCACGGAGTTGGAGTGGCTTCATTAGCCCGTCAGTGAGGTGTCCTGGGTATGGTTGTTGCAACAACCATAATAGGTATAATGGTCACTATACAGGGTGTCCCATCTAAACGGGCCCAACGGGAAATTACAGCCTTACTTTGCGAGCTATCGAAAAATTGAACTGGACCTGTTTTATAGTATTTCAACTCAGGTTCACGATGCGGAAGTCCGATTTTTATTTTTCCATGTTTTAGGGTCTCAAATCATTGATTAAAACTGACGGTTTCCTCTTGACCCCCCTTTTTTATTGCTTTTTTCGATTTTAGGTTGAATTTGAAACAGAAAATGCCTGCATGAAATTTTCTTTTTGGGGCTTCATTTCTGAGTTATTCCACTTTTTGCGGAAGTCCGATATTTATTTTTCCATGTCTCAAATCATTGATTGAAACTTACGGTTTCCTCTTGACCCCCATTTTTATTGCTTTTCCCGATTCTAGGTTGAATTTTGAACAGAAAAGGCCTCCATGAAATTTTCTTTTTGGGGCTTCGTTTCTGAGTTATTCCACTTTTTGCGAAATACAGAAAATCGCCGATGTCTTTCAGACATTACCAACACTTTCTTACTATTTTTATCTTCCATTTTTGAGATGTTCACCACACTTTTGAAATCAGCATTAAACTATCTATCATCAGACCCCAGCGTCCATAATCAACAATCACCATCAGGGGGATGACATTACACTTGAACCGCTTACGATTTAAAAAAAGTTTTCCAAATCGTCGTTTGAAAAAAAAAAAAAAATCACTCAAACTGTTCAGTACACACAGAATACAGTTTAAAAAATGTACCACGAGGAGACTTCCAGTCAGTTGTGTTGTGATAAATCGAAAAAGCCACCTGCTCCTTTTGCAGCCTCTGCTCCCTCTCCTGCAAACTGTATTCAAGGGTCAAGAAAACAACAGCTTCTTGAAAATTATTGTTCAGTCTACACTATGATCTTTATTATTTAAAGAACCTTACATTAGTCCAGAATACGGAGTCTCATAGGTTCTTCTAATAAATGAGTAATAGGACTGAACAGTTTGAGGGGTTTTTTTTTTTCAAACGACGATTTGGAAAACTTTTTTTAAATCGTAAGCGATTCAAATGTAATGTCATCCCCCTGATGGTGATTGTTGATTATGGACACTGGGGTCTGATGATAGATAGTTTAATGCTGATTTCAAAAGTGTGGTGAGCATCTCAAAAATTGAAGATAAAAATAGTAAGAAAGTGTTGGTAATGTCTAAAAGAAATCGTCGATTTTCTGAATTTCGCAAAAAGTGGAATAACTCAGAAACGAAGCCCCAAAAAGAAAATTTCATGCAGGCATTTTCTGTTCCAAATTCAACCTAAAATTGAAGAAAGCAATAAAAAAGGGGGGTCAAGAGGAAACCGTAAGTTTCAATCAATGATTTGAGACATGGAAAAATACAAATCGGACTTCCGCAAAAAGTGGAATAACGCAGAGACGAAGCCCCAAAAAGAAAATTTCATGCAGGCATTTTCTGTTCCAAATTCAACCTAAAATCGAAAAAAAGCAATAAAAAAGGGGGGTCAAGAGGAAACCGTCAGTTTCAATCAATGATTTGAGACCCTAAAACATGGAAAAATAAAAATCAGACTTCCGCATCGTGAAGCTGAGTTGAAATACTACATATAAAACAGGTCCAGTTCAATTTTTCGATAGCTCGCACCGTAAGGCTGTAATTTCCCGATGGGCCCGTTTAGATGGGACACCCTGTGTGTAGTTATTCAACTCCCCATGGAGCAGAGTACCTCCATCGATGAGCTACACCGGTGGCGGACCTGGTTGGTCTTCGAGCATGATATGTTAAGAAAAGAGAGATCCTTAGCTCTTAGAAGTTTTGGAAAACATAATTGGGACCTTTTCCGTTAATTCACTACCATTCATTCATTCTGACCTGTGTGTCCAACTAATCTGTATTTTTACTAAGGATTGACTACTTGATGTTATGTAATTTTGAGATGCGAGCTTGCGAGCATCCAGACCACCAAACTATACAAATCATTCAGACCTACATGTTCCAACTAATCTGAGTTTTTACTAAGGGATTGACTACTTGATGTAATGTATTTTTTAGATGCGAGCTGCGAGCATCCAGACCACTAAACTATACACAGCATCTGATCTATTTTACCACAGTGGACGTGGACTTAATGATTGGGAACAGTTCTTAGAACACTAAATATATATCAAGCTTAACGAAACGAATGAAAGGGTGGTAGTGAATTAACGGAAAAGGTCCCATAATTGATACCCAGTGAACTTTACTTTAACGTTATCCATCTTAGGCCTCCGAAATTCGCTAAATTGTTTCAGTTTAGTGAGAAGAACGATCCTCCTACAGCCTATCTTACACGTCTTTTACAGTATATCGTCGAAAATACCTCAATTACCTACTCCATAATCCCTGGTACTTACATAAATTTGAAGAAACCATTCCTTTACAATCATCATCATCATTAGTAAATCGATTGCAGATAGTACCTACCGTTAGTAGTAGTCATGATATATGACTAGTAGTTGATAATAGTAAATGAGCAAAAATGTTATTTTGAGAGAGGTAGCATTAATTATTTGAACTTTCAATATTTTGTGAGAAACCTGACCAGCTAATTTTCCGGTAAATGTGTTTCTTGAAGAAATGTCATCGATATACATCACCCTCTCCTTTTTCAGTTAGTAGATGACTGTCGCCTTATTTTGGAAAGCGAAGGCCGAGATCCTGCCAGTAAGATATACTTACCTACTTTACCAAAATCTGCAGCACTCATCACATGAATGAAATGCGTCAGTAAATCCTTGATTAATGTTCCAGAACCAGAGTTGGTGCCTAAGAACTTCATTGAAGTAGTCATTCAAGCAGGAATTGAAGAGAATAAATCAGAAGACGAATTGATATTTTCATTCGGTGATTTTATCGTAGCCGTAAGTGCAATATTTTTTTACTTTCCCGAGTTTTATTTTTATAAACATCTCAACAATTATTGTATAAAAAGCTGCCCAAAAGAAAATCAAATCATAAAAATTTAGAGCTGCCGTAGTAAACGTTTCACATTAAAAACTTTTTGTATACTTTGTATGCAGGTACTTGTAGTAAATAAGTGGTTCTATCCTAATGCATCTTGTTCAGTATCCCCTTCTGCACTCAAGGCCCAGCCCATTCTAGAAGCAGTTTTCCTTAGAGATTGTTCTTTAATTATGTTGCTATTTTTCTATTGATGTTGAACCTCTTAAAATTTAAAATGATGTTTCGAGTGTTGGAAATTTGTGCACATATTTTTAAAGCCATGATTTAGAGAGGGGGAATATTGATGAATAGGTAGATGTAAAGTAATAAAGGATAAATAATATTGTTGTCGAGAAAAATTTTGAACAACAGGTGTGCCAACCTGATTTTATGCCTGTCAACACTGCGCAAGGCTTACCGTCATTACTACCATGTTTGTTCTCTGTTTTGTGATGTGTAGTTCAATACGAAGTTATAGCTAATACGATTTCGGTTTTTATCCATCTCCATCATTCCTCGATACACCTGAATTAATAGAAAATATGTCAGGAGTTTAAAATTTAATGATGAAAGGGGGTGAATGGAAGGGGTAGTAGCGATAAATCGTGATATTTTTACTATATTCATCTGATTATGGTTAAATGGGGGGGTTACTTCCGATAAATCTTTTTTTTTTTTCTCTTATTTTAATTCTCACCAAAATTATATACAATCCATTCATTGGGACGTTCCTGTAATGCATGCATTACTTACCAATACGTTTAATGCTTTACCTGTTCATAGTACAGTAAATTTAAATAGGTATAGGTATACATAAATGCAAACTCAATAATACAGGTTGGTGATCATTAGTTAAAAAATTTCAATGAAATAACAGAGTGAAGTTCAATACGAACATAAATTTAAGATATTAGTATGTCGTCTGTGGCAAACTGCCCATTCAACTTGGCTGACATTTTTTCTTCACAGTTTTCAACCTCGAGTAACATGATGATGTTTTTCTTTCCATACAAATGCCTTTCATCAACAGGGTTTCGACACAACAGGAGTATTAGTGTCAAGCACTCTTCTCTTTTTGGCGATGTACCCAAAGTACCAAGAGATAGCTTATCAAGAGCAAATTGAAGTGATGAAGGATAACCCTGAAGCTCCATCTATGGATGAATTGTCCAGAATGAGATTTCTCGATATGGTGTTTAATGAATCAATAAGACATGTTTCACCTCGTTCAATTGGCAGAAATGTTCGTGATGAGTTCACGGTTGGTTAGTGTTGATCTTTTCATTTTTTGGTGTAAATGGAACCTACCTATATCTTTATTTTCTCTTCTGTCTGCTTCTTCATTTGCACTCGTTATCAGCTGTTCATAGTTGGGTGTTTGTATTTATTGGTACCTACCTTTACAAATATAGAATGCATCTCTGTTATGCACTGCTTTATTTAGTATACTGTTTAATAAAATCATTACGCAATCGCGTCACTCTAAGCCTGGTCCTCCACTGGAAGCGACTTAGAGTGGTCCTCCACTGGAAGCGACTATGCGACTATATAAGCGACTAATCCCATAAGCTTGAAACGTATTAGAGCTCCTCCACTGCAAGCGACCTGAGCTACGCGACTTCGCGTATTTTGAGGCGACGAGCGACTGATCCCATCCGGATGGGATCAGTCGCTTGTCTTCGTGCGACCTGGCTTTCTGGCCCATGTTTTCTCGGCGCACCCTTCGACTGTGAACGGCGAACCTCAACATCTACATTACTATTTTGTTAATTTTGCAGAGGAGTTACGTTGAACTTTTCAATTTTGCGCCTCAATTACATTACCTTGTTAAAATTAACACTCACTATCAAAAATGTATTTTTTTTTAGGAGTTACGCTGAATTTTTTGTTTCTGTACTTTCATTACATTCCCTTATTATGATTAACAACAATAATTACAAGTAAAACGTAATAATTATCTGGTTTTAATACTTTACTACCTGAGAGTCACACAGAGGCGTTCTGCTGGTGAGATCGTGTTGGACGATTTGGTGATCGAAGCTTGTATAGCATTCAAGATGTAATCGTACGTTTGTAGGTCCATCCTATAATAATTTCGAAACTTCTCTGAATCTCCCTTCAGCTCGTCGTGGAGGTGGTTGAATGCACCCAAACTTTGCCTCCTTGTCAATATTGGGTTCATCCAGAACATTCGTCGTTTCCTTCTCATCCGAAGGAAATTTACAAGAGCATTATCCAGCAAATAATACAGTGAAACTTGGATAATTCGAACCTCAAGGGACCAGTCAAAAACTTCGAATTAACCAAGAATTCGAATTAAAGAAGTTTTAATAAATTATATTTTAACAAACTACAGTACGAAGTTAAGTACATACAGTAACATTGAATACTGTATCGATCAACAGAGTATTGAACAATAAATATAAAGACACGTGGAATGGTACTGTATTTAACTGCAACCATAAAAAACAATCTATTGTTTTTCAAAAAATGATGGTATTTTGGCCTGTTTCCTTGAATTAATTTTCTCGGCCATTATAAAAGATTCCAACGCATTCAAAGAGTTGAAGTATGAATTACTTACATTCACAGTGCACACTTGTGTCATACACCCAGTGATAGCTTTGAAATTTCGCTTTCCCAATTCTTTGGCGAATTGCTCAGCCTTGGCCTGGTCCTGTTTTGAACGGTCGGTGGGCGGGAGGGGAAGGAGAGTTATCACACTGTATGATGGCACTGACTTGCATGCACTTGGTCTAATGCAAACCTTTTGCCGAATATTGTTACTAAAACGTGTAGTCAAAATTTTCAAAATAGCCTGTTTTTTTGCGATTTGTTGTGCGAAATTATTTTTTCAGCATACTAACATGTGGTATATTCGGAATCAGCGTAAAATTTTCTATAAGAATATGTATCAAGTTTTCAAAAATTTCAAAGTTGAAAAATCAGTCAAAATCGAAATAATGCCGTTCGCTAGTTGTAAAAATCGGTAATATTTGCATGAAACATTGTCCAAATTCAGATTGAGCTACTCTTATGGAAGTATCCCTGTATAACCAATCCTAGAACCATGCTGTTTAAAACGTAGGTAGTAGGTGCTTGTTAAAAAAAAAAAAAAAACAAGTAATCACAACTGATGAGTTTACTCTGTGAAATATTCCGCCCTCCGATTCTCTCGGTCGTACTCTTAGATGTTTTACGCTCAACTGTTTTAGGACTTGATGTAGCTTTAATACTGACTGTGACTTAGAAAATATCAACCATGAAATTATGAAGAAGTTCTAATCATAAACTAAAATTTCTTTACACGATCAATAGCGACTGAAATGTCGAAGATTTCTTCAAAAATTCGCTCATGGGGTCATGCTGCATGACTGGACTTTTAATTCATTAAACTTGGAGCATGTTTTTTACCCAGCTCTAAGAAGACTACAATGTGCATGTAACAATAATGCGTTTCTAAATTATGCCAATTATTGAGGTTTAACTCATAATTTTGGTTTTCAGATGGATACATATTTCCTAAAGGGGCTTGCATATTAGTAATGTTTGAAGAATTGTTTCATGATGCCAGATATTGGGAAAAGCCTAAAGAATTCTATCCCGAACATTTTTTACCAGAATCAGTAGCCGTTAGACCCAAAGGTGCCTTCTTGCCATTTGCCTTTGGAAGTAGGGTGTGTCCAGGTACGTAGATACTGTATTCTTCATTGTCACGCATCTATTCTAAACAAGATCTTCCACATCTCTCTTTTTACGTTTGACATTTTCGAGTCTTTGCTTTGACCAGGTTGTGGCTTCGTGCAGAGTTGGGCAAAAAGTAGTTTAACTACAAATTACAAAACTACAACTACAGTATTCGAATAGTAGTTGAAACTACAAATACTTTTGGTAGTTAGTAGTCGTCCACCCCAACCATTTTTAGCGAATTTTCTTAGAAAATAAAACTATTGCAATGGCTCCAAAAATTTTAAAATAAAAATTTTCAAAATTTTCTTCATCGAAATCTGTTTTGAGGCATTCTGAAATGATTCCTGGAATTTAACGCTTTAGGAAACTTATACCTTAGGAAAACAAAATTGATATAAATTAATTTGCCCAACATTGGTGACTTAAATTAATATGCCCAACTTTGGGGACTTGAATTGTGCGCAGTGGAAGCCTCCTGGGCCCATAACCCAGAGGTCTGTGGATCGAACCACGCTCTGCTACCATGTAATAAACAGAGTAACCACGCTCTGCTACCATATAAGGAATTTAGGTGCCCCCCTCCCCCCACCCCCCCAGAGGTGCAATGGGGGCCTAAATCCTCATAAAAAGGTAGAGGAGGTAAACAGTATCCCGTCAGAGAGATACCACTCCTACTAATAGCTTTTAATGAGCCATGTTCGGAGTCACCTGGAAAGCCCACCCAACGCCAAACCCAGCTGCCAGAAAACACGAGAACAGGCTACGACGCCCGTTTTTTCATCAACGGGTCACCGACAGCGCTACCTCCGAAGCCCTGACGGGACCTCGATGGAGGTAACTCAAGTGAAGTGGAGGGGCACAAGTGAAGTGCCCTGGTGGATTCAGAGTAGAACTTCAACCTGGGGGATCTCGATGGCAGCCAACAGCGGCTGGCTCCTGAGGTCGAAGACCGTATCTGTGATTTGTGTCTTGAAGTGGACGTCTTTGCTCATCTGGGGGCATGAGAAGTCTGGACTTTGATTGGTAATACTCGAAGCCATAACTTTTGTTCCCTGATCGGTGGGAGAGCTTACAGAGGAAATGCGAGGGTTAGATGCATATCAAGAATTGAACTTAAAAAGGTAACAAGAGTGAGGGTGAAATAAAGTAAAACTTGTTTAAGAAATGAAAAGAAAGTTTTAATAATACTGAGATTTGAATCGTAAGGAGGTTTAAAACTAACTGAAGCCACAACACGAAGCGCAATAGTTAAATCTCCAATAACGCAATGGGGTGCGTCAGAGATACCAACATTCCGGGACGAAAACACACCTGGCCCTTCAAGGATAAACGCTAACGCGTTTATCAACTAATAAATGAGTTGTGCGGGTTGTTTATGAGAAACTTTACAATTATTGGTAGTCATCCCCGATACGGGGGGGCCTAGGTACGCCTCGTCCCAGAGGCGAAATGACCCTCGGGTAAAATTTTGTCCCATTCGGGAATAAATTAAGGGTGCCTAGGGGCGCAATCGTGGATTTATATTTAGTTCGTAGAGAAAAAACTTTAATGAGGATGCCCCGAAACAGATGAATCGAAACGCATAGGATGGCGTGCACTCCAATCCCACACGGCCGACCCCCGAACACGGAGACAGCCAAGCAAAGTGTAAAAAAACTCCACGATGAACAATGACGAACAAGAAACAGATTCCGGAAAGAGGAATCAAGTGGAAAAGAGCAAAACAAGTGGCTTCACACAAAAAAATCCCGATGTTTGGCGATGAAAATCATCGCATGTTAGTAAGGGAAGCATTTTAAACCCAGGACAGAAAGAGAAAATATGTACAATGTACAAAAATTGTATAAATGGCTTACAATATGAAGATAATGAATGAAGTAAGTCAAACAATTCTTGTAAGTTTTCAAATAAGTAATTTAAATAAGTGTCAATAACTTCAAAGAAGTGTAAATAATGCAAATGATTGTGAAGAACGGCAAATTAACTCAAATAATTGTAATAATGTCAAATAATTTAAAAGTAATGCAAAGTAAATATGAAATTGTAATGACAAAGCCATATAAAAGTGTGAAAATTAAAAGACGACAACATAATTTTGTAAATATGGAGATGTTCTTAGTGGCGCCGGCTAGGGAGTGCCGGAGGCGCTAGAATAAGGAAAGAAGAATTGATAACTCAGTAAAACTTGGAAAAAAAAAAACTTGCGCGTTACAAACGCAAAACAAAAAATTAAATTCCAACAACGTAGTAAATGATCTTAATAAAAGTTGGTTAAAACCCCAAAAGACATGTGAAGGAGGGGGTTTCAGGTAAAAAGGATTGACCCTAACAGAGTCGGCGAGGGGCAAGGGCCGACGGAGGGTAGCTACGCATTTAGGTTTGTGAACTTCAGAAATGAAGTTGTTGTGAGAGACGATTTCACGGGGACGGAAGTATATATTTACTGGCAGAAGTTGGAGTGAAATGGCCAAAAGACACGCAGAGGAGGGTTTTCAGGTAAAGGATGGACCCAAACAGGGGCAGCGAGACGGTAGGGCCGACTCGACCCTACTTAACTACGCAAATGGGCTTGTGAATATCAGAGGGCCATAAAAATGGAGTGAACCCGATATGAGGGACGAATATTTTTACTGACAACAAATGAGAAAGATTAAATGTCAAAAATATTACAAGCATGGAATATAACAACAGCAATGGACGAAATCGTCGCACGAGCATAAGAAATGGATATGTTTAAGAGTTATTAAGAATTGTGATAATGATTCCGTTATTACGGAATGATCAACTTTTGGTACAACACCGCGTAAAAATTTGTTGAGGCTCTTGGGCCCGGGAAATCAATATGAAAAGCAGATAATATGAAGAGCAATCCATTTTAAGAAGAAAAGAAAAATTTGCTATCAGGGTTAGTAGCCCGTGAGTACAGCATTCAAGGAAAAGAAAGGAAAAAGTGTGCACATCCGTACCCGACCCATTCTGGCGTCGGAGGGTTATTTGTACATTCGTTGGATATAATATCGGGTGTCGGGAAAAAAGCGACCAGCGAAATAAGCGGCCAGCGAAATAAGCGACCATCACGAAATTGTATCTGCACCTGTGTGGTTAACACTTCAGTGAAGTTAGTGATAAGCGAAATAAGCGACCATCACGGAATTTTACCTGCGCTAAAGAGGTAGGACATTTCTATCATTCAGGCGTGTTTAAAATCAGCTATAAAATAGCGTATTTATTGACAATAACATTTTCTACAAAGTAATAGCTTTTAAATTTTCATATCTTTGTTGGGTTTTGTTTAAAATGCAAAACAAATTCAACATGGCGTATTTAAAAGAAAACGGTCTGTACTACTCAAAGTTTCGTTATTTATAGACGCAAAAATGTGGGTTCCATCTTAAATTTGACAATAAAATTAAATAAAACATTTAATTTCCTACAACTTTACAATTAATAATTTCTTTGTGTCTCCTACGGTTTTCATGTAAAATGCGTAAACACTATGGAAAGTTTAAATGAAAATAATACTACATAACCTTGGATTCCGATAAATATACAGGCTAAACGGTTGGTCTGAATTACGTTTTGATGAAAAATGTTAGTTTAGAATTTATTTTCCTACAAGTTTGTAATTTACAGTTTTTTTGTATCTCATACAGTTTTCATGATAAACGGCAAACAGTAGGAAGAGTACCTAAAAAGCGAACTGTAGAACAGAACCGTGCAGTCTAATTTAAAGATAATAAAAGATCAGCTGTTTTGTTTTTAACTTGAGAAATCAGCTGTTTCCTTTAGCAAATACAGGGTGCGGCAGTGAGGACGGACGGTTTAAAAAAAATCATGAAATAGTTAATTTTCACTCAAAAACAAATTTATTGATGCAATCAGGTTCGCAAGGAAATAGCATTTGAGAAAGTCAAGTGTGAAAAATCACATCAGGCATGCGGTGGCCGAAATTGTTGATGCAGTGCTGGAGGCGTTCTTGGAAGTTAGTGTAGACTCTCATAACAACAACCAACCCAACAACCAACAACCCAACCCAACAACTAACAACCCAACCCAACAACCAACATAACCCTACGTCGTAATGATCACTAACTTCTTTTTCCCTGAATTATGACGGCGACCTGTTCCAACCCGACATGTGTGGTTCCAGCAGGATGGGGCGACCGCCCACACAGCCAGAGCATCAATGGACGATATTCGCCCTCTCTTCCCTGGTCGCCTTATTTCCAGGTTTAGCGATGTTCATTGGCCTGCTCGGTCCCCAGATTTATCCAGATTTATCTTATGGGGACACCTCAAGGCTTAGAGTATACGAGAACAAGCCCCGAACTCTGGACGAATTGAAGGACGCAATTCGTGTGGAAGTCGCCCAAGTTGAGAGAGTATGTTGGAGATAACGCCCAAGAACAACTCCAGCACTGCATAAACAATTTCGGCCACCACATGCCTGATGTGATTTTTCACACTTGACTGTCTCAAATGCTATTTCCTTGCGAACCTGATTGCATCAATAAATTTGTTTTTGAGTGAAAATGAACTATTTTATGATTTTTTTAAAACCGTCCGTCCTCACTGCCGCACCCTGTATAATGCAGTATAAAAACCCTATGAAGATATTCTTGAAAACATTATATCTAGCTTTTTAATGTATCCTTGTTTAGTCAATCTTACCCGGAAACTTACACAAATATTCTCCCTTAACATTAGACGATAATTGCCTAGGAAGTTACTGTTTTGTATTATTCTACTTTCTGATAAACTAGAAACATGCAATTTGAAATGTAGGTAAGTACTACGCCTCAATGCATAAACAGTGTTGTCAAACCCTTAATTTTCTCCATTTATGGTGGCGTAATGGGTGAACCCCCCCCCCCCCCCCCCCAATTGAAATATAAAATGGAATTTAAATTGTATTTGTATTAACATATATTTACAGAATGTATTCAAGAGTGTCAACTTAATACAACTTTTGAAGGTAGGAGCGAGTGCGGATACACGCCTTTATGTTATCAGTTTCTTCATACTTCTTCATTGATTATTCTGATTTCCATCACACTTTATCCAGGCTTAAACAGGTACCTGGTGGAATTCCTTAAACAGGTACCTGGGGAAGAGGTAAGGGTATTTTGGCCGCTTATTTCGCGCACACCATGGTTGAATGACCTCGAACGAGGGGGTGGGTGAGACTCAGGATAGTTTGGCCGTTTATTTCACACATTCCGAGATGGTCGCTTATTTCGCTGGTCGCTTTTTTCCGGTATTCATAATATCGTGGGGTTGGTGGTAAAAGTGATCAAGTGCATTTTTTTTAGAAAATGAGGTTTTGGATACTATAAAACAATAAAACAATAACTATAAAACAATATCTACAGCTGAGAATTGAAAAAAGAAACAAGGCATTTGTCGTTAACTTATGACGACAAATGTCAAAAATCAAAAAAATTTATTTTTACCTGAAGAAACCAGTGGATCACATATGATCAAATGGCATTTAACTAGATTTACATGTACAGCAACTGATTGTAAGTACCAACACATTACAAGTAAAAAATGTCAACTGTCGTTTGATCGTCATTACTCCTACATAATGTGGTTGTAGAAATACTTTAGCTTACAAGCAAAGTCAGTCAAATGACAGTTGTAAGGGATAATCTAATGAAAATTTGTTATTTCTTGATTGTTAGTATTCCGAGGAATTGATATTGAAGGGTTGAACACCTGAAAATGATAATACTGGTAAAATTTACTGTGAATTTGAAGTTGTATTATAGTGATCATGTCCAAGTCATAACAGTTTTTATTCAGGTAAAAGTACCTATTCAACTTACAATTTTCACTAAAAATCGGGGACAATTAAAAGTAAGTTTATTTTGTATATTCGGTACTACTTTCATATAACGAAGGTATTACTGAGCTCACATAACATGAAATTATTTGGTTTGACCTGATTTTAAGCTCACCATCCGCATTTTTCCATCAGTCCGTGTGTTGGAGAACTTTAACAGGATCTCCTGAACACTTTTGCCAAATGGACTTGATCACTTTTACCACCAACCCCACGATATGAAGAGCAATCTATTTTAAGAAGAAAAATAATTTTCTATTATGGTTAATATCCCGTGAGTACACCATTCGAGGAAAAAAAAAGGAAAATGTGTACACATCCATACCCGACCCATTTTGGTGTCGGAGGGTTATTTGTACATTTGTTTTTTTTATTTATCCGTACCCGACCCATTTTGGTGTCGGAGGTCCGTAGAGTGTAGGTACATACATCCATACCCGACCCACTTTTGGAGTCGGAGGGTTATTCATGTACATAAATGCGTACGTCTTCTACCCCTACCTACCTAATTTGGCCAACGGGCGTAGAAATTTGAATAGCGTGAAGCGCATGGCAACTAGAACGCCCCCGTCGGATGCGACCGATTGTTACGGTGACCATATTTATCCTAAGCAAAATCGGGACGGATATAACTATCAAGGGGGTCTGAGGGGTATAGAATACCCTCCATGGGGAGGAGGGTCCGGGGGTCCACCCCCGTAAAAGTTTGAATTTTTTTACCCTTTAAAAGTTGGTTTTAAACATTGGTTTTTTAAGAGCTTCGTATCAAACTAAAAATATGTAATATTCATTAAAGAATGTGACACTAAGAATTACATGACAAAATAATTTCAAGAAGTTTATTACATACACAGAAAGAATATGTACCTTTTGCACGAACAAACTGAACTTCACGAACAACAGGTAAGTTTGTATAGTCAAATAAACAAACATTAATTTTTCAAAAAATTAAAAAATAAAAGTTAACAGAGCAGTCTGTTTACATCATTGTTCTTGTTATATTTTTTCACTAGGACCAGGGGTACTCTTTTTACTCCAGTCGTACTTCTGTGTTGAGGAAAGTGCTCTCAGCAAGGAGTCGTCTTTTCTTATTTTCTCGTACATTTCAACACACGACAAAGAACTGTTCATTTGGACAATTAGTAATGCTTTAACACAGCCTAGTGCCATTGAAGATTTTTCTGCGGTCCAAAAGTTGTTTATCAATGAGAAAGCTCGCATCATAAGCATTTGTTCCTGGTAAATAAAGAGAAAATTCTACCAGAGTTTTGAGATTAGGAACGCTTATTTCGTTTTTCTACAAGTCCTGAAATAAAGTCAGCCACCGTTGCTCAGTTGATAGTTTTTGTTCTTTCCATTCAGCCAGGACGACATCAGGAAGCTGTGTGTTCAGCACACTAAGCTCATTGAACAAATCATCAAGCGAGAGAGGTGGCCTATCTTGAAACAAATCCCAACTTTCCTCTAGTTCTTCCCACTTCAGCTGCTTCTTTAAGTCTATCCAAGACAGTTGACTCAAGCTGTCAACGTTTGATTTCCAAAGATCAAAATAAGTAATGCAGTGGTCATAAAAAGTTCCTCTTGTAAATCGCATGCATTTCCTGCAGCAACACTGTTTCTTTGAAGTTCCTTTACTTTCATTGGTAGAAATAAAGACTCTTTTCTGTCAACCAAGTTTTTGTAAAGAATCAAATATTCATTTGCTGCCTCTGTGGCAGAAACCTTCGCTGAGGCCGAGAGGGCCAACACAGTTGGGTCTCCAGACTGCTCCTGTGTCTATGATAATAGTTATGTTGTGTGCAGTGTAAAGAAATTCCACGGCATTAATAATTCATTTTAAAATAAAGCTAATAACTTTTCATGATTATTTGGTTTGAAAAAAATCTTTAATGGTGAAAATCGGGATATTTCTTTCCTAATTCGGGACTCCGGGACACAGGCTTTAAAATCGGGACTGTCCCGATAAAATCGGGACGTTTGGTCACCGTACCGATTGTGCATAAAATGCATACCATTTCAATGCGAACACGCTGTGTCTGGGACGCATTGTTTCGTGAGATGCTAAGCACAAAAGGACCTGCCTCGGTGGCCATTCCGAGGCACGTCGCTGTCTATGGCGTACGCACTAGACACATTTAAGATAATGAAATTAAAATGGAAATAAAATGGTATAAAAATCTGATGAGTTAAAAAGATCTGATGCACTCACTAGACATGTTTAAGATAATGAAATTAAAATGTATATAAAATGGTTTAAAAATCTGATGTTGGTATTTTGTCTCAATAAAATAAAATAAATTGGGGAAATTGATGGAAGGAAAATGAATTTAAATTACTGGAAGGTCATCATCCGACCCTGAATCAGTAAATGTGACAAAATTAGGTAAAATCTCAGTATCCTGCTCGATTTTGCGTAAACGATTTCGTGCATATTTTACAATAATGCCAGTATTCAGGTTTTGTGTCTCGTAACTATCGTTCGGTAATAATAAGATGACTTTGTAAGTCCCTTTAAATTTCAAGTCTGTTTTACGTCTCTGTCGGGGGTTCACTTCACGAAAAAGTAAATCTCCTAAATTCAACGGGGATAAATAAATTCGTCAACATTTGGCACACCTGCTACTTATAGATTTAACCCAATGAGGAGTTCCAGAGGTGAACGTCCTGTTACCTGATGGGTAGTTGAATTTAGAATTAATTGAATTTTGGGCCGTAATAATTGAATTGATTGAGGGTTTTGATATTGAGATATTGTAATCAGGGACGTGATAGTGGCCATCGTACGTTCCACCCGTGCGTTAGCTTGACTCTATGAGGTCACAATTGTATGGAGTACGATACGTTGCTGTTCACAAAATTTGGTGAATGCCTGGGAGGTAAAATTGGTTCCTTGATCAAAGATCAATCGTCTTGGAAGACCGAAAAGAGAGATTAGTTCTTGTGAGGCTTTAATCATTACACTTGCTGTGGCAGATTTTATGAAATAAAGTAAAACAAATTTGGTGAAGGCACCTATGAAAACAAGAAAGTAAGCGGGGACGGAGGAACCACCGCCTAAATTGCCTGTTAAAATCTGTATGTTTGAACCGAAATGTGTCCCTCACCAGACGCAAATGACCATGCAAGTCTACTGCGTGGCTATGCCAAGAGGGTGACAGGGTAGTCATCACAGTAAGTTCCTTTTGTCAAAATTTATCAAGGGTTAGATAGAATGGGACAATGCTGAATTTTCTACGGGAGTTTTATATCATTCTGTGGCAGTTTGAAGTTAAGGGGATTGCATTCCCCCGCCTCACCCTATCCTATACATATAAGTTGTTGTGCTACAACCCCTACTAGTAATTCCCACCTTCCTATTATTTTTTAAAATTATAATTGTTATCGTCCTTATTTATTTTTAATATTTTATTTCATTTATTTATTGATATCATTATTATTATTATTATTATTTTTTTTTAAGGAAAATTGTTTGGTACCCTATCATTCAAGCTCATCCTTTCCATGCTGCTGAGAAGATTCAAATTCACCACGGATCTGAAGTTTGAGGAATTGGAGTACAAATATAAGGTCATGTTAGAATCTGAGAAAGGTTACCTTGTGAAAGTCACTGCACGGGATGATATATTTAGTTAGGCCTGAGACGATTCAATCCCACATGTATTAGCGTTTTACTTATTTGTGAGTTCAACAAATCAAAATATTCCTATTTCTATAATGTTCAGCTGCCTTCTCGTATGAGAAAAATGTACATTAGCTTTATCCATAAACAAGTAAAGATCTCGAACACTAAATAGGGTTTTTTTACCACTACCTTTCTCATTCAAATCACATAACACAGGAGTAAAATAATTACAATACCACAAAACAAATGTCCATTAATAAACGCTACAAACATATATTTAACAGATGAAATGTTATTGATAGCTTCCTTCATTTAGACTTATTATTTTCAATAAAAACCTTTGTGATCAACCACGAAACGGCATTTTTTTTAGACCCCTGATTTCAAAATTTCTAGGTTGGTACGTATAACGATGCATAGATAAAATAAATAAATATTGGTATGTAATGCATGCATTATGGGGACGTCCCTTTGAATGGATTGTATATAATTTTGAAGAGAGTTGAAATAAGAGAAAAAACAAAAAGATCATGACTTTACGGAATTAATCCCCCCCTCCCCCTATCGACATTAAATTTCCATCCTAAAACTTCCAACATGAAATTTAAAATTCCTGATATATTTTCCAAAATTAGACCAAATTAATAATGACCAAAATTCATTTTCTAATAAAATTCGCAAAAAATGATCACGAAAATCTGACGAGAATAGTTGGAACATCATTTATTACTAAAATCAACTCCATAAGGAAATTTGAAACTCCTGATATACCTACAGAAAATAGACCGAATTCAAAGTCGATAAAAAATAGAATCACAAAAATCGGACGAAAACTGTTAAAACATCATGTTTTATCAGAATTACTCCCTTTATTCACTCTCTCCAATGATGAAATTTGAAACTCCTGACATACGTTCCAAAACTAAATCAAATCCGTAACGGAACAAAATAAAAATCAAGAAAATCTGTCGAGTTTCGTAGCTTTGGCACCGCTTGAAAGAATCAGTAATTTATTATCCCCTCCACCCAAGAACGCCCCCCCCCCCCCCCCCCTCCTGGGAAGCAGATGAAAAACGCTGCAAATTATTACACAAAGGTTTATTATTTATGTATTAGATAGCCCTTCTACGTAGATCTCTGGTCCATAATTATTAAACGCCGTTTATAGTATATTTAATATCGGAACTCGGAGCTTCGGACCTCACAAATGGGTTCAATCCATTACAGCAGCGGAATCTCACAATTTTACGCTTTTTAATATAGTTGATAAACAAAACAATTTATTACCAAGTCATCTTTCCAACACATAAAAGTGTTACCTATACTGTATATTGATATCATCTAATTGGTCAAATTTCAAAAAATGTGCTGACAAAATCACTGAAAATGGCTAAGAATTTTCAAATTAATATTTTTTAGCATAAGATTGGTCAAATGAAGTTTATCAACTATGAAATAGAATATTCAAAAATTTATGTACGAAATTATGCTAAAAACTTGAACTTCATTAAATTTTGTTTTAAAAAATCTATAAAATTGCAAAAAATAGCCTAAAATCCAAAATCTCTTTTTGAATAGAAGAGTATCATTTATATACTTTTTTTTCCATAAAATTAATTGCTAACATTTTCTTTTCACTCATAAATCCCCAATTTGTATACAACTTGAAATATGCAAAAAAAAAGACACTTTTTCACCTATTTTTGGCTCATAGCACCCATGAGAGTGGAGCGATCGAGCTGGCGAGAAGTTAGGACCAACTAGACCCCAAGTGGAGTCTATGTGCGAAAGACGGCGGACGGACATTTCAAATTTGGATTCTACGCACCTTGAAACGTAAAGTGACAAAGTTTGAGGGGGGGTTAAAAAAACTTTTGCTATACGATCACATAGGCTTATTATTGGAAATAATAAACCAAAAATTCTTGCCAGGGAACTTACGGAAAAGAATCACGCCGCGCCGGCCGTCGCGCTTGTAGGTTGACAAAAATATGGATGAAGGCTTTTTTACTGTGGGGAAATTGGGTTTTAAAGTTTCATGTTGCTAGTTTATCTTCATTGTTTTTAGTTTAAACAGTTTACTAAGTAATTTGTTCGTTTGAATTTCGGTAGGCCTACAAACTGTGACCATGGGGGGGTCAAAGGGAGGATTGACGCGGGTAGTGTCAGAATGTTCGTGGATAAAAACCCGGAGAATTCTAGAAGCGCTTGAGGGAAAAATCATCACAGCACGATGGCAACGCTTGTGTTGTTTCCGACGAAAAACGAAATTCTATTAAGTGTAATTGACTGAACATTTCAACTTTGACTTTAAACATTTTGAATTCGAAACTAGCATTTTAAATTTGGTTTAAACATTCTCCCTCTCAATGTGATGTTTTATTGACATTGATATTCTACTGAAGTACATAACACAAACTTTTTGCATTTTTTAGACTGAATTACCTAAATTTTTTTCCCCTTCAAATCATGAAAAGTTGACTAACATTTGAAACTTCAGTGCAAATTATACGGAGTGGCGTTATTTGGAACCCCTTTGCCTAATAACGCAGCAAGGGTAGGTTTTCAAAAATGGCAAATTCTTCATAAGATCAAATTCTTTCAGGTTAGAGTGTCATTTCATGTTCTCTCCCGTGGTTATTAAAAATGTATACCAAGTTTCTAGCGGATTAGTTGGCGAATGGGTGAGCAACAGCTTACGGAACCTTAGGGTGGCGTTATTTGGCGCACTTACCTTATACGATTATGTATCGCACGTTTATGGCATTTTCAATTGGTAGGTATCTACTTACATACTTGAATATCGTTATACAGAGATCACTAGATCAGAGGGACTGCTAAAGTGTAGATGTTTTTAATTTACCCCCTGCAGGCGCGCTGGCATATTGGTGTCAACCTACGGATCTGCAATTTGGAATGGACCTTCTTTGTAATATCAAGAATTCAATATCAGTGCATGATGCCCAGCTGTAGGGCCTCTGAGCCTAATTTGTTAGCGAATTTTTGAAGAAAATTAAGCTATTGCTCTCGCCTCAAAATTTGTAGAATGTGAATTTTTGAAAAAATTTTATGCAGAAATCCGTTTCAGGCTATTCTGAATCATATTCTGAAGTTTAAAGCATTTTAGCGAATTTTCTTAGAAAATAAAGCTATTGCAATGGCTCCAAAAATTTAAAAATAAAAATTTTCAAAAATTTTCTCTATCGAAATCTGTTTTGAGGCATTTTGAAATGATTCCTGGATTTTAACGCTTTTTTATATGTATATATATATGTATGTGTCATTCCAGACGATAACTCTCGATAGAATTGAGATAAAAACTTCGTTCTTTCGCCAAAAAATCAAGCATTTCAAAAGAAAGGATGAGTTCGTTGGACAACAATTTTTGAACACATTAAATTGGTCAAATTTCGAAAAATGTACCCAAAAAATCACTAAAAATGGCTAAAAACGGCCAAAAATCGTTAAATTTCTATTTTTTTGCAGAATTTTAGTCATAACTAAATTTTCAACGATTAACTAGGACATGAAAAATTTTTGCTCAAAAGTATGATGAAAAACGTACTTAAATGTCATTAAAATTTGCTAAAATATCTATAAAAACTGCAAAAAAATTAAAAATCAAAAATCCCTTTTGAATCAGTGGAATTTTATTTAGAATAAGTTTTTTGCCATAAAATTGATTTTTAACCATTTCTGTCAACTAAAATTGCTCCAATTTCAATGCAATTTAACATACTATAGTACGATAGATAGTTAATGAAAATTCGCTCATACGATCATGCTGCATGACTGGAACTTTTTTTTTATGTATGTATGTATATATGTATGTATGTGTCATTCCAGACGATAACTGTCCGTAGATTTGTGCTAGAAACTTCAAACAAATTTTAAAATGTTAAGGACACAAAACGAAAGTTCAAGTTCGTTGGCCAGCATGATCGGATTACATCTTCGGGTTGAAATTTTCAAAAATGTAGTCAACAATTTCAAAATTCAGCATATTAACATGTGGTATATTCGGAATCAGCGTAAAATTTCCTATGAGAATATGTATCAAGTTTTCAAAAATTGCAAAGTTGAAAAATCAGTCAAAAATCGAAATAATGCCGTTCGCTTGTTGTAAAAATCGGAAATATTTGCCTGAAACATTGTCCAAATTCAGATTGAACTACTCTTATGGAAGTATCCCTGTATAACCAATCCTAGAACCATGCTGTTTAAAACGTAGGTGCTTGTAGTAATCACAACTGATGTCGAAGATTTCTTCAAAAATTCGCTCATGGGGTCATGCTGCATGACTGGACTTTTTTTTTAAATCGACTTATGATGCTGAAACCTGCAATGTAGCTCCTATTTGAAGATTTGTAATACAACTACAAAGTATGGAGGGACTCAGAGCAGCTTCGGACCGTCCGAGGCTAATTTCTCTCCTATTCGACTCACAGTGTTGTTATTTAGATGGAGCTTCTCTGGGACTCCTCGGAAACAATTTAGAGGTACGGAGGCGCACTGACCAGCTGAAGGGCCTCTAAACTAGGAATGAGTCGATTCCCGATACCGATTCTCGATACCACCGATTCTTAGGCATTGGTATCGGTATCGAGAATCGATCGCCTAAAGCCGATACCGACACCGCCCGGTGATGGGCGTTTTATTACACTACGGTACTATTGCAACCATCTAACAACGAAGATGGTTGTACCGTGCAACCGTTGTGTGAAGTTAGCAGTTGCGAAACATGAATTGTCCAAAACACAACTTACAATTATAACTTTACAAATCTAAGTCCAATTTTTTTTAGGAACACCCTCTTGTGATTTTAAAAATTTGAGTCATTCTTCTCTGAAATTTTAAAATATATATTCTTGTTTATTGTGTTCAAATTCAGAACGTGTATTTTCTACTGTATGTCAGAATGTTCGGTAACAATGAATGTGTCAATAAGTACTGACATTTTTATTACGCTTTCGTGAATTAAGAATTTCGAAAACGTTCTAATAAAGACTGAAATTTATGAATTAATCCTGTTTTTTTTCACTTTCCCCCGCCCATCAACTGTAATTAGGTGAATGGAATACCAAAGCGTACTCGGATATTGAAAGAATGCAATGACTTTTTAAAGTAATTTGCTGGTGAGAATTTATTTATATTTAGGGTAGAGTTATTTTCAAAAACGGACAAACGCCAATTTCAGTTTCAAAATCGGACAGAAAAATTGGTTTTTTTGGCATATGTATGTAAAAACAAGTCGAATGGGGGTGAAATTTGGGGTATAAATCAGGAGCTCACCTAGTAAGAACATGCAATGATTGCGGGAATTAAACAATTACAGTTGGCAGTTTGGCAGCTCCAAATGAATTTCAGCCCCTCCTGTAAAATTTGGTTTTTGGGAGTTGTCTGGTTTTGATTCCAAGAGGAATTTTTGTTTTTCACCTACAGGTAAGTTAGGTATTATGCGCCGATGGTATCGGTATCGAGAATCGGGAATCGATTTTTTAGGTATCGGTATCGGGAATCGATAAATTTTGGTATCAACTCATCTCTACTCTAAACCTATAATTCTTTCCTCACCTATCGTTCCTTTTTTAAACATTGCAGGGTCTTGGAACTGTAAAAGTGTGAACCATTCTCGGAGGCACGATGTGCCATGTTCTGATCATAATATTTAACTTACATACGGGGTTTAATAATTATAGACCATTGATATCATTTACTGGGGTTTAATTATTTTATTCAGGATTAAAATCCATGGAAATCTTCCGATGTATCACTCCCAATGGAGGCATTGTATTCAAGATTAACAGTGTTAATTTGTACAGGAACTTTTCGGACCCTATCATGAGCATACAAACTTATAAATTCTATGAGAGTTGAGGGACTTTAATTAGTACAGCTACCGGTCTCCATCCAGCACTTCAATAACCTTAAATGGGCCTCTATATTGGCTGCTCAGGTCACAATTTTTGAGATTCTTTCTTAATTCAATCCCATATTCAGTCTAATTGTGCAAAAAACTCCCGGAATTTCGAATTTCATTATGGAAGAGAAGGAATAGATGGGGTAAAACCGAAAAAATGTGGTTTTTTCGACAAACATTGTCGACGTTATCCAGGCTACGTTGCTCAACCGATTTACGTGATTCTTATATCATCCGATTCCAGTCTTTGTCTATTTTTTTGAAACAAACCTTGGGAGTTTCGGATTTGCAATAATGGTAGGGTGTGGAGGAGGTATTTAATAATTTATTCTTTGAAGCGCTACTTAAGCTACAAATCTCGACTGATTTTCGTGATCCTCTTTTTGTCCCATTAAAAATTCGATCTATTTGTAGACCGTATGTCAGAAGTATCAAATTTAATCATGGATGAGGGGAGAGGGTTATACTGATGAATCGTGATGTTTTTACTATTCCCGTCAGATTTTCGTTCTTTTTTCGATCAACTATGAATTCAGACTATTACTTATTGTAACATTTCTCAGGAGTTTCAAATTTCATTATGGAAGGGGGTGAATGGAGGGGGTAATAGGGGGAGGGAGTTTAAAATTTGTTTGTAGATCAATTACAAAGGTTCATTACTGGAAAAACCCCAGGCTCATTTCGGCCGCTCATGTGAGTTTTGGAGCCCATTTCGGAAACTCCCCTTTCAACGACCAAGAAAACGTGGGGAACGCTTCACTCAACGAAAAATATCTAATAAAGAAATGGTAATTTAAGAACGTAGCAATCCTTCCCATAATGATAATGGAATTATTGGTCGTGACGATTTATAATCAAATTTGCATAGTGGTTTCTCATAATTATGCAAGTACGCATTAATCTCTAAATTAAAAATTACTGATCAGATCTTCATTTCACGACTAGTGCAGCGTATTTACCAAGGGCATCTTCACATTATGTGATTACAGCCCAAAAAAGTGGGAGTCGAAATTATATAAACACCCAACGTTTGTGAGAAATTTCTATAATGAAATTACCTTCGTCTCGAATTTGGTTTATCCAACTTCAGTTTTGTGTTTTGACGACGGTGTGCCTCGCCTTTTCCGTTATTCTTCGCCTTATATCAGCTGTGTTCATAAAATCTGAAACGAATATTCTGGGACCAGCTCTAGGAAGAGGATGGCCCATATTAGGAGATGATTTGTTCTTTTGGATCGTCAAAAATGTGCGAGGTGAGTGCCTACCACTGCTTACCGACTTAGAATAAGTTTACACTTTTAGTTCCAGAATATCTGATGCGAACAAGTAAAATTATAAATAAATGGGTAGGAAATGAAAATGATTTTCACTAACAGCAAGATTATTAGGAAGGTACCTATTCTTTCTTAATGAAGGTGTACGTTTATTGATTTTTGTTGTTGTACTTGTTTTGAAGTAACATTGATCATCCTTTGCTCAAGATGAACTTAGAATTTGATATATAACGTAAAATACCAAATCAATAAATTTTATCCTTACGGCTCATGCAGAAAATGATATTGTTTCCGAAGAGGCACAAAAAAAGTGCCTTAAACACAATAAAAGTCCAGTCATGCAGCATGACCCCATGAGCGAATTTTTGAAGAAATCTTCGACATTTCAGTCGCTATTGATCGTGCAGAGAAATTTTAGTTTATGATTTTGATACACAAACATGGAATAAAAATAATAATAATAATTAGGAATAATAATAATATAAAAATAATTAGGAGGTACTCATACTTTATTATTATTAAACTAATCTTGTAGATTTAAAGACAAATGTAGGTAAATATTCATAGATTTCGATGTCCAATGTGGTCAGCATTGAAGGCAGTTGAAATCTTAACAGTATACTATCATAACATCATCAAATGTTGACATCAAATAAAATAACATACCGACGTCATATGAAAGAAACGTATTTCCACAGCCAATCGATGATGAGGCTTTATATTACGAGTGATATAAAGTCAGTTGCATTCGAATCTACTATCCCACAGCAAGAAATTGACAGACGAACTGAAGTCTCTGTTTCGTGCAAATATTACCGATTTTTACAACTAGCGAACGGCATTATTTCGATTTTTGACTGATATTTCAACTTTGAAATTTTTGAAAACATGTTAGTATGCTGAAAAATTATTTCGCACAACAAATCGCAAAAAACAGGCTATTTTGAAATTTTTGACTACATTTTTGAAAATTTCAACCCGAAGATGTAATCCGATCATGCTGGCCAACGACCAAATTTGTTTGAAGTTTCTAGCACAATTCTACGAACAGTTATCGTCTGGAATGACACATACATACATACATACATACATATATACATACATACATAAAAAAAAATGCGTTAAACTTCAGAATATGATTCAGAATAGCCTGAAACGGATTTCTGCTTAAAATTGTTTCAAAAATTCACATTCTACAAATTTTGAGGCGAGAGCAATAGCTTAATTTTCTTCAAAAATTCGCTAACAATAGAGTTTTTGGGTAACGTTATTTCCGAACGTGTGGTAAAGCACAGCCCCGTATAAAAAAAGCTATTTTGTCCATGAAGAGAACAAAAAATATTCCTGAGGTTAATTTTTATTCATTATTACTGAACGTAAGTCTAATCGGTATTGAATGAGGCAGCAAAAGTATTAGTTGTGGTCAGTTTTAAAATTGAATCACACGGCGTTATATCTAATACGGGAGATAAGCGCTCTCTCATTTCAAGAACTTATCTCTTCATTATCATTTCAGAGAATATTCTCTGGAAAACGCTTATTAGGATCGGCTATTACCCCCACCACCCCCTCATCACGATAGAAAACCCGAAATTTCCATGGATTATTGCACAACTAGACTTCAAATTGGGATCGAACAAAGAAAATCCATTATATCTCTTCCAATAGCAGATTATCATTTAGATTGAGTTTTTTCGTCATAAAATTAGTTGTTAAAAGATTTCTTCGAACTCAAAAAACTCAAATTTCAAAACAATTCAACATCATACAACACGATAATGTAGGAAAATTCGCTCTTACGATCATGCTTCACAATTGCAACTTTTTTGATTATGAAGTGCCAAAAATTCCAAGTGCAACGTATAATATTTTTTTGGCAACATCATAAACAGTTTATCGTTTATAACTTCACTTACAGGAAAGCCCGTTGTTTAAAATACAACGGGTGGTGCTAAAATAAGGACGCCCTAATAGGAAATGCAGTTTGAATTTTCATCTTCGTTAGGTAGAATAAGGTAGGTATTAGGGTCGGATCCTAATCAGCTGATCATGGTGGCTATGTACCTTGTCATTGTAACCAAGCAGTCCCAAAGAGGCTCCATTTCAAATTGCAGGGCATTATTCAGATTGAAGTTAGCTTGAGAGTTTACTTAATTGATGAGTACCTTGTACATTGTCATTCTTAACCTGCCTATATGTATTTAAAAAATTGAAATGACTGGGTTATTAGATCCGCCGCTACTTTAGTCTCGAATAGCAAAGAACTTAGCTCAGGATCTCACTCAGCTGATCTCGCAGGCTTTAGACTTCACGATTAATTTCAAAACGTCCCAAGGTTTCTCCATTTCACACACACACACACACACACACACACACACAGACACACACACACACACACACACACACACACACATATATATATATATATATATATATATATATATATATATATATATATATATATATATGAAGAAGCGTTGTTTTCTAGGATACATTTTCATTGCGTTTTGATTTTTAAAATTTTGAAGCCCTTGCAATAGCTTCATTTTCTACGAGAATTCGCTAATAAGATATATTTGAAATATTAACTACCTGTTGCTGTATAAGAAATGCGTGCTAAATACATTTTAATTAAGAATACTATTATATTAAAAAAATAAAATGAAAAAATCACGCATCGCGACGACTGTTCAAGTGATACTTCAACTGATTTTTTCAATTAATTTAAGTCTAATAAATTCGATGGCGCACGTGGATGGTAGTCCAAGTTGGCTAAGATAAGTTAGTTAATTGATCTTCGTCGACTCTCAGCAAGTCAATTGTATACTTGAACGGTCTCTTTTATCGTAATTTAAAATTTCATTAAATCGATATCTAATCACATTATCGACCTATTTTTCCGACAGAGGCTCGCGGTGTCTATATATACCCTGACTGCTGGTCGAGTCTCCACTTTTCACAAGACTCAAATGTCAGTTTATTGCTTTTAAAAAGTTCTCTCTTTAAAACTCCATCAAAATGGGCGCAACTTCAATCCTTGTTTTGGCCTTCGTGGCCACCATGTCATACGAAGCAGCGGCGGCTTCGACTGGGGTTCGTATAAAATTAATGACTTACTTATTTATATTAATGACTAGCTGGTTCACCCGTGAGTTGCACAGGTTGACTTGAATATACGCAAGTGGTCCCCAGTTGGTTCAGTGACGTACGAAACGCTTAACTCCCTCACCCCCTCCCCTACCATTGTGGGTTAGATTTGAAAAAAGTTGTCATTGACTTGAATTAGAGTAATCCAAACATATTCGACAATCAAATCCCCAGTTTGTTCAGTGATGACAAAGATACCCCATTCCCTCCCCCCTCCTCCCCTAAAACACCCCCTATGGGGCAGATTTGAAAAATTTGAAATAGCCTGTGATTTAAGTTAGAATAATCCAAACATATTCACCAATCAGATCCCCAGTTCGTTCATTGGTGTCCAAGATACGCCATTTCACCCCCTCCCCATCCCCTAAAACACCACCTCTGGCTCAAACTTTAAAAACTTCAAATAGAATGAGTTGAAATTAGAGCAATCCATACATATTCGACAATCTAATTCCCAGCTTGTTCAGTGACGACAAAGATACCCCATCCCCCCCCCCCCCCTTCACCCCTAAAACATGGGGTAGATTTGAAAATTTTCAAGTAGCCTGTGATTCAAGTTAGAATAATCCAAACATGTTCGCCCAATCAGATCCCCAGTTCGTTCAATGGTGTCCAAGATACCCCATTTCACCCCCTACCCCTCCCCTAAAACACCCCCTCTGTCTCAAATTTGAAAAACTTCAAATAGAATAATACCTATAGTTAGAATTAGAGTAATCCAAACATATTCGACAATCAAATTCCCAGCTTGTTCAGTGATGACAAGATCCCCCCCCCCCCCCTCACCCCTAAAACATGGGGCACATTTGAAAAATTTCAAGTAGCCTTTGATTTAAGTTGGAATGATCCAAAAATATTCGCCCAAACAGATTTCCAGTTCGTTCAATGGTGTCCAAGATACTCCATTTCACCCCCTAAACCTCCCCTAAAACACCCCCTCTGGCTCAATTTTAAAAACTTCAAATAGAATATAGTTAGAATTAGAGTAGTCCAAACATCCAAACATATTCGACAATCGAATTCCCATCTTGTTCAGTGATGACAAAGATACCCAATCCCCTCCCCCCCTCCCCCCTAAAACATAGGGTACATTTAAAAATTTTCAAATAACCTTTGATTTAAGTTAGAATGATCCAAACATATTCATCCAATCAGATTCCCAGTTCGCTCAATGGTGTCCAAGATACCCCATTTCACCTGCCCTCCCCCTCCCCCAAAACACCCCCTCTGACTCAAATTTTAAAAACTTCAAATAGCCTATAATTTAAGTTGGACTGATACAGATATTTCCTACCATTCATATCAGTTGTCCAATGATCCCTTTAACCATGAAAAGCGGACAAATATGCGAACAGACAGACAGAGAAAAATTGAGAAAATGGTAACCAATCGTCTATAAATAGCATAAAACGGAAAAGAAACGCAAAATGTCATTGTGGTGAAAACCACCCCCTCTTTTCAACAGCCCTTTTCAGGGCTACCAAAAAGAGGTAGACATGGCACACAAATGTTCATAAGACGTCGAGTTATAACTCCGTCAAACAAAATATTTCACCAGAGAGAAAATGCGATATTCTCTCCCAAAAGTGAAATATTATCAAATAACATAGAAGGCGACCTCCCTAAACACTTACTGGGCGAGAGAGACGCGACAAGTATCTCGAACCAAGTCGCCTTGAATGAGAAAACTCAAACAGACAATCAAATGTCCTCTAGAACTAACAAGGACGGTTCTAGCAAGCCTACACGCCAATCAGAAACTCTGATTGCGCGAGAGACAATAGACGAACCAACCAGGAGGCGGCAAGCAACCACCTCTGGTTCAGAAGCCACCCCGGGGACCCTGTCTCAGCGACGGACGCAGAGAAGCCACCCCCGGGGACCCCGTCTAAACAACGGACGCAGAGAAGCCACCCGAGGACCCCGTCTAAACAACGGACGCAGAGAAGCCACCCCGGGGACCCTGTCCCAGCGACGGACGCAGAGAAGCCACCTCCGGGGACCCCGTCTCAGAGACGGACGCGGGGAAGCCACCCCCAAAAACCCAACTCAGCTATCATATTCCCAGATTCTGAGAAAACAATGTGCGAGCCAATGAGATTACACATGTCGAATTAATGAAATTAAGCGGACCAACCAGGAGGCGGCAGGAGGCGGCCACCTCCCTATAATTACCCCGCACAGAGCCCTCCGAAATTCATTCCACTCACCGCTCTCGACGACTACACTCTACCAGTACGAAGTTTCTACACGCTCTACGCTGACGACCCTTCTGCTCACGAGTTCTTCTCAGAACGGCATTTTTTTGCTCACAAGGCATATCTTCTCTCCTCACAGATCTCGCTTCGGCATCTACGAGTCCAGTGATCCTTTATCCTGCTCATTGCCCAACGTAGTTCTTCTGTCAGAACGCCACCCGGTACATCTATTGATATCCTCATTAGATCGTACGCCCGCTGGGACGTTCGAGACGTGTCACCCGGGTTTTGTAGCATTAAGCTCGTCACCGACCGCTGGGGCACGCCGATAAATTACTCAGCTCATCCGCTCTAATTTATCGTCCAAGGAAGCCTTTTTCAAGGCTACAAGGTAGGACCCTGACATCCGAGCAAAGGAAAGAAGCTCTGTCAAGCGAGTCCACCTTCCAAATCCTGCATCCTATACGGAGAGGTATTAAAAACGAGTTAATCAACTCGGGTACATCGATGGAGCGCCGCCCGTCCTACTTCCTCATGCAAGAGGAAGCAGAACACGGCGCGGTTGGGAGCTCTAGCCCGCGAAGCGCTCCCTACCCGATACTCGACTCGTCCGCTGGTCCTAGCGACAGACAAAGGCTCGATTCTCGCGAAGAGATCGCCTTACTACCCAACGTATCCATGAAGCCTCACACACACAAAAGTTCGAGGATACCTTCCAGACTCGCTCTGAAGTCAATCATCATGATTCGACAAAGATATCTGAATATCCACGATATTCTACGCAAGGCTACCCGGCCGATCCGAGTGTCAAACGCACTCCCAACTTGCTCAAAACACAGGATACTTTTCAGTACCTCAACCAAGCCCAGTATATTCCCCCTACAGATATAAATCTTAGGCCGGAATATTACACACCAAGCAAGCTGACCTTGGCGATTTCGCTCACATTCCTTTCGGAAATATCACAGGAACTAACCCGCATAATCAGAACATAAATGTCCCACTTGGTCTACCTACACCAAGTCAGACATATATAAATCCACTACAGTCATGATTCTAATCAATGTACAGACAGACATACTTACGATTTAATTAATATAGACTGAGGCACATTGTGGTTGTATGAATGAGAAATAAGAATCAAAGCGAACGTAGTTAGGTATTTACATATTTGATAAGTTTGCTTTAAAAGTGCTTTAATATTGTTTTTTTGTATATGTTTGAATACATTTGAAGTTAATTATATATTTTACTTATTAGGCTACGAAAATTCGCTAGAAATGAACATTTTATATTTATATTACATAAATGTATTTGATTCAGGCGGCTTGCGCTGGGTGTCCCTACGAAATGGACCCCGTTCAATTCCCTCTGAAGAAGCTCTCCAAAGCTCTCGCCACTGCCCACGTCAACGACGCCGCCTTGAAAATCCTCAGCGTCACCGCTCAGGTAATTTCACGACCTCCGTACTTTACTGCAATACTATTCTTGTACTTTACTGCAATACTATTCTTTGCTCCTGCTTTACTATTCTGTTACGACGCTAGTAAGCACTTGTCACTTCCTAGCCTGTGAGATCCTTTAGTTTGTTACGAAATACATGTAACTACTCATATAACCTTGGACATATTTGTGTGATCATAACTTTTTGTTAAAAGAAAAAGAGATTAAATATTGGCTCCTCCAGAAATATACTCGCGAGAGATTCGCCTGCTGAGCGTAACCTGCGAGAAGCTGTAGATAATTATATAGTAAATTATTTCTTGGTGCTTCCAAATTTTGGAAACAAATGGAAAATTATGAAATTTCATGTGCAAATAGACGCATAAAAGTTCCAGTCATGCAGCATGGTCGTATGCGCGAATTTTCGTAAATTATCGTATTGTACAAGGTTAAATTGAGTGCAAGGAAATTGTTACCTATTCGTAACTCTTACAACCAAAGAACACATGGGTGGGGCAGCTTACCCCACTTCTAAATTAAATTATGCATTACATATAATAATACTGGAAGATCCCATACATGTAGCCCACAAACAATTGGCCCAACCTAATGATCTTTAATACACTATATGGAACTCAGTTATGACTATTCACCTCTTAGCAAAGACTCCAAATACACCTGGTGACCAATATAATCTGATGTACAATGCTATAACCATAATTCTATGCCATACCACTACTACAATATCCCCCTATGATAATAACTCTATTTTAAATCCCTGATGAGGCTCTAATGGGCGAAAGCACCAACTTTGTACGATTAAAGATGTTGAACACATGAGGAGCAGCCTTCATTCTACTCCCCTCAACCTATACCAATTTATGTAATTATGGACCCAAAAATTATTTTCAGGTGGTCAATGGCTTCAAATACACCGTCACGTACGAGTCTCTCTCCGGTAAGACTTGCACCGCCACTTGGGTTGACGCCCCTTGGGTTAGTCATGAACCCATGGACACCCAGATCTCTTGCAGAGCTAAGAGGTATGTAAATTCAGAATTTAATCAATGATTGTACCTGGTACCCAGTATACTTTAGAGTCACATTCATTTTAATGAAGTAATTATTTAGATTTTGACTTAATAACTACCAGAAACCTTCGTTCACATAATGAATACGAACCCTTCTACTGAAGTGCCACCTACATACAGAAAACTGGCGGTTGTTCTCTAGGGCTGCCCTCATTTTCAAAACGAAATGGCTTCCTAATATCAGTAACATCAATATATGGTTCATTGAAAGTTGTAGCGTGAAGCTTCAAAATCGGTCAGTTAAGAAACGAGAAAATGATATTTGAAGTAATTTCCGTTTGAGCATGCGAAGAGTGGAATATTATTTTGAGAACAGTGAAATTAGTAGGGGGCCATCTTCAGCCCAACCCGCACATTCCCTGAAAATTTCATCAAAATCTGATGAAAGCTGTGTAAATTAGGGTTGTTTCAAGGATTTTACATTCGCGTATGCACAGTTGCTACTAATGAGACAATCGTGTTGAAATTAATGTGAGAATCAAATCGTCATTTCCCGACTATCCTCCAAATTTGAGCGAGATCGTATGACTAGGGTGTGAGAAAGTGATGCTGGATGGAATTTACCTACGTTTGCCCTTGCACAAATCATGTTGATTTCGGCAGAATGAAATTGGTAGGGGACCATTTATAGCCTTACCGCATATCTCCTGTGAGTTTAATTAAAAAAATCGTATGAAAACTGGAAATTAAGCTTGTTACAGAGATTTGCGGACAGACGACACACACACACAGACAGTCAGACGTGAGACAAAAGTTGTTTAGATTGGTCTGAAACGTAAAATGAAAGTGGAAATTTTGATTTTGGATACAAAAATTGTTTCATGTTCTGAGAGTGAAAACCGCTATCCATAGGCTTCCGCTATCTATAGGTAGAGTCGAAAGCAAAAAGAGGGGTTTACCACTTAAGTTTTTACATTGTGAAATACTTCTCTCCACCACCATCTAATTGGCGCATGTGTGTTGTACTTTCGAACTCCCTAACTGTACTTTGTACTAACTTCTGGAGAGAGAAGTGAAAGGGCAAGGTCCAAAGTACTAGGTACTGTCCAGAACTTCTAGGCTCATTAGGGGTTGTACTGCAGGAAGTATTGATGTCCTGAACTACAAGGCTCTATAGGAATGATACTGAAGGAAGAGGACAAGGTCCGAGGTACTACTGGCCGAAACTCTCGGTTCCATAATAGCACAAACGGAAGCAATGTGAGGTAGGTATTATCGTTCGAAACTACAAGGCTCCATAGCGATAACGCTGAGAGAGAAGGAAAATGGAGAAATACAGTCCAGAACTCTTGGCTCCGTAGGGGGCAGTATGGAAGGAGATAGTTTATAGGTGATCGGAATTTTTTAGTCCAGGAAGTTTGAATATGAAATTCCGAACAACTCGCTTAACCAGTACTTCTGTAGTCCCTGGTGATGGAGGGAGTATGGCCTATGTTGGCGCGTGGAAGGGAAAGGTGCCTCATCACCTGACACTTGTTTGTAAGGGCTATTATCAGGTACTTAGGTGCAGGGTCAAGCCAAGTTGAATGTCACACTTATTCGGGAAATATAACATATTCTTAGCGCACAACAATATTCATGCTACTGTTTCAGCTAATTCATATGAATGCTTCTAATTTATATTCAGGTCCCTTGGAGGATTTGAGAACGTTGACGAAAGTGAACTCTCTGATGTTGAGGATTTCGGCAATGAAGCTGTCAACGCCGAATCCAACGGCTACAGGAAAGTCGTCGTAAAGGTTCTCGAAGCCCAAAAACAGGTAGGTTTATATATACCTGCAGGTAGTTTCATCTTTTATAATTTTCTCTCATTTATTCTTCCACATGCACGGGTGAAGGATCATGTGGAAGGCATGCCATCAAAGGACTCAAAGATCGTGTTTAGAACTGTGGGTATAGGTATTAGGATCTAGGGGTGTCTGTACTGGCGGACCGGCACTGTGGAACGTAGTCTCTCGTTGTCATGGTTCCAAACGGCTGCAGCCCCTTCTTCCTTATTCTTACTGGTATACAGTTCCATCAAAATACCACCACCACCACTTCATTTGAGGGATTATACGATTCAGAGAATAAGGAGCGTATCCTGGTTAAACAATCTTGGTCGGTACCTGTTCTCAGAACTTCAGAATTCTAAGAATAGGTAGTACCGACCAAGGGATGCAGCAGCCAGGGAGAAATCCAAAATTTCCAGGAAACGATTTCAGCAACTCTTTGTCCTGTATGAACTAAATATCAACAAAAGAATATTTTATTGGACTCCCATCACCTACATTGAATAATATTCTATTCTATCCAAAAAAGCACTCATCTTTCTTCTCGTTTTAACCCAGATATAGGAATTTCTTGTGCAGAAACGACCGCTCAAAAGCAGACGTACTTGTGTCTTCCCTGAAAACCCAGTGCAAAGTCCGCAATAAGAAAACATTGGTTGTACTGGTAAATGGAACTGTACCGATAAAATGGAACGGATCCATTCTTGTCAGTCACTGTTGGCATGGTGACATCTAATAACAGGGACCGACAAACCCCTATTAAGATCCAAGAGTTAGGCGTTTTGTATACCAAAAAGAATGCCCGACCTATGTAACTCGTAGTTTTGCATAATAACTAGTAGAAACCTACTGCCCTGCACCAGAAGCCTGGTAACTGAAGAAGAATGGGAAGGCCAACAAGCCTGGGAGAGGGAAAAACTGACTCGATAAAACAGATTGCAGGCCGGGCAGAGCTACCCCACTCATGCATTTCAATTTTTGTCTTGTCAACCTACATTTCCTCCTTCTCTAACCGACAGTGTCCTTCAGACTCCAGCTGTTCCAATTTCCGACCCGGGAGCTTTCCCGGCTTTCTTTGCTTTTGTATCCGTGAGATGGGAGTGCCTTAATGGGCTTCAGAACTCACTCCTTCATTTGTCCGGAATTTAGTATGATGGTGCCTTAATGGGCTCCGGATTACTGTTCAAAATTCAACGTTTCCTCTTATTATTTATCAGACAGTGTCCAGGCTGCTCTGGGGGAAATAACACAGGTTTGCAAAAGAAAAGTCATGTTCTGTGATGGAGATCTCATTATCAAATCTAGAGGTTCTTGAGTGTGCTGAACACTAATCTGAAGCCCGTTTGTCCAAATTTTGTCGACGCTGCCCAGGCCACAATTCTCAACCGATTTTCGAGATTATTTCTTTGTTAGATCCCAACTTTAGTCTAGTTGTGCATCAAATCCCAGAAACTTTGAATTCCATGATGGAAGAGGGGGCATGGAGGGGGTAAAGCCGAAAAAACGTGGTTTTATCCGAGAAATTTTGTCGATGCTGCCCAGGCTACAATTCTCAACCGATTTTCGCGGTAATTTTTATTTACTTTGATTCCAATTTCAGTCTAGTTGTGCAACAAACCACGAATTCAATATCACGAATAGGATTCGTTTCAGAATGTATCAAAACGGATTTCAATGAAGAAATGTTTTTAGAAAATTTTGATTTTAACATTTTTGGAGCCCTTGCAATAGCTTCATTTTCTACGAAAATTCGCTAATTAACCAACTTATGTAATTTTAATGTTGCAGGTCGTTCATGGCCTCCTCTACAAAACCAAGTTCCTGGTGAAGACCACCGCCTGCAAGATGGAGGAAGTGCCTGAAGGTGCCTGCATGGAAAAGGAAACCGCCCCCAGGGAAGTGTGCTCCGCCTCCCTCTTCACCTCCCCTTACCTGACCCACGGATCCCCCAGACTCGAAGTGAGTTTTCCATCGATATAGAAGTCACAGAAAGTAAAAGATAATGAAAACTATTTATGAGATAAATGCGGCGCTAAGCGCCTCGCAAGACCCCCTTTTGTTTCCACCTTGAGCCTCAGCATAACATTGGAGGAACGTGGAACATGCTTCATTTGGATTTTCATCTTCGTAGATTAAATAACACATAGCTTCAAAGGTTGAATAAAGAACATACCTCTGGATCTCAGTCAGCTGATCTGGGGGGGCTCAAGACTTCATGACTCGTTCCTAGATGTCTCAAGGGTTCTCTATTCCAAGTTTTAGCTTCATAGGTTGAATAGTAAAGAAATGACCCCCCCCCCCCCCCCGGAGCTCATTCAGCTGATCTATAGGGGGCCTCAGACTTTATAAATCATTTCTAGATGTTCCAAGATGCATCCTTCTCAAATTTCAGCTTCATAGGTTGAATAGCAAAGAATTTAGCCCCAGATTCCATCTGACATGAGCAATGGCAGGGTGAGGTCACTGGTCTGCGTAGTGTCCTTCAGGACTTGTGCCCGGCAGGCCTATTCGTAACCCAACTTTCAAGGAGGGACCGAATAGTGGTCAACCGGGTTGCCACTGGCCATACCCGTCTTACTCACAGACACCTGCTTAGAACAGAAGCTCGAGATGTTGTGTGCGGAAGGTGTGGGGGTGATCTGTCCATCCGCCACTTCCTGGAGGACTGTCCAGCCCTTATGGACCTCCGAGTCCAGCATCGGCCCCCTCAGTGGGTTGACGTTTTATCTGGACCAGACAAGGTCCAGTCCCTGTTGTCGTACCTGAGAGCCGCTGAGCTCTACTACGAACTGTGATATATTTTTGTACAATCTAGTCATCGTTTTATTTCACTTTGGCGATTATATATAGTAACATATATTTAGTTATTAGCCTATTCTAGATCAAGTCTTAGTTGTATTATTTCATTTTTGAGGTTTTATTTTTATTTTTTATCCGCTCTAGGGGCGAAACAGTGGTCATCACTGTACCCCTTATTTTGTCCTCCTCCGATTTGCCAGTGGAGTCCGTGATGGCACTCTGTTTGGTGGTGGAGGGTAGCATCGCCCCCGTTGGAGCAGTGTCCTTTTGGACACAAAAAATTGGAACAAAATATTTAGCCCCAGATTTAACTGAGCTGACCTGGGGGGCTCTAGACTTTATTATTATTAGTTTCTGGACGTCCCAAGGGGCCTACATTTCAATTATTAGCTTCATGGGTTGAATGATAAATAAAAAGGCTCCGGAGCTCACCCAGCTGATCTTTGAAGCTTCAAACTTTACCATTCGTTCCTACGTGTCCCAAGAGGCCTCCATTTCAAATTTTAGCTTCATAAGTTGAATCGTAAATAAATAAGCTCGGGATCTTACTCAGCTGTTGGTAATGAAAAGGCAGATGAGCTCGCAAGAAGAGGCTCCCTAAACCCTTTTGTAGGGCCTGAGCCAGCAGTTGGCCTACCAAAAACTACCTTCAGAAGGATCATCAATATGTGGGTTGACCAACAGACCACAAGAAGATGGTCCAATATTGAGGGACATGTCCACAGCAAGCTCATGGTGGCCAAACCCAACACCAAACTTACTGAGGGACTTCTCAGGAAAAACCGTAGGGAACTTAAAACAATAGTCGGCCTTATAACCGGCTTTGCACCCCTATGTTTCCACCTACACCGCATAGGGGTCACACAAAACTCAACCCTGTGCAGACTATGCGAGGAGACAGACGAAACAGTATCCCACATAATCTTCGAGTGCCCTACACTCACCTATCGCAGATTTGAACTCTTTGGTGCACAAACCCAATGATATCTATTCGAAGCCAACAATTAATCAAAGGACTCACATCCCTCACCAGAGAGACCTCTTTGATTAAACGTAGAACTCTCAGAAAAGTACAATAAGCCATCCAGGCTTCTGTGCTTGGGGTCCAGAATAACCCCACCCTGAGAGTTTCCCTATACATCTACATCTTCTACATCTTACTCAGCTGTTCTGGAGGGCTCGGCTTCTTAATTCGTTCCTAGACGCCCCAAGGGGCCTCTACTCCAAACATTTCAATTTCATAGGCTGAATAGCAAATAAATTAGACGTTTTTTCGTGACAAAATTTTGTGACATTTTTCACTTTTAGGTCCCAGTAAATGTTAGGGTCCATACCGGATACACACCCAAACATTCTCTATATACTTATACGAGTATTGTATGTATTAGATGCATATTAATGTAGTTTCCATTCATTACTTTCCTTTCAAAAATCAAACTTTTTAATACTCAGGTGATGGACATGCAATGCAGCAACTTCTTGACTGAAAACTTTGTGGCTGAACCCGCTGGCGGTGTGATCTCCGGCCACGACGAAAGGGACATGGCTGCTGCTGAACGTTTCGCCGTTCACATGATCAACGCTCAAGTCAACAGCATCAACTACAAAGGCCTCTACAAGGTCCTCAACGTTGAACAAAAGGTACTTCACTTCATTTCTTATGATATCCCTATAGAAGTATATCCCAGGCCAGTAATACAGATTTATCATCAAGTACCTATGAGTTCAGCAGCAGTGCAAGTAAGAATCGCAGAGCAAAATATGTTCCAGTCATGCAGCATGATCGAATGCACGAATTTTCTTAAATTATCTATCGTATTATAATTTATGTTAAATTGTATTGACATTTGAGCAATTTCAGTAGAAATAAATTGTTAAAAACCAATTTTATGGAAAAAAAACGTACTAAATAAAATTCTGTGATTCAAACAAATTTTGAATTTTTAGGTTTTTTGCAGTTTTTATAAATTTTTTAGCAAATATGAATGAAATTTAAGTACGTTTTTCAGCATAATTTTTTGCCAAAATTTTTTTGAAGTTCTGTGAGTGATTTAGTTCGTACCGGCCGCGGCCCTAGAACGCTCCCTTGAGGGAACCCCCCTGCTTTGATGGGCTTCAAGCTTGAATATTTATCATCTTGTTTGACAATAAAATGTGTGTTCTCAAGGTAGGATTTTCAAATTGTGTAGTACTCTATTAGAAGACCTCTGTGCCAAAAGAGAAGAGGGAAAAAAGTATTTTTAAACTTAAATTCGTTCATATGGGTTGTAAATGTCAAGTAAGACGTATAGATTGTGTGTAAAGATAACCCATAACTTATGATTAATGTACCTATTGTTAAATTTCAGCTGAAGGCTGGTGGTCATCTTTACACCTTCGAGCTGGAGCTCCGTGATACTGACTGCACCAAGGAAAATGGTCTCACCGGCGCCAAGGACTGCCACTTTGTCAGCAACGCTGGACAGGTAAATTCAACCATTTTCATCCTGGCCCTCCAGGTATGTTTTGCGAAGGGAAAAACCCCTATAACCAAGCTCTTGAGACCCATTCGGCTTATTTAAGTTCCAGATTATTCTGTAAAATTTTGAAGGAAATCAGGAAGGAAGAACCTGGCCCAGGAAAGGCCCTTTCCTAGTTAGTGAAATGATAGGTTGCACTTATACTGAGTGTCCCAGTAAAAATGGACCAATCTTCAAGATTCGATTCCACGATCGATTTCCGACAAAAAATGTCTCGTAGCAATTTTTTGAAAAACGCTTCGTTTTTTAGTTATTCCACTTTTAAAATTTTAATTTTTTTCGACCTTCTTTCAGTAATATGGCCATAACTCCCTTAAATTTCGACTTAAAATTAAAAATAACGATACCATTGGAAAGAGCATTAAATTTCCTATAACCTTCCTCCCCTTCCTATAACCTTTCCTATACCTTTCCTTCACTCATGTTTCCAAGACGGAAGCTGTTTGTTTTTCAGATCCCAAACTTGAAATATTGTTTTTTACTCGTACGTGATACAAATTTCACTAAAGACTTTCACCTAAATCGTATAAAGGAAAATGGGTGTGAACCATAGGAAAAACATCTTCAGAATCTCAGCTTTCCAACGATATATCATTTTTGTATTTACCATTGTTATTTAAGGAGAAAATGGCATATGAATGCGAAAACTGTGAAATTTAAAGACGATTCTGCATGTTATATGTCGACCCCCCCCCCCCCCCCCCCTTCCCGCTAGTAACAAGAGAAGTTGACTTCATTCTACTCACTGAATCAAATAGTGACTATTCGATTAAATGAGGCGGCGTTTTGTGATTATCAATTATCAAGCCATCAAATCCCCTTAATTAAGTTGCACGCCCTTAATCATGTTGTCTGCCCCTTCGTATTTGGTGGTGACACGTCGCCTTTGCCTTGTGGTCCGACTCATGTAACTACTCGGAAAATTGTGAAGGATGATACTCGGAGAATCGTAAGGTGTTGTGTTTTATTGTAATTGTAAATTGTGTTGTGTATTGTGGTGTCGTTTGTGACTATTGTACATTTCAGCCAATGTGAATGACCTTCGGCACTCGTAGTTAAAACAAACACATCTTTCACAGCTTTTATGGGTATATTGTTAGCCATAAAATGGTATATAGTTATGGCTATATTACTGAAAAAAGGTCAAACAAAACTAAAACATCTTAAAAGGTATAACTCAATAACGAATCGCTTTTCTAAAAATTGTTACGAGACATTTTTTGTCGGAAATGGATCGTAAAATCGAACCCTGAAGTTTGGACCATGTTAACTGGGACATCCTGTATAAATTGTGTTCAATAAAAATATCCTTTAATCCTAGGTAGCATTTTAATTATGGGTGCCAAAATCTATCTCATTTTGGTCTTCCAGTTATGAATATAAACTAAATTAGGTGGAACGTCCCTTCGTATACAATCACCTGATTTTCTATGTTTTTATGTTCTCACAGGACCTCAAGTGCACGACCAAAGTATGGTACTGGCCCTGGTCTGGTCTCACCACCATTGTCTCCAACAAGTGCTCTCAGTAACCAGGAGGGAAGACGAAGGAAGTTTTTTAATTAAAAATTTTAAAAACCTAAAAAAAAAATATTAAAATGTAACATAAAAAGTAAAAAAAAAAGTAACGAAACTTAAGAAGAGAACGCAAAAACTGATATTTTAGGAATAACAAGAATCACTAGAAGGGTTAATGTTAAACTTCATTGATGAATGATGAATGAAGTTATTTATACCTTAAATATGATGTACAACTATGAATATATATATGAGCAACACGTTATTATAATATTATTGGAGGTTTATGGTTTATGATGTTGACGGTGTAAATATTGCCTTAGTTCGTTGACAGTATAATAGTTGTGATTAATCTATCTTTTAAGAATGTAAAAAACAACTACATTAAAATCTTGTTTTCCTATTTTTTTTATATCCGTTGTTTTAATTTCCCACACCTATTTAATTGCCTTCCTTAATAGTGAAATACCGGTATTAAATGGCAAAATGCGTGAAGAGAGGGTTTACCAAGTTGTAGTTGGAAAAGTGCATCTCGTTAACTGTTGTGTTTTGCGTGCGAGAGAAGTTCTAGAGGGAGGACGTTTGGCTACGAAATCCCAACACGTTAGGCCACCAACACAGCGAGCGTTGGGGACACGTTTGGCCACAAGATGAATAGCACGTTTGGCCACGAAAATTCTTACTTTAAAATACTATTATAAGAATGCCAATCAGCAGAAGGTGGTGCTGCCCACATCTTCGGCGGGAAATGACAATCCTCCTCAATATAATGTTGTGAGCACATAGTGCATAACTAAAACAGGAAGCTTATGTTGGGACTGTATTCATGAAGTCCAGAAATGCGTTATAAATGTGGTCCTGAGGGAGGAAGCTTAGACCAAAGAACTTTTTCATCCATTTTTCTGCTTTGGATTGCTTGCAGATAGTGTGTAAGCAGCGCTTTTCGTTTCAGTAGAAAAATAAATCACGCTTGGCCTAGGTGGAAATTGCAACCGAAATGTGAGCGCCAAATTCAAAGTCCAAGTGAACATTTTTAGTTCGAGTTCTTTCTCACACAAATCTAAGCACAATCTGTTGTCAGTAGTACGGAGCACTTCCCGTTGCAGCACTTGGCATCTTTGAGGTTAGACTGGTGGGTGATATATTTATCATCCCAGGAACACGAACCGGCTGTTTGAACAGAGAAAACGTATACTTAGAGAACTCTTCACGAAAAAATCGTACGGGCTCCGTGGCCAGGCGGGTCGTTTATCGTGTCGCCTCCACTAGCCCTCTTCAAAGGCTTTCGTGGCCAAACGTGTTTCTCCTGTTCTAGAGATCGAGCAGAGTAAGTCTGCCTAGAAGATAATCGTGCTAAGTGAATCTTACGTGTTGAAAGTAAAAAACGCTGCAAATTATTTCTCAAAGGTTTATTAGGTATTTTTTCAATTGAGTATGATCGTAGTTTTAGTTAGCTTGCGTCCGTCATAAGGCCCGTCCAGACTCCTCGGCGTGTACTATTTCCAGTTGCCACAACCTATACTTCTATAAATGTAAACGCATGTTTATATTTCTCGATTTGAGCTCCTTTCTATTCAAATAGTTATTGCCTTAATAAATCATTATCTAAGTACGTACGAAAAGTCGAGAGGATATGTTATTAAATATGCGTAGGAAAAGCATTGGTATTAACACACAAATATGACCTAGAAAAAAACATATATTCATGCCTCGAAGGAACACTGTACCCACCTCATGGTGCCGCGGCGCCTCCTCTCACTCCACCCCCCGCTCACGCCCCTCACCACCCACCGTGACCCCCTGCCAAGCGTGCCAGGCGTGCGTCTAACACGCCTAACACTCAAAGCCTCGAAAAAGACACTTTTTCGCCCGTTTTTGGCCCATAGCATCTATGCGAGTAAAGCGATCGGGATGGTTAAACGTTAGGACCAACTAGACCCCAAATGGAGTCTATGTGCGAAAGAACAGATTTTTTAAGTCAATTCTAAGGCCTTTTATGGCCCGGACGGCGGACGGACATTTCAAATTTGGATTCTACGCACCTTGAAACGTAAAGTGACAAAGTTTGAGAGGGGGGTTATAAAAATTTTTTGCTACACGATCACATAGGCTCATTATTGGAAATAATAAACCAAAATTAAACCTAGAAAATTTGCTTGTGGTGAAGCCTGAACTGATAACTCCATAACGGCATCTAATACAACTAGAACGTGGAGAGATGGAGGATGATTATTTTCAGGCGGACCTTGTTATTTCGAAATCCCATTAATTCCACCTTTCCTGACTCACTGGTAGCTTTCGCGCATGTGTAAACGTAATCTGTCAAGCCTCATTTTCCCATTGTCTTATTGACAGATTTATTTTTATTTATTTATTTATTTTTTTTTTTAATAATGATTTTGCCGTATGACTGCAAAATTTCCCATAAACCCCATTTCTTTAAGTTTCTAAAAATAGCGGTAAACAAAATTCAAAATCCTATTTAGGTTATGATGGTTCCGCCCTTTTGGTTTATTATTTCCAATAATAAGCCTATGTGATCGTATAGCAAAATATTTTTATAACACCCCCTCAAACTTTGTCACTTTACGTTTCAAGGTGCGTAGAATCCAAATTTGAAATGTCTGTGTCCGTCCGCCGTCTGGGCCATAAAAGGCCTTAGAATTGACTTAAAAAATCTGTTCTTTCGCACATAGACTCCACTTGGGGTCTAGTTGGTCCTAACTTCTCGCCAGCTTGATCGCTCCACACCCATGGGTGCTATGAGCCAAAAATAGGTGAAAAAGTGTCTTTTTGGTTTATTATTTCCAATAATAAGCCAATGTGATCGTATAGCAAAAAATTTTTATAACCCCCCCTCAAACTTCGTCACTTTATGTTTCAAGGTGCGTAGAATCCAAATTTGAAATGTCCGTCCGCCGTTCGCCGTCCGGGCCATAAAAGGCCTAAGAATTGACTTAAAAAACCCGTTCTTTCGCACATAGACTCCATTTGGGGTCTAGTTGGTCCTAACGTTTAACCATCCCGATCGCTTTACTCGCATAGATGCTATGGGCCAAAAACGGGCCAAAAAGTGTCATTTTCGACGCGCGCACGCTTGGCAGGGGGTCACGGTGGGTGGTGAGGGGGGTGAGCGGGGGGGTGGAGTGAGAGGAGGCGCCGCGCCGATTCCGCGGCACCTTGTGGTGGGTACGGCGTTCCTTCGAGGCATGAATATATGTTTTTTTCAAGGTCATATTTGTGTGTTAATACCAAAGCTTTTCCTACGCATATTTAACAACATATCCTCTCGACTTTTCGTACGTACTTAGATAATGATTTATTAAGGCAATAACTATTTGAATAGATAGGAGCTCAAATCGAGAAATATAAACATGCGTATATAATTATAGAAGTATAGGTTGTGGCAACTCGAAAAAGGACACGCCGAGGAGTCTGGACGGGCCTTATGACGTACGCAAGCCAACTAAAACTACGATCATACTCAATTGAAAAAATAATAAACCTTTGTGAAATAATTTGCAGCGTTTTTTCTATATTTCAAGTTGTATAGAAATTGGAGATTTATGAGTGAAAAGAAAATGTTAGCTATTAATTTTATGGAAAAAAAAGTATTCTAAATGATACTCCTATATTCAATAAGAGATTTTGGATTTTAGGCTATTTTTGCAATTTTATAGATTTTTTAAAACAAAATTTAATGAAGTTCAAGTTTTTAGCATAATTTCGTACATAAATTGTTGAATGTTCTATTTCATAGTTGATACACTTTATTTGACCAATCTTATGCTAAAAAATATCAATTTAACGATTCTTAGCCATTTTCAGTGATTTTGTCAGCACATTTTTTGAAATTTGACCAATTAAATCAATATACAGTATACTCGTAGGTAACACTTTTATGTGTTGGAAAGATGACTTGGTAATTAATTGTTATGTTTGTCAACTATATAAAAAAAGCGTAAAATCGTGAGATTCCGCTGCTGTAATGGATTGAACACATTTGTGAGGTCCGAAGCTCCGAGTTCCGATACTAAATATACTATAAGCGGCGTTTAATTATGGACCAGAGATCTACGTAGAAGGGCTGTCTAATACATAAATAATAAACCTTTGTGTAATAATTTGCAGCGTTTTTTTCCGTATATTTCAAGTTGTATAGAAATTGGAGATTTATGAGTGAAAAGAAAATGTTAGCTATTAATTTTATGGAAAAAAAAAGTATTCTAAATGATACTCTTCTATTCAAAAAGAGATTTTGAATTTTAGGCTATTTTTTGCAATTTTACAGATTTTTTAAAACAAAATTTAATGAAGTTCAAGTTTTTAGCATAATTTCGTACATAAATTGTTGAATGTTCTATTTCATAGTTGATAAACTTTATTTGACCAATCTTATGCTAAAAAATATCAATTTAACGATTCTTAGCCATTTTTAGAGGTTTTGTCAGCACATTTTTTGAAATTTGACCAATTAAATCAATATACAGTATAGGTAACACTTTTATGTGTTGGAAAGATGACTTGGTAATAAATTGTTATGTTTATCAACTATATTAAAAAGCGTAAAATTGTGAGATTCCGCTGCTATAATGGATTGAACCAATTTGTGAGGTCCGAAGCTCCGAGTCCCGATACTAAATATACTACGAGTATAAGCGACGTTTAATTATGGACCAGAGATCTACGTAGAAGGGCTGTCTAATACATAAATAAGAAACCTTTGTGTAATAATTTGCAGCGTTTTTTCCATCAAAATCTTCAGGAACGTCAGAATGAGAAAATTGTACATTTGTATATGAATTAAAAAAAAAAAAAAAAAAAAAAAATAGAAAACACTGATGCAGTTCGTGTAATAAGCAGAACCGACTTTTCGAATCGGTCAGCGGGAGCTCTGGTAGAGCTCGTCATTTCATTCGTTCCTTGATGTCCTAGAGAGAGAGAGGCTCCCTATCAATTTTCGTTGTAATCAGACTGACGACATAACCTTTAGCACACTAGGCTGATCAGGATGGAGCCTGTAAGGTCATTCGTCTCTTGTTGTCCCTATCACATTTCGACGTCCTACAGTGAATAAGAGAGATTTGAGCACGACTTTAAAATCATTACCTATGTTTTACTACGTCTCGTGGTCAGCTGATCACGTCACCAAAGTCAGCGAGGCACAAGTTCCAACATTGTGATAGGTACAACATGTCCACATTAGGTCCACAGCGGTTTCGGGGGAGTAGTGAGCACAAAATGTTGTCCACAAATATGTATAAATATACTCGAATATAAAGAAATCTGAAAATGAATGACTATTGTAAACGTGTTGAAAATGCATCCCCACCCCCAAGAGCCGCCGTGTCGATGGCTGTGTAATATCTCCTTTCCTCCAAAAAGTTGGGTAATAAAAAGAACACGTCTGTCAAGTTTGGTGTGGCACATAGCTTCCTCGTTTACGTTTCATAAATGTATAGATCATTTAAAAATCTTGAATGATTTCCAAAAATTCCATAGCGATATAGAGAAACCAAGAAGTAGCGTAAAACGTCACGATTGGTCAATTAAGGAACAAAAAAATTAGGTATACCTACTCAATGTAATTTACGTTCGCGCATGCCCAGAATGAACTAATGCGTAGAACAATGAAAACAGGTAAGGGCCCATCTACAACCTAACCCGCGCATTCGCTGACAATTTCATCAAAATCGGATGAAAACAGTAGAAATCAAGGCCGTTACAAGGATTTCACATAGGCGCATGCGCAGTAGCCATTAATGATACAATTATGTTGAAATTGATATCGACTAGGGTGTCAAAAAATGTACCATAATGGAAATTACTTTTACGCATGCGCAGATTGAAGTATTGATTTGGCAACAATGAAACTGATAAGGAACCATCTACAACCTAATACGCGCATCGCCTGATAATTCCATCAAAATCGGATGAAAACCGGAAATTAATATCTTCTTCTTCATATCCTTACCCTAGGTGTCCAAACATTCAATAATCCAGGAACGGGGAGTTGATTAGTGTCCGGAAAGAAGTGTCGTGCCGTCCATCTCTTTCGTTGTCTGTCGCTAACCACAGTTCAAAACCAAACTGATTACGCACTACTTACAATGCAAAGTTTTAATCTAGGTTATTCTTTATATGTAACTATACTTGTCTAGAAAATATGCATTGCCGTCAGCCAAGCATTGTTCGCTTTATCCGTTACTCACCTATTATAATTTTTTCAACCGCTGCCTCAGGTAACAATGGATTTACACTATAACGCTGTTAATCTTTGTCAACATTATTAGGTGTCTCTTAATTTATGAGATTCGACAAGAACTTACTTCTTCAACATTATTATAAATTCATTTATATTTCGAGACAAAATAATACAAAAATAAATAAATTGCAGCAGTAAGAAACGCAATAATTAAAAACACAATTTTTCGTTAAAAGAACTAATTCGTGGAGAATTTTCTTTATCACGTATAATTTTATAGAATTCCGAGACTGTACCTATTCTAACTTCATTATGTACAGATCAATAAATAAAAGTTCCATTCATGCAGCATGATCGTATGAGCGAATTTTCGTAAATTATCGTATTGTATAATGTTGAATTGTTTTGAAATTTGAGCTTTTTGAGAGCAAGGAAATCGTTAACCATTAATTTTATGGCAAAAAACGTATTCTAAATAATAACCTGCTATTCAAAAAGAGGTTTGGGATTTTTAGCTTTTTTAGCAGGTTTTATCGATTTTTTAGCAAATTTTGATGAATTTTAAGTACATTTTTCAGTATAATTGTGTACATACATTTTGTTCTATTTTATAGTTAATAAACTTAATTTGAGCAATATTCTACCAAAAAATATAAATTTAACGATTTTTAGCCGTTTTTAGCCATTTTTAGTGATTTTTTTTAGTACATTTTTTGAAATTTGACCAATTTAATGTGCTCAAAAAGTGTTGTCCAACGAACTCATCCTTTCTTTTGAAATGCTTGCTTTTTTTTGGCGAAAGAACGAAGTTTTTATCTCTAGAAATGAGAGGAATTTCTATCGAGAGTTATCGTCTGGAATGACACATACATATATATATATATATATATACATATATATATATACATACATATATATATATATATACATATATATATATATATATACATATATATATATACATATAAAAAAGCGTTAAAATCCAGGAATCATTTCAGAATGACTCAAAACGGATTTCGATGAAGAAAATTTTTGAAAATTTTTATTTTAAAATTTTTGGAGCCATTGCAATAGCTTCATTTTCTAAGAAAATTCGCTAAAAATACATTCTTCCTTACTCTCTCTCTCCCCTTTCCCTCATACTTTTCTTGCAATGCAAAATTTTTAGTAGGTACGTCCTACCTACCTACATTGCGTGAGGTTATGATCTGGTCACTACTCTTAGAATAACACTGCCCCCCCCCCCCCCCCAATCAAATTCGTGCCCTCACGAATCAGGTACTGGTCCTGGGGTTTTCGAGGGTGCTGAATCCAAAGACCGTTTCCCATTTAGACGTATAATTTTTGAGGTACGAAACCAGCGATGAAAAAATCACTACGAGTCCAGGATAATATATGTTCAATTAAAAGGTGCTATAAAGTCGTAGCTCACGTACCTTACTATACTAACTAGTTGTCGGGACTCCCACTGGATGAATCCACATGTGGTTCACTACTAGGTGATGCAGTAAACAGAGGAGCCAAAGACATATCATCTCTTACTCTTTCAACAGTTTTACCACCATGTGGTGAATTTACCACCAATAACTTTAATAAATAAAGGCGATGGGACACCTAAAAGACAGAATCCCAAGCTTTAACACGAGAGCTCCCTAGTGGCCAAACGGGAAAGACAGCTTCCCAGGAAAAGCAGACGAATGAGAAACATAGGGAATAATTCTCATCGTCTCGAGCTTCCTAAAATCGGAACGAGGAAGGCAACGTCCCAGCGAAGGATAATCACAGATCGATACCCGTATAACCCAACTCCCAGTCAATTATATATAAATCCACTACACACCACTCAATAATTATTTTTGTCATTCGCATAACTCACCTATGAAATAATAAGTAGTATGATAAAGTACGCTTTTGAAGTTTGATTGTTTAGGAGTTGGGGCCACCCTGAAATTTAACGCTGAACTCGCCTATACCACACACGATGGGTCTGAAGCGCCTCCTTAACATGCCTATCGCCTAAAAACTGCCAAAAAGGTGAGTTCCCACCGATTTTTGACAATTTTTCTACAGTTTTTTGAAAATGATTTACAAATTACACCGCTTGGCGACCTGCAACAAAAATAGTGCTATTACTTATACTATTTCTGCGCTGAATGAAGCCAACAGCAGCTCTGGAGGTGTGATAAATGTTTTTTGTATTTCTTCAACTTTTCTTCATGTTATTTACCCTCCCTCACCGTGTTTTTAATTTTTCAGTTTTTTCATCAAATTGAACCATTTTTATAGGAAATTCACTACACGTTTTTGTCAAAAAACTTGTGAAAACACCGAGAAAAAATAAGTTGTCAAAACTGACAAAAAACACTTTTTTCGGTACTTAGTTTATTTACTTATTATTATTATTAATTTATTTTATTTTAGTTATTCCATTTTTGTACAATTTGATGAAAAAACTGAAAAATTAAAAAATAAGTTTGGTTGAAAAATCGCAAAAAATCAACTATCACACCTCCTGAGTCTGAGTCCAGGATAATATATGTTCAATTAAAAGGTGCTATTCAATGCTAGCGGAAATTCAACGCTGAACACGCCTATACCACACACGATGGGTCTGAAGCGCCTCCTTTACGTGCCTATCGCCTAAAACTGCCAAAAAGGTGGGTTTTCACCAATTTTTGACAATTTTTCTGCAGTTTTATGAAAATTTTGTACAATTCACACCACTTGGCGAGCTGCAACAAATAGGTAGTCGATTTCGTTTAAATTGGGATGATAGTTTGGAGAAGACGACTTGATTACCCCATATCAATTTCAACATGCTTGTCTCATTAATAGCTACTGCGTATGTGCCAATGTGAAATACTTGTAACGACCTTAATTTCCACAGCTTTCATCCGATTTTGATGAAATTATCAGTGAATGCGCGGCTTTGGCTGTAGATGGTCCTGCACCTACTTCATTGTTTTCAACTCATAAGTTCATTCTAAGAGTGCACAAACGTAAATTACATTATTACATTTTTTCGTTTCTTAATTGACCAATTATGACGTTTCACGCTTCTATAACTTTAAAATGTCTATAGCTTGTATAGCTTTTCAGCTGTGGAATTTTTCAAGATTATTTAAAACTTTCCAAAACGTAAACGAGGAAGCAATGTGTGCCAATCCCAACTTGGCAGACTTTTTTTTTTTTTTTTGTAGTGTTATCAAACTTTGTGTAATAATTTGCAGCGATTTAGGGTTAGTGACAACGTCACAGGAAGACTGTTATTCCAAGGGGCGATTATAAGAACCTACTTGAGGGAACCTTGGCTTCCCTTTCAAAACAACGAACCTCAAGTCCCAACTTTACGAAACCAAAGTGATCCAAGACATTTTTATCAGCCGAGGTCAAAGTTCATTGTGCAAAGTTCATTACAAAGCTTTCTCGTATTTTTTTACGACTCGACGAGCTCTGCGACCATATTTCACAACGGAAACGGGCTGTTTTCGCAATCAAAACTCGGGTCGTAGCAAAAGGGAGACAGACCCCGGCGAGTGCGAAGATCCGGAGATAAGACGAATACAAGCGCTCATCCACTTACGAAGTCGCTATCTGCCGCTTCACAACTTAACGTTTTTGACGTGACAATGGGAGTTTGCTGTTCGAATGGATACGGCGTCCTTTGACTCTGCGTATATAACCGACCTCGTACGACCCCACTGCCAGTCTTAAGTATACGCTCCTACGAAAGCAGTGCGGTTATTAGCCGAAAAAATAAATAGTAAAGTGTTCTTTATACCTATTATTTAAAGTGCGGTTCACTATAATTTAACTTGAGTAACCGTTACCATAACTATAAAGGACACATTTGGATATAGCTATACCAAATCAAAGGAGAAAGCCGGATTTAAATTTGTTTAAGAAATTGATCAATCAGTTCCTATCAACGAGCAGAGGAAAATGAAGCTTCTTGCGTTTACTGCGGTAGCCCTTCTCTACGTTGGGGTAAGTTTATTTATAAGTTTATATTTAGGGCTACCTACCTATCGTGAGGTGGTGTGAATAGAGTCAATTTTAGGGAAAATTTAAAATTACGTATAAATACTGGCCTTTTACGAGTTTACTGTCAGTCTTAAGGATTCACTCTTACAAAAACAGTGCAATCAGCCGAAAAAACTAAGGAAATATCACTTCTATTCTTTCAAGTGCGGTTCAGTAGACATTTGGTACAAACCAATCCAACTTGAGAAATTTCCAATTCCGGAAATTTTCCTGCTCCACCAAATCGTCATAGGGAACTCTGACCATGGGGCAGTTTTGACCGCTTCTTGCATTCGTTGGTAGTTTGAATATTGACGCCAAGAGTCCAGCTATATTGTGAAGGCAGTAGATTTGTAGGTGTAGCAGTGATAAGAGCCATTTTTCGGTCCTCATTATACCTTGGAGGTGGTGTTTTTTTTTCTATCAGTAAGGTAATTAGTCGCCTTCATTTAACGTTAAAAGCTTTGCCAGAAGATATGCCATTATAGTGCTTTTTTGCTCCATTTTTCGTAAAATGTGCCTAGTTTTAGTCTGACTAAAAAAGCGTCCTCCAGAAATTACTGTTGTTTATCTAAAATATTCGTTCCAATACGATAGTAGTGAACGTAGGGGAGAGTGGGGTAATACCGCCACGTCGGGGAATACCGCCACCCTATATAATTATTCAACCACCTGAGTGGCAAATCTTGCAGCCAAATATTGTCATCTTTATATCAGCAGTAATGTTGGGAAAGTTGGTTTGGGGTCATTAATTTGTTTTTATCAAAGATAAGCGAGTTCACAGTTTTTGAAGCTTGGCGTTCTAGTTTTACTGTTGTCGAATTTTCATGGTAAGTAATAGTTTTTCATACGTTTATGTACATTGTTGAACATGAAGACGTGGAAAAATCATTTAGCTTTAATTTCCACTCATTAAGTACTTCATTTTTTTAAACAAAAACTGTAGTTTTTAATGATTTACTGGGGATATTACTGGGGCAATACCGCCACACCAAATTCAGGCTAATTCCGCCATGGCGGTATTGCCCTAATGCTCCACTCCTCAGTCTTGTTGGATTTTTTCAAAGTTTTTTGTAGTAATAATTACCTGTTTCTATTGATTCTGAGTAATTAAAATATAAATTAATATTTACAAGACGAATTATATTGTGATACCTACCTTATCTCAATATGCACCTCTATATTTAACTAATCCTGGTTTATTAGATATTTACAAACCTAGGTACCTATCTAGTGAATAATTGTGCAGTACCTATATACCTTACTTCTTTCCTATATTAACATAAGGTAATCGTGGTAAGATTCCACTCTTCATGCTCCCGTTTTGATTTTGACAATGGACGTTATTAGTCTTGTGAATTTTGCTGCGACCTGAAGAAGAGCACACATTTAAAAACTTTATAAGCCGGGAAAATGAAAGGCTATAAAATATTTCTTTTTTTAACGAGTTCCGCGTTGAACTTTGTCAATAATTCAGTTCTTGTGAATAATCGACATTATTTTTCCAATATTAATTTTGTTCCAATTTTACTATTCTGACGTGGAAATTGTTTGTAAACCTTTAGTGAATCCTTTTCTTGTCAACTATGTTCCCAAAATGGTGAGAAGCTACCCAGGAAGAGTTTTTGAAATTCAATAAAACGTTATTCCGATGTTCTGATAAGACTGTTCATTTCCCCCTTGTTTTAATATGGCGATATTACCCTAACCCCGTGGGTAATACCGTGGCTAGCTGGGGTAATACCGCCATTCACAAGGGTTCCGTAAATTGTTGTTTACTAATATAAAGTTGCTACACAACCAGCCGAAACTTGTAATTCGTCACTGGAGATGTTTTTTATAATTTGCTTCAAAAGCATGCAAACCCGGGCTGTGATAGACAAATATGCTTAAGGTTTATTACCCCATTTTCCCCTATCACATTTAGTCACAAGATTGAATAATTACTGACTACAAAATAATTACTATCCATCGTCTGAAAACCACTTAAGACGCACAAGTTTAATGGACAGCTAAATAGAGTTAGACGAACATGAGGTCAACATTTTGCTCGTGTTCTTCTAATTTCAATTCTTTGATTTATAATTTGCGTTGGTGCCTAATTAAATAATGAACAGCTCAAAATACCTAATCATTTTATCGGTTTCTCAAAATACTAATCAGTGTAGGTAGATATTGTAAGAACTTTTATAAAGTACCATATATTTAATTACCATACAATAGGTAGGCAGGCAACGTTCGAATCAGTAAATATCAGGTAACTGGGAATTTTGCAACAAAATCTCAATATTAACTACGACTTGAACTACATAGGTAACTTAATATTATTAACAAGATTATTCATCTCAGATTAAAACTGAAAGAGAGAATGAATGCACAAAGAATGGCTATCAGAAGAGATGAAGAGTTCCTTCTCACGAAAAAAGGGACAAGACTACAAATGATTTAGGACTTTTTCTAGCGTCGATTGTCAAATAAAAGATGTAGGTTGGCCTCCAGAAGTCAAGGCTGTTTTCCTAGGATATCAACCTACGATAGACGGTAGGACCTTTGGAAACAGGACATTGGCCGCCCAATACACTTGTAATCGCGATAATTATTCGTTCATTCTGAGTCAACTGCGATTATATTCTCATTCGTGTAATCGCATTCGTCTGTTGGCGATTACACGAATACAACCCACAAAAATCACGGCCATCAATTTAAATAAGGCGTCCCTCCTATAATATGCGAAGCCTTGCTAATATTACCTAGCTAAAGAGGGACGTCCTATTGAAATAGATTTGAGACAAATAGGCTGGGCCCCAATCGTTGAATTCGCTTTAAGGACGTCAACATAACATGGATCACCAAAAAAATGTAAACCAACAAGTATGACTAGTAGGTATGTAAAATAGGATAAAATACAAGTACACCCACAGTACATAATGTAGAAAGATCCATTTATTTTTCCTCCAAAATTTTGGGGAAAATCATTTTTCTTAGGGTTCAAACTCCTTCCCTTTCCTACATCTTCACTAACTCGTCTGATTTGGTTTGGCTAACTGACGTTCGTGCCTGACACTGTTCGTGCGTGTCATTTGTCGTTGTTCTGAGAACGATCTAGTGGAGGGATTTGTATTTATGGTGAAATTCACTTTTGATTCATATGTAAGGCAGTAAAAAAATAATAGAAATCAAGGATTGTCAGTGAAGCTCAAAAATCCCCTCCCACACTTCATCACCCTAGGGCTCTAAGCCCTTAAAAATCCCCCACGTGGGGATAAATCCCCCCGCTTTGGCAGCACTGAATATCAGTAGAACGATTTCTTTTGCCTGATTTGTTAACATCATAATTTAGCTGACTTTCCTGAGTGAAATACCCAACTCTTTACAGAACCTGTGATTCATCTGATGCCAAACTGATGCAGGGTGGCCCCCACATTGAAAATTTAAATTTCCCTGACTTTTCCCTGACCAAACTTTGGATTTCCCTGACAAAAATTATCAAAGTAAAATATGTTTTTTGTTTTCTCTTTATTTCAATGTACAAAGCGCTATCTTTAATGCTTCTAAAACGACAATCGTACAATTAAAAAAAAATGTTAATCCGAATAAAAAAACATAATAACAAACATTTTAAGCGCTTTTAACTGATCAAATTTCAAAAAAAGTTTCAGTCATGCAGCATGATCGTGTGATCGAATTTTCTTAAATTACCGTACAATATTATGTTAAATTGTTTTGAATATTCAAGCATGGCTAAGAAGCATTGAAAATAATGGCGTATCTCAGGAAATTCCGAGGCATTTAGGCGTAGGTACCTCATTTATGTTTGTTTTAAGCTTCTCTAAGCAAAAATCGCTCTTATGAAGCCATTAGAGGGTCTTAATAATCACAACCAAAAGCTTTTTGTTGTAAAAATGATACACAAGAACTTCAGATATCATTTTTTTCCATTCCTGAAAATTCCAAAAAAATTAGTTACGGCATTCTGATTTGACTACGACCAGAACTTTGGGTGGAAAGAAATATTCTAGTTCATCGTTGATAAACTTCTTCCAATTAAAATTACTCCAAAACATAAACATTTTGGACAATTTTGATTTTAAAATTTTTGGAGCCATTGCAATAGTTACATTTTCTATGAAAATTCTATATAAGATTATAACTTAAATTGGTTATTGTACCTATTCAAATACACGAAACAACTTCAGTTGATTGCTATCAATAATTATACAGGCGAATTCGTCAAGGTTACAGCGGTTCGCATAGACATCAATTCCTCATTTAATTTTTACCATAGGTAGTTTCGCATTTTCTCTGCAGCTTACAAATGTTGAGTCTCTTCGAGACGATTGATTGATTCGCTAAAATTCACGGTGCGGCTCGTAGATTCTTGTAAAGAGAAATTGGAAATGTTTCAATGTTATTCACGGAGCCTTTGTTCCATTTGGTGGTGTTTCTGATAGCAGTGTTGGCGTTGTTTGCTGTTATCGGCGTCGTGCTTCAGTTGATGCTGAACAAACGTTACACGCGCATAAAGGGCGAATCCAAGGTAGGTAATATACTTATTAGGTTTAATAACCTATAGGTAGGTAGGTACCTACGATAAAGGTTACAGTCGTGGTCTTTACCTTGTAACTAAATTAACGTGTATCACCCTAGTTAATATTATTGTTGTACTGTAATATACCTACTATAATATATCTATTACCAATTATTATATGCCTTACTTACCAATGTATTTCTATCCCTTCATTACCTAATTAGGTAGGTACCTACTGACGTTGAATTCTTGGCAAAAATTGAAACCTGATTTTTAAATGTGCTATGGAAAGTTCTTTTACATGGCTATGTATGTTTCAAGTATACTATTATAAAGTAAAATAAATTACATTTATAACTCAAACAAATTTTTAGGCTGTAATTATAGTATCCTATGTCCCATCATTCATGTATTGCTACCTCAATGATACGTGGGTATGACGTACCCACCTGTCACCTAAACTTATTGGGTAAATATATTAATTTTCAGCATTTTTGTGGATGTGCTAAGGAAGGGAAATGAAATGAATCGTTAGTTGTGTCTAAAGGTGAATTTGACGTGAAAATTGTCCCGAGAAATTTATGTCTGAGGGATTCTTGCGCCACGGATTCTATTGCTTCATTAGCAAACGTTTGATACGTAGGAGGCCATCTAGTGTATAACCCGAATAATCCCAGTAAATTTCATCCTAATCAAATACCTAGGGATAAACAGGCAGATCTGCACAACATAAAACTTAACCATCCTAATGATTTTTTCATTAAATGAATATTAAGGTTTTGTTTCAATTATCTAATTTTATGGGTATTTATTCTATTACATACTATTTATAATCGAATTTACGTAGGTACACTAAAAAGCTCCGCCAAACTGCAGAAGTCGATTTTAAAGCTCATTTTTGGTCGAAAGTTCATCGTCGAGATTTTTTTCTAAACGCTTAGTTTCCGAGTACCTAATTCAATTTCTAAGATTTTTTCGTGTTTTCGACCTTTTGTAACAAAAACAATCATAACTTCCTTAATTTGCTGTGTAAATTCAAATTTGAGGATACCGTAAGAAAGGCCATTAAATTTCTTATCAGAGAGATGCCTGACTTTTTTTTAAAAAGAATTGAGGTTTGAGACATGAAAAAGCCTTCTGAAAAGCAAATTTTACCTAATTCGAGAAACCTCAAGTTTTTTTAAATCGGGAATGGATGTAGATGTACAGGAAAACTCTCAGGGTGGTGTTATTTTGGGCACCAAGCACGGAAGCCTGGTGGCTTATTGTACTTTTCTGTGAGTTTTGCGTTTAATCAAAGAGATTCAGCCCTCTGGTGAGTGATGTGAGTCCTTTGATTAATTGTTCGCTTCAAATAGACATGATAGGTTTGTGCTCCAAGAGTTCAAGTCTGCGATAGGTGAGTGCAGGGCACTCGAAGATTATGTGGGATACTGTTTTGTATGTCTTCTCGCATAGTCTGCACAGGGTTGAGTTTTGTGTGACCCATATGCGATGTAGGTGAAATCGTAGGGGTGCAAAGCCTGTTATAAGGCCAACCTTTGTTTTTAGTTCCCTACGGTTTATCCTGAGAAGTCCCTCATTAAGTTTGGTGTTGGGGTCGGCCACCATGAGCTTGCTGTGGACATGTCCCTCAATGTTGGACCATCTTCTTGTGGTCTGTTCGTCAACCCACATGTTGATGATCCTTCTGAAGGTAGTTTTTTCGTAGGCCAACTGCTGGCTCAAGCCCTACAAGAGGGGTTTGGGAGCCTTTTTGCGAGCTCATCCGCCTTTTCATTACCAGTAATACCTTTATACCCTGGCACCCACTCCAGGCAAACCCGGTTGTGTTTCGCTAGGGTGTTGAGGGTTTGCATACAATACCATACCACCCACGAAGAGATGGTTGGGGCCATTAATGCTTTTATCCAGGCTTGGCTGTCAGAGTGAGGATACGGACGTGGGCACCATGGTGCCCCCTCCTAATGCTCCCTGCAGCCACAGATTGCTACTATTTCTGCCTGGAATACTGAGGTGTGTTCCCCAAGTGGGAATGAGACATTCCATCTGGGTTTTCCCCCATGTACCTACTCCTGCACCAGTACCTGCTTCCATTTTTGACCCATCTGTGTACCAGATGATGTCGTGGGAGCAGCATTCGTTCACCCTTAGCCCCTCTCTTGTTACGATTGCCGTGTACAGGTGGGGTTGGGTGAGAGTTTTGGGCATGATATCGGCCACCATGTCAAGCAGTGGTTCTTGTATCACTTCCAATATGTTAGTATGACCTCGGTGGCAAGTTTTCCTCCAAGAGCCGTTCCATTTCAGCCTCAGGGATGCCATCGTGGCCTCCCCTTTTGAGAAGATAATCAGGAATGGAACTATTAGGACCAACATTTCTTCACAATGCAAGAACGATAAAAACTTTGCCGAGACCTCATCTTTTCAACGGTGTAGTTGATTTTACGTTTACTCTGCTAATTAGGGGAGAAAACTTTGTTTTATAACGATTATATCGGTGTATAGGAGATATGCAAGTGTTACCATTCGTTTAAGTGTTAAATAAAATAAAATTAAATTAAAAAATGGCCTCAAACTGGTATGATCATAGAAGTTCTTTTCAAAAACCCTGTTTCCCAAATTAGGTAGGTAAAATTTGCTTTTCACAAGGCTTTTTCATGTCTCAAACCTTAATAATTAAAAAAAGATCAGCCATCTATCCGATAGGAAATTTAATGCTCTTTTCGACGATATCCTCAAAATAGAATTTACACAGACAGACAGACACGGAACCGAAATTGGTGGGCTAGGTATAAAATGCAAAAAGCTAGTGTAAATAAGTATTGATTTTGGAAGACTCACAAAAACAATAGGTAGGTATGTACCTACCTAAAATGAAAGTTCTACAATTAAATCATAGAGCTAATTATTGATTATCTTGTATAATTTTTTTTATTTTTTATAGGAATGTCCTGATAAGCCGTGAATTTGGCGGGTGTCTTAAACTTCTGGGATATTCAAAACATTTGCTACTGCCAAGTTTCTGAGTGTCATTAATAATACCGTGTTGAAACAACGGAATAACCGTAATGCGAATGCTGTGCGATGAAGTAAGATTAGAATTAATCAATAAGAAATATTAGTAGGTACCTACCTAGTACCTAATAGGTTGGATTGGTTGAGGGTAGAGAATTTACAGGCTTCTCTGATAATGTGGTATAATGCTATATATATAATTTCAGTATTTAATGATCATGATGCATAGAATGAGGGGGATATTCGCTTGAAAGTTTTAGGCTTCTCTTCTACTTTTGTGGATCATCTTATTAATTTTTATATATCCTTTATAGCCGCATTAGTGCGCCATCCTCCAGTCCAAGGCACCTCACCTTCCTCCTGGTGCCTCATCCTCAGTGAAACCGCCCGTTCGATCGAAATTTGGATTTTTACTCTCACCCATTTTGGGTGGATGGATGCCTGTGGCCAGCATCTTTGCTTGGTGGTCTCAATTTCATTTTTAGCTTAGTTTTTTGAAATTATTATCACCAATTTTTTATTTAATTGTTAAGTGCTGACAATTGTCAAACAATTTATTGTGACGACAAATAAACGAAATAAATAAATGTGCGACCTGCATTGCTTTATTGCTATATAGCAATAATGCTATATTGCTGAGCGCTTTCGCCAAATATATGGCCTCTTCAGAGCTTATTATTTGATTGGATGATCTGTATGTTTAAGTAAAAGTTGGGATGCCTCCTTGAACATCTTAGTCATGACCAGTTATGTTTGGTGATGTTACTAGGGTCAATTTTGTGCTAAACTTGAGGGAAATGAAATTTTCATGTGGAGAGACACACATAGTCTGAAACTAGAACCTCTTGGTCTTGACCAGTTATGTTTCGTAGTTAGTCTTGGAACAGACAACGTTCAGACAATGTGTATCTCTCACAATGAAAATTGCGTATTTCTCAATTTAAGCACGAAATTGACCATAGTAACAATACCAAACATAAGTGGTCAAGACCAAGAGGTTCAAGTTTCAGACTATGTGTGTCTCTCCACATAAAAATTGCGTTTCCCTCGAGTTTAGCACAAAATTGACCCTAGTAACATCACCAAACATAACTGGTCATGACTAAGATGTTCACAAGGAGGCATCCCAACTTTTACTTGAATATTATACAGATCATCAATCAAATAATAAGGTCTGAAGATGCCATATATTTGGCGAAACCGCTAAGCATATAGCACTAAACCACATTACCAGAGAAGCCTGTAAATTCTCTGCCCTCAACCAACCCAACCTACTAAGGACAAGGCAACAATCCATAACCAATACCTAGTAATAATGAGCAAAAGGGGTAGCAAATAAATTTTGAATTTTCAGATAGGTACTTTCTCTACGGAATTCGTTCAGGTACTAAAATTAGGAACTACTCCTTTTTTTCCTGTCTTGCCATGCATTTCGAGTCTAATTTTGCTTAACTCTTCATCAGGCATTTCAAAGCTAGGGTGAAATTGCACCTTAGTTTCAGTTGTCTGTTTAAGAGGTATATGTAGGTGAAACAATAGGTTTTTCTTGCATAGGAAGGGTTTCCCTTGCTCAAATCGCATCTCAGGGACAACACTTGGGCACCATTTATGGTTTCTTTGACGGGGGTTTAAGTGTTGAAAATGTGCTTCTCTTCCTGGAGGTGTGATGATTGTACCAATCCAGTTCTATTAGCGTTAGATGCGAAAATATGCGTGGGACATTCTTGTATCCTTTTCAGGAGGAATAGGTACTAAAAGGAGTTTTCGTCTGGAATGAAGTTATTTTAAGTTTTTCACTATTAGGCGAGAAGAAAAGATTAAAAAGTCTTGGTAAAAGGAAATGGTTCTGGACCATGCTTCTCATGCTGCTCAGTCAATCAACAATAGGTAGCAACAATCAATAGGTATTGTTTTGCAATGGCTCCAACAATTTAAAAATCTAAATTTTAAATTTCGTCCTTGAAATCCGTTTTGAGGTGCCCTGAAGCAAATCCAAGTTCAACAGATAAGATTTTTAAAGAAAGAAAGAAATTTAAGATTAAATCAGCCTAAGAAATTAAGACATGGATTCGAACTCTGTTGACGCATCAAATATTTTTTATTAGGACCCAGATTTATGATGGTAATCCCCCTCGAGTCAGAATGTAAACATCACATTCCCTGACGTAGCAGTGACTTCCTCACTGAGTGAGTCAAAACCAGGGTTTAGAATGGAATACAATTTTTTTTCTTGAAATTAATCAAATCATGATCATTTCATCTAATATGCTAATCCGTGTGAAAAAATAATTTTTTGATTTTTTATCAAATATTGATTTATGTTACCTACTAATCAAATCATGATTTAATCAAATCTGAGAATAATGATTATTTCGTGACTTTTATTTTTCTGATCAACTCCAAATATGGCAAATTAATTACAATAATAGAATACTTTCTATCTGTGTTATTACATTTTGTGAGGTAATACATAGGTATATGTTGAAATATATACTGTCTATAAGAGCCTGTACTGTATGCAGAAGAACCAACGTTCCTCCAATAGGGTTTTAATCCTCAGACTCCCTCCAACCACCCCTTACAGCAGTCCCGTGATCAACAAATTCTGCCATTGTACCTTGGGACCCTGTCTAAACTGAACGCATACCTATAAATTCAGCAAACTGTCTGGCATTTCAGCCCACACTCCCACTGTCTGTCATATCAAACTTAACAGGGAACATAGGTATACCTTTTAGGCATGTGCGTTTCATTTTTTCGCCGCTATACGCCATCCTAACGCAACCTGTCTATTTTTCTCCCAGGAGTTTATCAGTTGCCTCTTGGCCGTGATATTGGCACCTTTTCCCTCTCGTTCTTTGGCTCGGTTTAGCGGCAAGTCCTATTTTCCTCGATGTTACCCTGCCAATGCGGCATATATTCCTTTGTATGTGTGTGGATTTCCTGCCTCACAGGCATATGTTCCTCTCAAAGTAGTACGTTTCGTATGCTTCTTTGGCATGTGTTCCCTTGAAGGGCCATATTTTGTTGATAAGGCATGTGTTCCTGTAAGAGTAAGAAAAACATTTCCTCCCTAAAAATCATATATTCTACTACGTAGATAATTTCAATTTTTCGATGATGACGATATGGATGTAAGCCCTATCTATAATGTCAACCCATCCGATATTGTTGACGGTTCAGCCAATACTGAAGTTGAGCTATCTGACGTGGAAAACAGCAGCAGACCACATAATCATTCGTCCGAAGAATACAAAATCCGGTGCAGTTCTCTTGAAGGATCTGCTCGACAGCTTGAAAATGCTCAGACATCAAAACAAGTTTGGGATCTTTTATTCCCGTTCCATCATCCCATGTAATTAGTGATAACTATAATATTTATTAGTAATTCTCCATACAGTAATATTTATTGAACTGTCTGAGAAACCGATTTTTAATTCAAAACAGCAATAATAAAAATGTTAAAAATTACCTGCCTTTAAGACAGGTGTTCCTCCTAGAGTGGGTCGAAAAATCTCGAGGTACCTACTTCCTAAAAGCAGTCGAGCAGCCTACTGCCTGGCTATGTTCCTCCAACTGTTGAGTAAAGGGGTGGACCTGAAGTAATGTGGCCTGAAGTAATGTGTTAAACAGTTCCAGGCTGAGTTCCAACGTGGGAAAAGGAAGGTGAGGTTTTAGTGGGTTTGAATCCCACATAACCCGGAGTGCTCTTGGGTATCTTACGAGATCCGATTACCACCTTAGGATCTTAAAGATTTCCTCACCTGCCTACGTAAAAAAAAAAAAAAAAAAAAAAAAAAAAAAAAAAAAAAAAAAAAAAAAAAAAAAATTCCTAAAGGGGAGATCGAAAACATGTTCCGTCCGAAGTGTTGAACCCCACTGTTAAGCATATAATCAGCTTTTACCCCCCACTGTCAGGCATATCAGCCTTATTCAACTTAATGTAATTAGAACAAACTGTGGAGTTGGTCCCACGGTACCTATGTGTCAATGTAGGTAACTGAACTTTGTAACCACTGTCAAAACAATACCAGTAGGTAGGTATAGGTACTAAAGTGAGGTACGTACATTCACCTCAATACATCCAGCAAGATGAATGTTAAAGCTGTAATCTGTTGACTGGCCTACCTCATTAACTAGGTAGACAGTGCAAACTCTGCCATTAAGCAGTGCTAGTGTTGTCATTGTTCCCCCTCATACCTATGCTCTTAGCTTCACATTTTGCCATAGGCGACAAATGGATAAAAATAGCTTTTTCAACTGTGAATCTTGAATTGTCCCAACAGACTTTTGTGAAAGGCTCGAAAGCTGATGCTGAGGAGATCACGGAATTGAAGAAGAGGCTTGCAGTGGTGAAGGAGGAGACTCTGCAGGAGACGAGGCGTCTGACGGACGTCAGAAAAAAGGAGGTCAGGCTCCGCGGGGAACAAGCTGAGTCCTGCGTCATCAGGGCTTCCTCTGAACTCGAGCAAAGTACGTGAGAACCCCTTGATATTAAGAGGAGTCGGTTCAAAAAAAGTTATTTTTTAAATTTTATATTATTCTCTACTCAATTTCGAGCAGTTTGATGCATAGCAATTCATTGTTCCAAAACCCAAGAAAACCGAGTTTAACGTTGACCATCTCGTAGACAAGAAAGACCATACCTTTCACCTGCTCAAAAAACTGGAATAATTCTTCTTCTCTGCTTTTGGAGCTATCTCCAGGAGATGTGTGTCCATTTGTTAATTTTCACCTCGTGTATGCCAATGATGGTTATTTATGATTGTTTCTTAAGTTCACTAATGCTCTAAAACTTTTCCCTTTTTCATCTTATTGTCGTTACCTGCATCATGTCCCTGCCACTTTCCAGCTCTGTACTTGTTGTTACATTATTACACAAGTCCCCGATATGATTTGTTTTAGTTCCATCAACTTGCTCTGCTCCTTTAAACCGTCCTGAAGGTATCTTGCCACAATCCGAGAAACTGGAATAATTTAGGATTAAGAAGAAATAAACAATCTTGAAACCATACAAAACCTTCCCCAACATTATTATTCCTCTTTTCACTGTTTTTGAACATTCAAGATAGAACGAGGCACGGTAGAAAGCTGTCAAGCTCGAAAAATGCTCTTCTTCAGAAAAACGCGTTTTCCTCAAAACATTTTCTGGTGCTTTCGTACGCCTATTCGACCAATTTTGATTGTTTTTTATAAATATAGTTTGTATAAATTCGTCATTAGACGGAGGGGGTTTGGTTTCAAGAGTTTGTGGATGGGAAAATGTTAGGTACCTCCCAACCAAAAACCCAAATTTTTATTTGTTGAAAAAAATAAAAAATAAAATAAAATAAATAATGATAAAAAGATAGCAGTTGATAGTCCTTAGTGAGACAAACAAAACAAAAATCATTGAATTCGGATTAGTAGTTACGGAGAAAGGTCCTCAGAAACTGAAATAAGTACCTAATTTTAGGTACTTGTTGCGAAGTATGTAAATGAGCAATGTTGATTTTTTCCCCGTAGTTTTGTTCATCAACATCTAAACTGTGGAACTAGCATCCATTTTTAATTTTTCTACTGTGTTTTAAACCACAAAGAATCGTTTGAAAAAAAAAAAAAAAGTTCAAACTGACTTCCTTTAATTGTTATACCTATTACATTCGCTTCGGTGCTTATGCATTATAAGGAGGCCACTATTTTTAGAGCGCCGCACCCTGCAGTGGTTATTGCTTAGATCAAAGGTCAAAAATATATAGCATCCAGTTGTCAAAATCCATTTGTGAAAATTCAGGTTAGTTGGGGGGAGACTGTACACATCGACCTACGGGTCTGTAGACGTATATAGTGTCTGGTATAGACCCCCCCAACTAACCTGAATTTTTACTAATGGGTTGACTACTTGATGCCAAAGGATTTTTGAGATGCGAGCGTAGTCGTCACACGTTCAGGCCAACTTTTGATCAGAAATGAGTCAACCCCCCCCCCCCCCTCTGTAGTATAGTGGTATAAATCTTCACCTTTCAGAAAGTATCTGTTGTAAACAAGTCGTAGATGGCTGTCACCCAAGATTTTCGGAGGGCTTTTCCTTACTATTACAACGAGTTAACATGCGATTTCTTTATCGTTTGTGCAGATGTGGAAGCAGAACTAGAGAGGAGGTTGGGACCACTGGAACGCGAGCTGGACGAAGGGAAGCCAGAAGATCGCGAAGAACTGAGAAACAAGGTGGAGAAAGTGACTGTAGGAGCTGGAGCAGCTGTTGAAGAGAGAACGCTCACCTTCGTCCAGAAAGCTAACCGCTGCAATGAAGAAGTTACTGGCGTCAGTTTCAGAGACTGATTTGGACCTACGACCAACCGTAATCCAAATGAATTAATCTCACGGATGGGACTCACAAAACTGGCAGATGAACGGTTTTATCAACCAAGCTCTTTATTCTATATGTAATGACAATCAATAAAAGTTCTGTCATGTTGATACAACGATTCGAGACACTTTCCTTTTCACCCTTTTGCGCCTAACGATGGTAGGTACCTACCTAATTTTTATTGAGACTGGGGTGAAGCAAGGCAGAATATGGTAAATTGGTAGACACACCTGCTAAACGGGAAGCATGTGGTAAGATGGTAAACAGTCCTAATTATCTGTATGCAAATCATACCATCATCTGTATGCATAGTAGGTATCCAAATTGTAGGTGGTGCCACAACAACTCTGCCTCTACCGAATCTAAGATCCTCTTCTTCTAAGATATTTCGAGCACATTGAGTGCAGAAATTGTCATCTACAAATTTTATGGCAGAAAAACCAATTCTAAACGACATTCTGCGATTCAAAATAGACTTTGTTTTTTTTACAGATTTTATATTTTCAGCAAATATTAATCAAATTTAAGTACATTTTTCAGCTTAGTTTTGTGCATAAATTTTTTAATGCTCTAGTTCATCGTTGATAAACTTTTATTGACGAAAATTGTATTTACAATTTTTTTTTTACCGTTTTACCGAATTTTTGTAGAAAATGAAGCTATTGCATTGTGGGTTAAATCTTGGATGGTGTTCATTCCAAAATTTTCACCAACACAGGTGCCTCTCGGTAGGTGCTGCAGTCTACAGGAACTACTGCCTAACCTGGCAGACGAAGACTTCCCGTGAGCAATTAGTGTTGTGATCGTCGTCGAGCATTGACCTCTTCAAGTTGAAAATTTTCCTTGCTACCTTGAGAATTACTTACTTTGCTATTGTGTTATTTAGTTTCACAAATTATAGTTTCCGTTCATACTCACCAGCGAGTGTTTATTTATACAGTCCACTTTCCGATTATTCATATGGTAACCTAAAAAAACTCTTTAAACGCTTTGTTTCCGAGCAATTGAATTTTTAATATTTGTTTTGGGGTACCACCTACCTTATGAGAAGAAACGGCTACCTATAATCCCCCGTGGGATCACGGCAAATTCCAAAATAAGGACACCGTTGGAAAGAACGGTAGTTTCCCTTCTCCCTGTTTCCAAGTCATTCTTTTTTAGCCATCTTGATACGTAAAATTTTTTAAATTTTGACTATATGCATATTTAGAAAATGTTTCAAAATTTGACTTTTTTGTCACTTTTACAGTCTCTAACAGGTGACGTTCTTGGGACCTAAGCATTCCACGGGAAACACTTTCCCACTTTGCTTTCCAACGGTATAGCCGATTTTACTTACCTAATAAGGGAATAATGTTTAAATGTTGAAAAATATGGATTTTTTCAATGGATTCGAGGGTTTTATTGGAAAATGGCCCTTTATGAAAAAACAATCATTGAGAATGATCACCAGTGTGTAAACCATTCATATAACCATGCTCATAACTCAGCTTGTTGGCCACGCACTAGTTAACATATACGGTTGGATAAATTGAGAGCTTTCGAACGAATGATCAACGAATTTCGTGGGATGAAATGTGACGAAGTACCATTTCCACAGCAACGACTCGGTTGTAAGCGCAAATCATCAGAAATTGTTGCGACAAATTTTCGTTACATATAAACGTTTCGTTTTCGGTTGGAGATGCCAAGGCTAAAACACATTCTGTGTTAAAAAATTTTGTTGAAGGATTGAATTCCTATACAGGTCCAGTTATAGCAAAGTGCGATATGTTAATAACCAAGGCAACACCCACATAAATATCTTAGTAGTCGAATATATCGATCACTTTCAATATTTAGGTGGTGAAGTTATTAGGGGGTATGGGACAAGCAACACACACTGGGTTGATAATTTTTTAAATCAATTTTATTATAACTCATGAGACTAGATTTTACAATACTGCAGTTAAACTTCGATTTATCAAATGCTTCATAAGCACGAAACAAATCAAACTGTCCACAATTTGTTGAAGGATTCACAAGTCATGGTTGTGCAGAGTATTTTACAGGTTTCAAAATACAAACAAGTAGTGGACAATGCTGGTTAGCAGCTAATTAACAATACGTAAGTGTTATGTATAAAATTTAAAATTATATAGCCTTTAAAAATTGTGATAGCTAATTACATTTTTCTCAATTACTTAATTAAATACTCGTAGTTTTGGAATGAGAAACTGAAGAATATTCTGCTACAAATTATTTAATCCTTAATAATGCAATCGCTCTTTACAATGTATAAGTTTCGTCTATTTTGTTCAATCGTGGTTTAGCGTCTTTAGACGTCTTAATCACCATATAATAAAGCATAATACCATCGCACTATGAGTATAGTACATCATTATAATTTCGAACGAAAATTTACAATATTATTTACACCCACTCTGCTCCTGCTTTCTTAAAGAAAAGAAAAATGTCCTAGTCATACAGCCTGATCCAATGAGCGAATTTTTGTATGGAATAACGATTGTTGTATGAAGTTCAAGCCTGAGGTATTTTATTTTATTGTTTTTCAAGCAACCAATGGTGCAAATGATGTACGAATGTATGTTGTAGGTCAACGATAATGCTTTCCTTGAAGGAATCAGTTAAGATGCGCATCTAGACATTAGTCAGATGGAGGATGGGGAGGATTTCTGGTGTCAGTATTCATGCTATCATGAACTCTGTTTTCCAGATGTGGTTTCCTCCAAACTTCCGAAGGGTGCGTGGCTGCACTGCGTGTGGCGAAACCAGAAATGTTTGAATTTCAGAGAACAGGTGTTACAGCTCAAAAATATTGATACCTCGGACAGATTTCGAACTCATGTCCCTTCTTACTAAAGAGAAATTTTTCTTTTCTATGGGTTGCATTTGTTGCATTTGTTGCATATATTGGGCCGAGATCAGAAGTCTCGCACTGCCAGCATGCCCTGGAACACCTTGCTGAATCCAACATCCTAATAATCTCAGACTCAAGGCCCAACGCTGTCAGCACTGCAACTGCTTGGTCCAGGTACAACCACACCATCAAACCTGGTCATCCATTGATTAGATCAATCCATAGGATGAACCAGGTCAGGCTTCTGAGGAATTCAAGCCATGTTGGACTTCCACACGATCACACATCTGACAGACTCGCCACACAGACAACTGGAAGGCAGACGCTGTGAGGAATTTCTGGAAACACATGCTGCAGCAATGGTGCAAGGACTATTTAGCCAAAGAGCTGTGGCATGTTGACGCTGTCAGGTATTTATGGAGACGCTTGCTGGAGGAGTGATGCAGGGACTACTTAGCCAAAGAGGGAGCGGAATCATAAACCAAATCCATCATCACCAATCCGATGGGAGCACCATGGTTTAATTGCTTCACAACCAACACCCATCAAATCAGCCTGGCAAATAGATTATTCATTGGGAAGAGGAACCTGAACAGCTTCAAGTCCTATGCAGTAAGCCAATTATGTGAGCGATGTGACCGATGGGAGTAGGACGAAGGGAAAGATGATATTCCACATCTACTCTTCATTGTGGTGCGACAATTGCAACAGTGGAAGCTTTCTTGGCAGAAAAAGATGAACAGCAGGATAAAGGGGAAAGAGTGAGAAGAGCATTGAGAAGGGATATGGTTCAACCAAAGAGGATAATGGAATGCATTGGTGACATGGACAAAGAAACTCAAGTACCACAGGTGGACAAAGAAAACATTTACAAAGAGGATTCAAACAACATAGGAGCACAAATGAAAACTGCAGGCTGCTGGCTTAGCAGATGCTAGCTGGAAGAAGTCCTACAGTCAAGCGAGGTCATTATCACTGTTTTCACTCAAGTGTATGAGGAAGTGATCTTCACTACGTCAGGAAATGTGATGTTTACAGTATTTTGGCTCGAGGGGGAATCAATTAATTATTTTTTCGTATTATTTCTGGGTTTTACTGACGTGCGCCGATTCAATCAAACCTCTTCGACTGTGACAGTTTTCCTTGAAAATAAAACAGGCGCAGAGGATATTCCTAGATCACAATCTACCCGATAAATTCGCGTGGTCTGAACCAGGAAAAACAGAATTCATCAGTAGCAATATATTTGTTGGAGATGATGGGTCGACAGAGTGAAGCGCGGGCCCACCAGTTTGACATTTTTTCAAGCCAGGTTTCAACTATTAAATAGGTATTACGTACACATTTTTTAAAATAGTTAACAGGTTTCTTTACGGTTTAGAATTTCCACCTTCTGATTTACGAAGTTAGTTCCAATTCTTGCCTGACTCTTCAACGGATGAACAGATCAGACAGGTTCTGAAGAAACTTTCAGAAGAAAAATATCCTCAAATTCTCAGATTAGGTAGGTATATATTTTTTTGAATTTACCTACCATTTGTGAAGAGTAATTTTACCGTTATGAAAAGTTCTCTGTTGTTTCACAGTGAATAATTTTTTCCATAACTTTTCTTCAATGTTTTTCTAACTTTTTCGCTCAATTTTTCAAAATGTTCTTTCAAAAGTTTTGTTCTAGCTGATGAGGGCTGATCAGAATTTGAAGGTAATTGATTAGTTGGTAGTTACAGGTGGATACGAATAAAATGATGAATATGTGAGTTCCTCATTTCTATTGAACTCATTGTCAATTTAACTAATTTTACTGTTATTTTCATAATTTTTTAAGTATGTACCTAGTGATTTTGCAACGATATTGAGGTTAATTTTTTTTCTAATATACCTACCAGAGTTTTTGTTTTCGTTGAAATATTCTTCCAACGCATTAAAGAATACGAGTTTAAGTGTCAGAAAAACGTGATTATGATCGACCGCATTGAGTGCAGCACGCGCCCACTCGTGTGACTCGTCTAGGCGCGCCCTTTTAGATTTTATCTTCTCAGGTCGGGTCGAGAAAATGGTTTGATACGCAGTTAAACGCTAATCAGTACTTGTGGTATGACGTTTGGTCAACAAAGAGGTTCCCAACTAGTGGTAAAAGATTTTTGCGGATCGAGAAACAGAGAATTATCCTGAAACGATTGGCTGCAAATACCTACACGGTGGAAGCAGTTCAAAACTTGGTTACCTAGCTTTTTTGTAACCTATCTGACAGGTCGTCAGCCTTCTTTCCATTAATAAATTAGGAACCTACTGATACAGTTTCCAATATCTTTTAAATCTGCCTTCAAAAACACCATTCCCATAAACTTAATAGCAACTGGATTTCAATCGATTTCCTCACGTTGTCCTTCGATGTGTTAACAATTGATAATTTAATACGAATCACATTCACAGTTCTATTACACTGGGATGTCGAAAACTTCTTTCCAAAATAACAAAAGTTGAACATTTATTGAGAAAATAAGGGAGGGCTCGAGAATTAATTTAACTTTATTGGTGATGATTTTGACACAATAATTGTAATGTTAAAATTAATTAACATCCACAAACTTAAGTAGTACTTTTTTCTTTTTAATAATAATAAATGAAAACAAACAAATACTACATTACAATAGTGGGAAGGACGTCCAGGTGCCTGACGCTGGCCCTTGGGCTCAAGGAGGCTGAAGAAGGAGGAGGAGGGGGAGAGGAATGAAAGGAAGTGCCCCAATAAAATGACCACCAGTTCAAGTAAAAACCTCTCAAGACGCTGGTGGTGATACCACGGAGCACTCCTGCTGAGATGCCTAACTCAAATAACTCTGTGGCATTTTCCCCACACCACACCCCCCACCATGACAAGGTCACCAGCTCGACAGAATCCGGCACAAAAGCCACATATGGTAACATATACAAAAATAAACATTACCGAGATATTGTTGAAATACATACGGCTTCTTGAGTCTTAGAGCTTTTGTTGAATCAAATTGGAAGTAAGTGTTTAATCAGTTGAAGTAAAATGATGAAACAGAGATGTGAAACATGCCGCTGCATATTGTAAACAGTCTTCTCCTCAACCTACTATAATTTTACTCAATCTTTCCCTAAGGTAAGTTGAGTTAGTAATTATGTATACTATCGTGTACACACATGATGTATAGGTTTATTCAAGATGCTTGAAAAACTTATAAAAGAATCATACAAAAATTAATACTACCAAATTTAAATTATTGTTGATTTGATGTGTCATAGATGATTTCATTCCATACAAAAAATCGCTTCTCAAGTATTTTCCAATGTGGTAAGTGTAGGTGAGTTAACGCGAGTTTTAGAAAGCTGTGGGGGCTTAGTTAATTACTATACAACTCAACTGATCACTTCGAAATGAAATTATTAGGTTTTAGACTTAGGGTAAGCCTATGATAGTCTAAAATAGATAGGCACTTTTTCAACTATCCACCAATCCATGTTGGCATTCAGTAGTATTAGTACATATTACCTGCATATACAGCTAGTGTATGTTGATGACTATCTAGTATGTAGCAGGCGTAGGTTGAAATACTTGGCATTCACCTTGCAATTAATCCTTCAGTCATCTCTGATCTTACATTCAGTAGATTTAATATACATCATACTATTTTATTTGACAATCTCAAGTTGGTGCTTATTTGGACATGAATTACAAGACAGATTGGTAGATCAGAAATGAGAGATGACTTTAATGTAGACATACTAGTAAATGAAGTTATTACTTTCAAAAAAGTTATTACTATGGTAAAATGGTCATTCTGCAAATTGTATCAGATGCATTAATGCAATTATCTGGCAGCTTTCACATCAACAATGCAACAATAGAAATTACTCAAAGGAAATGAGATTTCGTACCTACACTTACTGAGATATAGAATGTGAAACCTTGTTGGTTCCGTTGAGGTGATTTCACCCATCAGCAATTACCCAAAAGAATGATGAGAACAAAAATGTGTGGATTTCTTCAATTATTGAAAGGACTATTGTTTGACAAGTATAGCCCTACACAAGAATCACAGTGTACTTAATGGATGTAAAAATGAATCTGCATACACAACACTAGGCATTTTATATTAGATGGACAGTTGACGAGAAGAAAGAAAAGGAGGGTGGTGGTCACCCTAGCAAGTGACAACTACTGCACCTACCATGTACATTCAGCCTACTTCCTCAGTAGTGAGCAGGGAAATGGGTCTTGAGGGTACGTAAACACCTCACTTTCACCGCCCCTGGCTCTTAGATGTATGGGTACTATGGAAAGCCAGCACGAGTGGTTTGAGTGAGCCAAGATAGGGGAGCTTCATTTACATATTGGAGACCCCAAGGCTCTGTTCAGTACAGTATGGCCTCAAAAGAAATAGCTGCTTACTTGTATACAGGGCATTATCAAAGTCCTTCCAATATACAGGACTTTGGGGTTTTCAGCCGCAAAGGCATGCAGTAATGAAGCTTGTATACAGTCAGTGCCACTTACTTTGCTATGTGGAGATCATTGCACTGCTCCATGAGGAGTCAAAAGCTAACTCACTTGATATGATGGCAACAACCACCAGTGGCATGGTGGAATTGTCTGCTTTGGCAAATGTGGGCTGCTTACCTCCCCAATCTTTACATGGAAGCACTCAAAGATCACGAATTCCAGCACGATGGAATGGAGCAAGTGTACGATCAATGTCTCTACTGTAGATCCTTATTCTACTCCATGAGGAGTCAAGTGCCAACTCATTTGAGATTATGGCAACAACACCAGTGGCAAGGTGGAATTGTCTGCTTTTGTGGATGATGCCAGCTGCCTACATCCCCATTACATTGAAGTATACATCATTCACGGATTTAGACACACTAGAATGAAGCAAGTATATGATCAGTTTTACAACCGTTGCTTTGTCGTAGACCCTTGCTTTGTTCCATGAGGTGTCAAATGCCAATTGATTCTAGATTATGTCAACAACCACCAGTGGCATGATGGGATTGTTTGCTTTGGCAAATGTGACCAGCTGCCCACCACGCCATTCTTTATATGGAAGTCATGCTTCTTCAAGCATAATCTCCTAACAACCCAACATAAACAAGATGAGCTGACAACAGATCTGCAGATACATATAATCAGCATCTATATTGTAGAATTCAAATGTCAGGACAGAAACGGAACAACATATCAAAGGTTCAATAATAATTTTTCTTCTTGTAGTAGCCACAGTTCCGAAATCACATCCCATGTTAACAATTAACCAAAAACCCATGCACTCAACATTACATTACATTAGGTAGGTACTAGGCATTGTTTTTCAGAATCGGACAGAACCGATCAACCAGATAATGATATTTTATTTGGTACCAAATAGAATTTCTGTTCTTTTTAGGTTATTGGTATTGAATATTTCTATTTAGTGAGAAAGGTACAAAATGCAAGCAATAATTCCTAAATCAATTACACAAGTTTTTAATTACCCATGTAATTTGTACAAATGGTATTTTAAATGTGAAAGCCACCGGATAAAAGAAGTTGCCAATCAAATTTTGGCCGTATTACTAATGAAAAACTGTACGGATAGTGATAATATTAAAATATGATAAGTTACTGGTAAGTAGTAGTACCTACACGGTTAATAACGGATGACATAACAGATGATCTGACAGAAATGAAATACACTATAATCTACATTGTTTTCTCGATAAGTAGGTACCTGATAGGCAATAGGACTTGTAATGCGTTCATAACCAACAATTATTTGCTACCTACTTAATATCGACATAAAAAATACAAAAATGTCCTGAAATAGCGTCAACCCGACAAACGAATACAGGAATCTCAGAGGATGAAAGACCATGATTTATTATTTTTTTTGTACATTATTTACAATTTAGTGTTATATACGTACAGTATTACTAGTAAATGGTAAATTTAAACTTAATCGGGGAGGGGATGGGGTTTAAACCCACACTGTCATTTCAAATTAGAATCGAAACAACCATATTTTAAGACAAAAATGATTCGATGTTTTTGAAACTTAAGAACTACGAACCATGTTAGGCCAAAACACTTGCATTTTTTTTTGTTTCCGCCTTCATTTAAAAATGGAAACATAAATTTAATGTACATCTTACAATTAGATTTTTATAATACCCTACATAATGATACGCTTAAAAGAAACGCCGTATCAAACTCATTAGATAAGAGAATAGTGAAACAGTGTACATTAAATCGAAAATTAGTTATCAGTTTGAACAGATTGAAAGTTTTCTCAAGGCTAAACCCAGTAGATTTTTTGAAAAAAGTCGAGGTGACAGAAAAACAATTGTTACTCCTGTTGTTAGAACGGTAGATTCTAACATTGATCCCAACCCAGCGTATTTAAATGATTCACACATAACGGCTTTTGCGTCAAAACACCACAATAATTCTCCACGGTTTCTCTATATTTATCTCTCAGTAATCACAAGAAATTCGATATCTCTATATTTATCCCGCCAGTTATCACGAGAAATTCGATATCTTTGAGATTATGACAATATCTCATTTTCAACAGCCCGTAGCGATTCCTTGAACCACAAAACAGAAAAAAAGACATACAATTTTACAGTAATTTCAAGTTTATTCAGAGAGTTCACTGTAACAATTTATATGGAGTTACTGAATTCAGATTTAAACTACTCTTTCTAATGGTTGGCATGCAGAGAACGCTGTAATGGTTCGATAAAAATATATGCACATAATTTGATAAATAAAAAAAACAACATACTACATAGTTGAACTTTCTAGTAAACTCTTCGAGTATTTACGTAAACATTTAAAATTAAAATATATTCATACATTGAGAAATTTTGCTTTTAATGCAGAGAACCTCTACAGCAAAAGGAGTTTGGGTTTATTATTTCAAATTTTTATACAAAAACTCTTTTTACATTTCAATGAAGTTATTTAAATTATGTTATATTATTTCAAAATAGATTTTGAAGAATATTTGAAGAGTTGTTGAATTCAACCAATGCAATACACGGATTACACCCCTTTGTTAAATTCTTTTTACGGAGGAATGAATTCGGTTGATTCTAATGGACGTTCCAAATGATCGATAGCCTGCGTAGGTATATTGCATTGATAATACAAACATCATAATCGCAAAGGTTGATAACGACACATAACATAAAAAGAATGCTTTAAAATAAATAATTATCTAGTATCCCTTCAAATATCGATGGCTTTGGAATGCAGTTTTTTAAATTGAAATAAATTCGTATGAAATGGCCAGAGTTTTTACAAAAAAAAAAAAAAAAAAAAACCGTAATAAGGTGAGCAAGGGAGGAGTTACCTCTGAAGAATTCACTACAACCGCGGGGGTCCGTCAGGGAGATATCCTGTCACCGTACCTTTTTATCATCCTCATGGACGACGTGATCAAGGAGTGCAAGGGCTACACCAAGAAGTTCACCATCGGAAACTGGTGGATGAGGCAAGTTAATATCTCCCAACTTGCTTTTGCTGACGATGTGGCACTGCTGGCAAAATCCTCAGCTGCCCTGCAATGGAATCTGGATGTTCGGAACCATGAAATGACCAATCGGAACATGGATATTAGCATCCACAAAACCAAAACCATGGTTATCTCTCGTAAACCCAAGAGACACTTAATCACCCTCAGAGGAGAGCCCTTGGATCAGGTGGAAAGTTTCAAGTACTTGGGAGGTACAATCAGCCAGGATGGGACGCAGGACCAAGATATCACCACCAGAATCGCAGCAACATCTCGCATATACCATGCAATGAGCAGGGGCTTCATAGGCAAGAGAGAGGTGTCAAAGAAGACAAAAGTTGCAACAAGTCGGTCTATGTCCCTACCCTCACCTACAGTACCGAATCATGGACAACAACCACCAGACACGTTAGCAGAATCCAAGCCTCTGTAATGAGATACCTTCAAAGGGTGGAAGGTAAGACTAGAAGGGATAGGGTGCGAAACCAAACAATTGGGAGCAACCTGCATGTGGATTCCTTGCATAATAGATTAGAGGATGCGCAGCTCCGCTGGTTTGGCCAGGTGGTGCGAATGCCGGATAATAGGTTCCCACATATGGCCTGGGAGGCTCGCTTCCCCGGGCAGAAGACCCATCGGCAGACTGCGGCGCAGATGGGAATAAATGTCCAGGACAGTCTGCGATCCAGGGAAGTTCAATGGTGTCATGCTAGGACCCTGGCAGCGGACAGGAAAGGATGGTCTACTCTTTGCAAAAACCTCAACACCGCAAGGTAGAAGAGGACCGACGAAGTAAGTAAGTAAGTATGAAATTCGGGGATCTGTAAGAAATGTTAAGTGAGAACAAACAAATTGTTTTTGATTAGATTTGCAACTATAAAGGGGTGCCGCAAGGTCTCCGGAAGTAGACCAACTGGCGCCTTTTCAACCAAAAGCGGGAGAAAGATGAGTGATTCGAATGTAGTGATACCTAGCGGTAGATGCGGGAACTATGTCCAATCCAGAAAACGGCTCAAAGGTCCCTCCGAATTCAAAATACGATCAAACGGTTATTCAACTGTTCTCAGCCAATAATTGACCAATTTCAATGATTCTTGCAGCTTTCGTTCTATTTTTGAAACCTCTAGGTCCCAAAGACCTGAAACTTGAAAACAAAATTTTTAAATGGTATCTAAATTTAAAAATTTTGGAATTTAACAATTTCAGAGGCTCGATCCTATGGGGAATTTCAAAACCAGTAGGTTGCCAAAAAATAAAAATAAAGTAATAATAATAAAATAAAATGAACAAATAAATAAAAAAGTCCTACATTTTAAAAAATGGGCAAAAAACGAGTTTTTTAAAAATATTTATTGTTAGGCTTAATTAGTTAAGTTTTAGGCTTAATTTGTGACCCATCATGCTGCATATTTGTTCAGAGTTGAACATCCTTCACAATTGACTTTTAGCTTGGAATATGTTTTAGCCATCACCTAACTGGCTAAAAATGTCACGTTTTTATATCACGAAAAACTGTCACACAAATTTTCGTAGGTACAACCAAGTCGTTGGTAGAGCAATGGAACTTCCGCAGTGTTCATCGCACAGAAATCGTTCACCATTCGATGGAAAGCTCTCATTTTAGTAAAGAAAACTAAGATATTTATGTTTTATGTCGTAGTTTTATATTTATTTACAAGATATTAATCCAATGATGCGATGTTATAAATGGTTAGTAAATAATATTATTGTGTCACTTGTAAGCCTTGTTTTGTTGCCACTTGGTTGAAGTGGCAATCTTGGTTATAGTTGTACTATAAGTTATGCGCACTGTAGTCCATTGATAGGAAAATGCGACTCCAAATGAACGGGAAGAATGCATGTTCCATGTTTTACCATTTTAGCCGCAGGCTCAAAGCGGAAAGCAACAGGGGTTGCAGTTTTTGTTTTTATTTAAATAAAAAATTGGTAATTTAGCGATTTTTCAACCATTCAAACGTGTATATCTCAAAAACTACAGCTGAACCAGTGTTCTTTCTTTTGCGACGAGGAAATTAAATTTTGTCTAGCTAGATTGCATTTTTGAACCACTGTGCGCTCATGGTAGGGTTCCTCACGGGATCGCCAGTATCGTGTGCTTCGTTCAGCTTCGCTAGCAGTTACGACACTGTAACTACTTCTGAACCTGTTACATAGGTAGGTAACAACTCCCAGCGGGCAAGAGTATTAAGAGTAACTTTCTCTACACATAGGTGCTCTCTATCTTAGGTAGGTAGGTAGGACTCAAGTGGACCATATGGAAGGGAAATGTGAGTTTTAATAAAAATAAATATTGGACCAACTGCGTTGCAACTGGAAAGGAACTGTCTAAGGGGATAACCCGCACAACCCCTGGTCCTTTTCGTAAAATAAACTGACAACAGAGTGTCAAACGGAAATGGAACAAAATTACCTACTTACGCAAAAAACGAAAAGGATTCCGAGATTTTATGATTTTGGGAAAGAACCACCAATGTACGTGTGTATCGGAAAACAATCAGAAGGATACATCATGACAATTGAATGCGCCTGATGATTTTATTTTAATAATCGCTTGAAGCAACAAACGGTTTTATAAAAATTCAAAAAGGTTTATTTCGTGATATTTGATAAATTCAAATGTATGACTTCTAAAACCTACTTGAAAATGCAAGCTATCGATCATTGTAGTCTCCAAGCATTTATCTTTCTCTTTGACTCCCTGTTCTAAGAAAATGTCAAACCCTAACGAAAATAAAACTTCTTCCTTTACAGAATCTCGGTCTACATTCGTAAAATTCTAATCTATTCTTCAAAAATAGAAACCATATTTCTCATCAATGATGTATTTTCCTAAGTATGAAATTAATCATTGTTTCTACGTTTTTTTTTTATTACGTAGTGAAAAGTATATCTTTCAAGAATAGGATTTGTATATAATTTTCATCTGAATAAAGCTCTAAGTTATCTGAGGACTGGACCATCAACCCCTCCCACCATTTCCAACTACCTACCTTATCTTCTACTTACTTCGAGGTGATACAATTTTTTCGCTCATTCCTCGTCGCCCGTGTATTTATTCGATAAAGAAACAACTTAACTCGGAAACAAGTAGGTATCAAGAAGTATTATTAACAAAGAGTACCTGATTAGGTTTTTAAAAAATAGCATTTTCCAGTCAAATTACCATCGTTTCTCAAACAAAATTAGCTGATTCTCTTGGAGGGGTAACTTCAAAACTTACTGAACACTTCAATTGATCATCTTGTATGTTCATATTGCCAATATTTGGAATAACCTTTTCACGTTTGATCCACTCCATTCTGGAGCTCATATTTAAGTCCTACAAACTCTTAATGGAGCCCAACACCTCACCACAGCTTTTATACTTTCCATAAACTCTCGTATGAATTCCACCCATTCCAGAATTCCTATTTTCCAGCTCAAGACATCACTCATGGAGCAAAGAAATCATGGAGCATTCACTTGATTCCACCAAAAAACTATTCCCATATTTACCTAGGGCATGTTCAACCAATTAGGACAATTGAACATTATAATTGTTCAGAAAAGGGGACCTCAGTTTCGATGTCTTTTTGATTATATTTTAATTTTTGCCAAGATGCTTGTCTATGCTTCCTGATACCTGCTAACTTTTCAAGAGTTGGAAGCATAAAAATCATCAAGCTCATTTTGCAGTGGAATCTTTGCTCTTTTAACAGTTTGTGGGGGAGTCAAACGGTTATCTAAGTAGGTACTACCACATCTCTGAAACATCTCCTAAAACGGCTGAATACTGATTCAATAGAGCTATCTCAATACCACAGGTCATTCTGTGGGATTTTCGCCAAGTAGGTACCTACTACTCAGTGTGCCAATTTTCAACCTTTCATGAAAACCCAAGAATCTCATCTGGCGTAAACCTTGGAAACTTTCTCTGGTAGCTTGCAATAACCATCTATTAGATGGTACCCTGGGTGACACTTAGATACCATAAAGTTTGGGTCAAATCTTATAGGTAGCTTGTTATACTAGAAATCTGTTAAACCTCCAAATCATCGACATGTCAAAGACTTCGAATAGTCCCAAAACCTGTTCTCGCTCTCTCTCTACATGTAGCATCGATTCCTGATTTTCTTCAAAATCTCTACAAAATCAAGAACAGCTGGGACCAATACATATCGTATTTGTAATTTCTTTTGTAAAACCATATAAACCAATAGGTGTGGTATTCACAATCCATTGCATGCACAGCAATTTGAGAATTAGTTTCCTTAGAGTGTCGAGAGCCATGGTAATAATTTCAAATTGACCTGACTTCTCACTCAATTCTACAAGACATCTTCTGCCACAAGTGCTCAGATATTTTCTAATTCATGAGCAATGAACCACACCATTTATAAAAGCAGTGACAGATTCCCCACAATCTAGCACCAGTTCCATTGCTCTGTGTAAAATCAATCATGCATCCTCATTCAAGAAATTTACCCAGAATGCTACAAGGAAATAATAGCAAAGAAGAGACTTCCATTTCATTCTATGAAGTAACGATTCAGCTTCAGGCATTAATGATGAATGGAGTAAGGTAATGATGGTTCAACACCCTTTGAATTCTATTTCGATCCACAACACTCTGTAGGTTTTATCCACAAAAATAGAACCAACATGCTAGTATGTCATCAACATAACATTTCCTTGTACCAGTGAACAATGGAAGTCTATAGGTCATTCCAATTCACAATCATTATACCAGAGTTTTCTGTCCACTTTATCACATCATGGATAACAGTGTTAGATAATAAATTCTGCTAGAGTTACAATAAAATTACATTTAAGTGTTACTGATCAACATCAACACTCTCAGAAACCGTTTTTTCAATCAAAACCAATTATTTGATTGGTTCTTTTTTTGAAAAACCGATAAGGCCATTCCGAATCCAATGAATTTTTCTGATTCGATTTCTAGAGGGAAGGCCTTATCAACACCATAGTTCCTTTTTGCTGGAAGCATAGACCAATTTAACCGATCCCATAGCATGCTTATCTCATTTCCCATTTTTGGTTCATCATTATCAAATTGAACTTTTGCAATCGACCAAGAAAACTTTTTTTAACCTCAACCCTCTCCCTATATCCCTCCTCCTGGCAATATGAACACACACATAAAACAAAATGGTAATTTGATCCAAAAATGCGATTATTTCTATAACAAAATAACTATTGAGTTTTGACAAATCTGAATAGATTTTCCAATTTATTAAAAATTATCTACACCTCTCATTTTAATTTTAGATTGCATACTTGTTCGACTCTTAAATTTCACCCTTCAGAAAAATAATCCTGTTTATATTACATTGTTTCATTATCTAATTCTAATGTTAAAGCAAGAAATTTGATAGGCAAGCAAGAGGCGGTACTTATGCGCTACAATCTGTCTTCATTTATAATATAATGTGTAAATGAAAAATTCAAGTCTTCGAGCTTAATAACTACGTTGTGCAAGATATGTTTTATTGCTCCCCATCAGCACACTAAAATTTGCTTAATATGCATCCAGCATGGCTTACAAAATACATGTCTTGAATATACAACTCAGAAAATCAACATTATATAATAGGTATATGACAGAAGTGAACAGAGAAATATTTACAATTTTAGTTGGATCACCTACATCTTTGTAAACTAACATATTAAAGTTTTTCCGTAGCTTGTAAAGTGATAAATAAGGTGTGATTATTATCTTCCATTATTATCATATTTTGTGAGGAATCTTGTATTTACAAAAGATATATATATTTTTTTCTTGTAAGTAACATGTAAAATTGTGACAGACATTCATATTTACAGTTAGGCACGAGAGGAACAATACACGAGATTAAGTACAAATAGTACAATGTATGTTCACAAGCTAGAATGAGAATATAGTATTGCTTATGATTTCTTGTAAAGAACTAAATGAAGGTAAATACAGCATCTGCTATGTAGAGAATAAATTCCTTTTAGAAAAATCAAGAGCAGAAATACCACGGGAAAAGTTATTTTAAAAAATGTGTCCTGTATTCGATGAGTTATTATTGAAAAATTTGGACCCCTAGATATCAGTGAAATACTATTCTACGGAACATTAGATTTTCTCTTAAAGAATATAGGTGGGAGCCTAAATCTTTTTTTTTCTTTCTTTTATATTTTTTCAAGGTAGCTATCCTTGTTTATATAAGAGCACATAAGTCCATTAGGAGTGAGAAAGTGCACTTGGTCAAATTGCCCTTCTACTAGTGTGGGAAGTCAGAGAAGATTGGTAGATTTTTTTAGAATAGATTGATTGATTCGTTTTATTCTATTTTTCAGCTAATCAAGTTACAATAATTAGAACGCATGCTACAAATTCATTCACTTTCAATCTCATATTTACATAGAAATGTTTCAATTTTGACGCTTGTTTGTGTCTCGTAAGAGCTCGTCGTCATTGCTTCGAACTGTTTGCTATTCTGTTTGAAACCAGTTGAATTTACCAGGGGAATTTGTTGAAAAATCAAAATTGTTGAAATAAAATTAGCAGTGGACGGATTTGTCAATCACTATATGGATGACGTTTTCAGGTTTAGGGTGATTGTTATCTCTTTGAAATTAATGAATTCTACGTACTCCTTGAACAAATGCACAACGATAGGAACGAAATGCGAAGTCAATAAATGGAACAGAGTATACTAGGTAGACGAATGAGCGAAGAACCAACACTTTGATTAAAATTGTCCTAATAAAACAAAAACTTACCAAATTATTGATAAATATGGTATATTCATTGCTATAAATTGGTAATTAAGGTTGGTAATAGGTACTATATACTTCACGTACCGATTTACATTTCTGAGAGAACCATCTATGCCCATTAAAATTTGAGCCATTTAACAATTTTAAGAGTGTTTTTTGAGTGGAAGACCGTAAAAGTTGGTCATGGAAAAGTTTAATATTTTATTCAACATTTAATAGGTACCTACTTGTAAAAGAGTACACAAATAGGGACTGTACTTGGGTATTTAGTACCCAAGTGGGTACATTCGCTTCTAGGTATTTTCCACCTTGTTTACTTGAAATGGTGTAAAATTCAGTAATCCAATGAAATAACTAATAATGTAGACTAGTACCTAACAGTAAAAGTTATAATTCAGAGATCCGACCCAGTTATTTCCTATTAGTTACATATAATGTTATTTCTTTCAACATATGGATTATTGAGATGTGTGACCATGGGTGGTATGCATAAAGTTGAGAAATAGCTCAGAGATCAATCTCATGAGCGAAAGCTCATCGATTGAGAGAGATCTCCTTGCGTGAGATCAATCTCGGTTTTCGAACGCATAAAGTTGAGTAAAAGGTTTAGAGATCTATCTCACGCAACCCGTGCGTTGTTGAGCTTTAGCTCAGGCATTTAACACTTGAGTGAATGGGCCTGCAATGGCAGGTTGGGGATTTCGATCCAAGTCTATAGGCCTCCCCTTCCTCTTCACCGTAAGTATCAACGTGTGTCACCTTCTGTTTGTTTGACGTCTAATTAGTTCTTGCCAAACTTCATATCCCCCATTCCGTACCGAAAATGTCCGCGTCAAGCAGTGATTCCGATGGCAACCAGCAAGAAGGATTTGAGAATATGATAAAAAACTATCCAATACTGTTTGAGAAATCAAACATACAGAGTGTATTTTTCTTGCCAATTTTGTTGCGCAATCTGTAGCTCTCCTTCAGAAGTCGGAAATTTTATCCACAGATAAGCTTTACTGAAGATGATAAACATCACACTTGTAACTGTTCGCGATACTGCAGACTGATTTACACCGATGTCTTCGCCTACACCTATTTGGAACCCTGGGTCCAAAACATAACGCAGAAACGATCACATTATTTGTTGGTTGCTCAGAGCTCCACCTTTCGTTTCTCCAGAATCTTCTCCAAGGAAATGTTTTGACAACCACTCACCATTCCTCCGGTTAAAACGGTACAGCGTTTTGTAATCTTCATCCCGAGTGTCCCGCCGAAGCTTGAAAACTTTGGTTGGCCGTAGTAGGTTCATAAACTCCGCCATAATGTCACGAACTGGACTGACAATTAAAGTTGAATTTCGTCCATGGCTGTCTCCCTTTTTCCCGAGCTAAAGCCCACAAGTCAGAGCTTTATCTCAACTTTATGCATACCACCAAATGTTCTAGTTCTGGACCAGATTTTTTACTTAAAATTACTTTTTTTAACTCCATCAAGGTTTTTTCAAAGATGGGCCAAGGTGTGGCCTGAAACGTTGCACAATGAATAAAAGGTGTAGAAATTAGTTGAGGTTTTTCTCCACCCTTGGCTGAATCCTGATAAAATAAATACAGCCACTTTCTTGGCAGACTACATGCTCTATTCCGCAAACCCTATAAACCATACTTATCAACAAACTTTACATTCAATCGGTACACAAACGGAGTCTCATTACTCTTTCTCCCTTTTTCAGAAAAAAAATATATATTCAGAAAAGTGTTGAAATATCTGAAAATAGCCCCTGAAGTACTCCACTAAAAACGAAATAAATAAACAACATTTAAAGAAGGAAATACCCAGTTTTTCAATAAATTTAAGAGAATACCATCTCAAGCAAAAGCGTGGGCATGTTATATTTTGTTATCTATCATTATCACGTAAAGATATATCACCAGTGCTCAAAAAACTCAAAACCTACCAGGGGTTTTTATTTTGAACTGAAAACGATTTACTTTGTAAAGACAAACTTCCTAAACTGTTTTTTTTAGGGATGTTTGGTTTGTTTATGTTGGTAAACATGTGAATTTCGATTAAAATCCCGAACAATTGCTAAAATAAAAGTGAGTTTGATCTGATCCTGATTTAAATGGGATCGTGTTGATAAAACAACATCAGTGCCTGAAGGGGTCCGCATTAATCAGACGATTCACCTATTTAATTCAAAATTATAAATTTTCTATAATATTAATTAAAATTGAAGCGCTCAAATAGACAACAAAAATCGTAGAAATTCGAAGAGTGGGGAACCGAAAAGTAGGTAATATAGTGATAGCCACAAAGGGTAGCAGTCTTAAATAATGATGAATTCAATAAAAACTAAAAATAAATAAATAAATAACTGGAAAACGATAGACAATTTTTGGATTTTGACAAAAACAATAATAAAAAATAAAAATATATCTAAATAAAAACCTTTTGGTAGGGTAGGTAGGTACCATAAGAAGTAGCAACTTCGCCTGTAATATGTAGGACTTGGAAGAGGGAATATTATTGGAATATTAAAGACGTTTGAACAGTTAGTTTGATGGATTGTTCACATTTAATCAGGTGAAAACGTAGGCGGTGTCTTAAAGGGATTGACTTGATATTTACCAAACGATTTTGAATTTCAGCTCAATCACAACAATAAAAAAATAGTCCTTATGACCGGTAAGATCTTTCAGGGATAAAATAATCGTGGAAACAACATACGTTCTTCTTCTAATATCCTGGTCAACATTTGTAGTAACTGGCTGTTGATGATCAAAAAATGACTTCCCTAAAACAGAGCTTAACGAAACAAAAATCCCATTGCAATATTTTATCGTCAAAAATTCTATCCGACATTGTACAAACTGGAATTTCGGCGGTCAATCGGTGTGAGTATCACACAATCTTTCGAAAAAGGTCTTTTTAAAACGCTTCCGAACTCTTCAGTGCTGATAGATAGTTCACTAACAGTATTTTTGCTAGCTTGTCACAAAATTGTGAATTCATTATATTATATTATAAAGCTTGTCTGCTTGAAGAGGGAAGAATCGCATTATGCCATAATTATTTTCGCACATGCATGGCACAGAGTTCATTAAATCGAATTAAATCTATCAATATAAAACTCCACTAAAAACCTTTTAGGAGTTCAGAGTTCAGTAACCATCACACTTGTTCTTCAAGTGGGTGTTTGTGTGTCTGAGCATTCAGTATGTAAATCAACTGATCCATTTTTCGGTCCATGTTTGAAAGCTGTAACAAAAGAAAACGGACTGAATTACTACCTGAATATAATATAATCTATAACAACGATATGGATACATCTTACATGAATGTTGACATTTTATGTCTTTACTTTGGCACATAAACGAAAAAAGCGTTACGGTTGGTTTTCTGATGATTTCCGCTTACAACCTAGTCGTTGCTAGGGAAATGGTAGGTACTTCGTCGTTTTTCATCCCAAAAAATTCGTTGACCATTCGTTCGAAAGCTCTCGATTTATCCAACCATATTATGTTAACTACTCCGAAGTGAGTGGCCAACAAGCTGAGTTATGAGCACGGTTATTTGAATAATTGTGTACACTCATGGTGATCATTCTCAATAATTGATATTGTGAACATGATTGCAACCGCTTGTTAATTTCTGATGATTTCATTGAGCTGGTGTTTCGATGATTTGATTCATAGCAGGTGATCCGAACATTGCGAGAACGGTTTGATTTTTGAGCGGTGGTTAAATAATTTTAATAGGTAATTTCTATACTTTACACTCTAGGAAGCTGTAATTTCGTATGTAGCCTCTTTAGGACATTTACTTGACGATGTCTAGGGTCCGAATCAGATGAGTGGCTCTTAAAGCTTATTTCTATGCTTTACACACAAGGAAGCTGTAATTTCGTACATAGCCTCTTTAGGACATTTACTTGACGATGCCCAGGGTCTGGATCAGCTGAGTGGCTCTCAGAGCTTGCGTACGAGTCTGCAACTAAAAACATAAATGTCCCAATGTGTTGCAGACTCGTATGCAAGCGTTTCTTTGTATCAAGGCTTATTGCCGGGATGCGAACAAGCAATTTTGTGTAAATTTATTATACGATTAGGTACATTAATGAATAGTCACCGACATACCCTGAAGCGACTGACCATCAATCAATCAATCAGCAGATTTATTCGGCAACATACAAAACATAACATATACTTGGCAAAAAAAAAAAAAAAAAAAAAAAAACAGAAATAGGAGAAACAAAAGAGTAAAAATAAAAAACATGGTAGGTACATATTATATGTCCATCCATATGTTTATTATATGTCCTTTATAGCATAGAGGATCTCCTCAAAATTATAAGGTGATATGTCAATAAACCAGGCTTTCAAGTGCTTTCGAAAAGCCGTTTTGGGTAGCATGGTATCATGGGGTGACAGCAGATTGAAAATCCTTACACCACACGAGTCAGGATTCACACCATACGAGTCAGGATTCCTTTTTTTGTCACTGTGAGTCGGTGCTTGGGAATCTGAAGCAGATCACACTGGCGGGTGCTGCAGCAGTCATGCATATCACCCTGATTAGGAAGGTTCACAGAGGTAGTGCTCGTGCAGTCAAGAAGGGCAAGGGCATATTATAGGTCAGGCAGGGTCAGCAAACCAAGGCAGCGGAAGAGGGGCTGACAAGAGGTCCTGGGGGTATATCCTGACACAGTCAGCTCTGCTGACTGCCGCTGGCTGCTTTTTAATGCCTGAAAACTCCGATGTTTTAAACGAGTTTTCTCATAAAATCACTCCATCATTGCAGCAAGATTGAAAGAGTGCATGATATACAGATATCAGCAACAGCCGAGAAACTGCATAAAACAGACACTGCTCAACACCTGCAAGGGCCCCAGTCAGGATAACGATTTCACGCTAAGGTGGATTTCAGCTGGAAGCCCAGAATTGAAGCTGTACGCTTGTCCTGGCCTCTAGAGTGAAAACCTAAAGTCTGTGTTTTATCAGCATTTAGTTTCAATAGGTTTACTGAGATCATTACAATCTGATTCACTACTCTTCTCTGATTCTGTCTGATTCATTACTCAATTACTTATGTATCTTATTTAGTTCCTCCATTAAACAAGGTCTAGAGCCTGACCGACAAGCAGAACATAAAGAGGGGAATGAGTTGCAAGGAAAAGGAGAAATAATTGCACCTCGGTAGATCCTCAATCCGATTGCCTATTAACTACCAAATCAACTGCCTTCTCTATACACCTTCCTTAAATCTCATGCACAAGTTTGCTCTTAGAACATTTTTTGTGTTACGATATCTTTGCTCCAGCGATTTACTTATTTATTTTATTCATTCAGTTTGTAATTTAGTATTCTTTTATTCAAACCACTTTGGTATTAGGTAGGCTTTTAGATAATTGCAGCTTATTGTCCAACAAATAGGGGTAGAATTCATACCTAATAGCCTAACGACCAAATATTTGCCGTAGTTTTAGCAATGAACTATAACCACTGGAACGCTGTTTCAGTGTTGAGCGTGCGAAACACTCGTATCAGCTGATATAATTCCAATCGAATTTTCACGAAACCGGGTGAATTATAACTTTTGTCACCAGTAAATAGACTTCTGAAGGGCAGGTACCTGGTTGATCTATTTTATATAGGTAATTAATTTCCAATTGGTGTCCGCTCGTGTTAAATACTAGAAAAGTACAGGTGTGTTATTCAAATTAATTTCTCTTCTGTAGGCGTCTACACCTATGCAGTATATTTAGTATTTATGATAAGTGAATAATAAAACATTATGTAATAATTTGCGCGTTTTTTCACATACAACAAGAAAATACTTCCTGATTTCCTCCCCTCCCACAAACATCGTTCTACACTAGTTGGAAAGCTGTGAATTACAATGATTCCACCATTTCCAGCATTTTTCATTTTCAAATTCATGGATTTTGTTAGTCAAGTAGACTAAAGTGAAATTAATTAAGCTATTTATCTTTTAGTGTAGTCCAGTTCAATAAATTGAAGTTGCCAATACAAGGGTTGGGTTAAATAACAGTGTGCTCACTTGCTGTTCGACTCTGCATAGCCTCGCTCCGATCGTCATGGGTTTTATGTTGCCTTGTCTATCCATCCCGCCAAGATAGCTGCCAGGTTTTCCCAACGTTTGATCCAGTCTTCGCTGCAACTCCTGTTGATGAGAAATTCGTGATTGAGCAGGACAAAATAAATAAATAGATCAGATGGAATGGAGTTCGAGTTGTGGGTATTCAACATTAATTAAATTTATGACATCCAAAGGGTAGTTAGTTGGCATTTTTCAAAAACCATTGTTCAACTGAATTATACGTGGAACATACAGCAAAAATAACTAATAAAACATTAGGACAGGAACTGGATCAAATGGATAATTTAATTATTTGAAGGACTGGACGGTATATTTATGCCACCTTCGGCCACCAAACTAAGATTACGCTAACTCAAAGCACAGCTATTCCCTGCTCTGCTGGGAAAGTCTTAGAGAATATAGGTGTAGGACGATGAGTTAGTACAAGTAGTTCAGGCCCAACTCAGGCCAACTGAGGTACCTACTGCTGCTGATGTGCCTGGGGACCTCAAAAGTTCGCATGCGGTGGGATCTTGCATAATGCCCGCATAATGGTGGGACTTTGCATAATGCCTGCATTATGGCAGAAATTTTGAGGCCTCCCAACATCCCACCTTGGCTGAAACTTCAAATGAACCAATAAAAAATGAGAAGCTGTTTTTTTGCGTCTATACTGAACTTTGGGTTCCCCAGTGGGCGAATGAGGCTCATCTATCGTGGCTTGAACTACATACTTGCACTTTATTAGGGGTATTCATGTTCAAGTAGTTTCAATGGGCTCTAATGCGCATGGCAGGGTCATTTACGATGATTCGCTTTAAAACAAGCAGAAGCCTTCAAAAGTCGAGTTTCCGCGACGAATCATTGAAAAGTAGCAACGACCCTACCGGCTGCTTAGTGAAACATCCTTATCAATTTTCATTCTCGTTATTCAGACCAACTGACGCATCTACAAAGCCTCAAATTCTCGAGTATCAAGTTCAAAGATATCGTGGGGTTGGTGGTAAAAGTGATCAAGTCCATTTGGCAAAAGTGTGAGAGCCTGTTAAAGTTCTCCAACACACGGACTAATGGAAAAATGCGGATTGTGAGCTTGAAATCAGGTCAAACCAAATGATTTCATGTTATGTGAGCTCAGTAATACCTTTGTTATGTGAAAGTAGTACCAAACCTTATACAAAATAAACTTACTTTTAATTGTCCCCGATTTTTAGTGAAAATTGTAAGTTGAATACTTTTACCTGAATAAAAACTGTTATGGACATGATCACTATAATAAAACTTCAAATTCACAGTAAATTTTACCAGAATTATCATTTTCAGGTGTTCAACCCTTCAATCCCTCCCTCGGGAAACTAACAATCAAGAAATAACAAATTTTCATTAGATTATCCCTTACAACTGTCATTTGACTGACTTTACTTGTAAGCTAAAGTATTTCTACAACCACATTATGTAGGAGTAAAGACGATCAAATGACAGTTGACATTTTTTACTTGTAATGTGTTGGTACTTACAATCAGTTGCTGTACATGTAAATCTAGTTAAATGCCATTTGATCATATGTGATCCACTGGTTCATTCAGGTAAAAATAATTTTTTTTGGTTTTTGACATTTGTCGTCATAAGTTCTTTTGTTTTTCAATTCTCAGTTGTAGATATCGTTTTATAGTATCCGGAGAGACCAAAACCTCATTTTCTAAAATAAATTCACTGATCACTTTTACCACCAACCCCACGATATATAATATAAATTTTTATTGTTTTACAAATAATTTCATCATTTATTATTTATAACCTGGTTAGAAGGTAACCTGCACTGATTTGGCTTTCACCGCTGGGGAGCTGCATAGCATTCCGATTTTCGACGATTCGACTAGGGAGCCTCATGACATCATAACTAGGGCTCCGAACATCAGAAGCTCGAGATAGAGCGCAGCACGTAAACATTAACGTTACCGATTTGCTATTCTTTTGCCAGTAAGGGCAGTTGTGACGGACACAAGTTATTTTGGTTGTTTTGTTTGTTTGGGTGTTTCATTATTTTGACAATTTATTAATTAATAATATTATTTTCAATTTTGACCAGTATTGATGAGATTGATGGTGAGGGGAACGAATTTTAGAAGGAAAAGGGGTGACGCAGGGTATCAACAAGGGGAAAATTCATGTCAACTACCATGTTCCTAAGGTGCTTCACCCCCTACCCCTCCTAGAGACGGACCTTGTTAGTTCGGAGGCCCCTTTCAACGAATTCGATATTCAATGATTCGATTTAGAAAATTTACCATAAACACCATTAAATTCTACATCGACAGTGAATCTGCGAAACCTCGTGAGTTCGGGAAATGAGGTCTTGACCTACACTGGTAAAACTAGGCCTTGACCACGTCCTTGAATCAAGAAAATGGACTCATGCCGCTCCATACCTTCTCTGTGGTAGTTTGTAATAACGTACATGAGTATAACCTTCCTGACGTGAATGTCAGTTTTTTTCACCTCCTGTTAGGTTTTTCAACATAGGTACGAGGTTTTGCAGATTCATTGTCGATATGCTCCAAGTGCGAGGTAGTGTTGCTGGACATCTGTTGATTACCAATTTTCGTAGTTCCTATTTCGTTTCATTCCAATTTTAGTCTGGTTTAGCATCGAACCTTGGGGATTCAGGATTTTCTGACGGGATGTAAAGTGGAAGGGGTAACTACTGATTCTTCCGAACACTGCCCAAGTTACATTCCTATCTCCACCGATTTTCGTGATTCTTTTTTTGTTCATTTAAGAATTTGATATAGTTTCCTATAAATTTCTTCTGAATTGACAGGGGACTATGTAATATAGGAAAGGTACCAACTTGTGATAGGAAAACAAACTGAATTTAAACGCCAATCGTAGAAGATGAGGCAGATAGTTACCTAAGTGCATAGGTACAATAAGATTGTTTTGATTTATCATTTATAGTATTCAGCCAAGACGTGAAATAAAGATAGTAAGGTGGGGATGTGGTAGGAGGCATGTATTAGTAAACATTGGAGTTGTTTAGGTTCACTATAACAATTTGGTGGGCACTTTTCGTTTATCATTTTAGCACTGGCAATTGATAATATTGACAAAGTGACTGATATCAAGCCGAAGAAATTCTACAAAACATTAAGCAGACTTCGAAACGGGCATTGCAACACTAACCTCCTCCAATTCACGATCGGGAACACAGAATCACCCCTCTGCCAATATTGCACCGAATTTGACGAAACACCCCAACACTTAATACTTGGGAGCCAGCACACAATGATGACAGAACAGCTATGCTCCAACAACTCCATCACCACATTGTCAGCCCTTTTAACCTGGATACTATCCTGGCTACAGAATGTATCGAAGCCTACTCAATTCTACATGATTTCATGGAAAAAGTGAACATTTTATTTTAACCAACACAGACTATTGTTTATTTTACATCACCTGTATATTATTACATTATGCCATTATAATTTAGTCCTTAACCCCTGTAATATGATTGCAAATACTATTACGGCTCTACATCATTTTGTTGAAGCCAATAAAATAAAATAAAAGGAAGAGCATTGCCAAAGGCCCGAATTGCATTACCTTGATCCGCACCATCATGTTCAAATGACCTTGGCTGTACTGCTCTATCACATCTCGGACGTCGTAGGGCTTCCTTGCTTGTTGGAATTTCCGTCTTGCCACGAAATACTTGATTTTACGGATGGCTCGAATGGCATTTTTGTGAACCTCCGTCAACCTGTTCACACGGATGAGAAGTTTTACTCATAAAACAATTATTACTTATAAATTATATTGACATAAAGAAATTTCTTACAATATTAAAACAAAAAATATTTACTGCACAGAAGTATTATAAGAATGTGGATTTGCCTACATAATATGTGTATTGATCAAACAGAAGACCTATCGACCTCAGTGTAGTAGAGGTACATAAAACTCAGAACCCACTTAGCTGATCAGCACGGGACACATAGACAACGGAACCTTGCAGCAGTCTCTATGAAGCTACATTCTAAATTATTTAACCTTGACATTGTAATCTAGCAGTTCTTAGCATCATTCCCAAATTCCCAATTACAGCTTTGTGGGGTTGAGTAGGAAAGAAATTAGTCGCAAAACTCGCTCAACTGATCAAACCATCAGGGTACCTTGACATTGTAACCCAGCAGTCCCTAACATCATTCCAAATTTCAGCTTTTTCGGTTGAGTAGGAAAGAAATCGGTCTCAAAGCCCTCTCAACTGATCAGCACTTGTCATTCTTTGTAACCCAGGGCTGAAGGGCTAGGAGGCTTCATTTGAAATATCAGCTTTGTGGGTTGAATAATTAAGAAATAAGCCTCAAAAGCCTTTCAGCTGATCAGCACAACAGGGTCCCTTAACATTGTTATCTAGCAGTCCCTGGGTGGCTCCGTTCCAAATTTCAGCTTTGTATGTTGAATAGGAAAGAAATCAGCTACAAAACTCCCTCAGGTGATCAGAACATTGTAACCTTGGCATTGTAACCCAGAGCTGAAGCGCTTAAAGACTCGACATTTCAGCTTCATTGCAAGAGGTGATAGTCATCAACATTTTGCAGCACTATGATTTCAGCCAATAAATGTATATTAAGTTTGAAGTTGAACATATTTTCAATTTCTCAGATTATGTTGATTATACCTAGTTAATTAAAATATAGTTAACTTGAAGTTTTTCAAACTAGGTATCATGATGGTGTGTTTATTCTGTAAGTGCTCAAAGATACGTTATTTATAGTATTACCTTGAAATTTTCAAGGCAATGCTGATTATCAGACGCAATATCTATGTACAATATAGGTGGATGAAAACTCAGGTGTTTGACGGACGTTGTGTTGTGTGTCACAATAGTTATTATTTTTATTTAAACTCGTGTTACAAATAATAAATTTGATGATGACATGCATGTAGTTAACGTTGGTTTAAGCAAAAGCGGATAGTGAAGAAATAAATCTGTAGGTACTAATAAACTCTCTTTATCAGAATGTCTGTCAATCTATTAGTATAGAACCGATTGTTGATATAAACGGATTAATCTATTTCTACATTATGCAATAGGGAAGCGAAATGATCCTTATCAAACCTCTTCTGTTATCATGGAACAGAAATGACAATGAATTATAATAATAGATGATTCACCTAATAATGTGCATTATGAACCGGTTCTCTATCAAGAATAATAAAACTTTGTACAAGTGTTTCCAATACTTTAATCTTCTTTTCCGAATTCAAACTCTAAAAATGTAATTGAGTGCTACTAACTAAATCACTCACGACTAAATTTTCCCGAAAAATAAATATCGTAGTTACGATGTTAGATCGATTTCGACAGTTAGGTCATCAGTAACTAACAAACAATAACTTAAGTTGTAACATAAATAAGATCCAACATCGTAAACAACAATTCATTTATCGTGGAAATGGACAATGTTCTTCGCCAATTTCTGTTTTCTTCATTAATTTGAGCGCATTTCTCAACAATAATAAATTAGTTCAGAAATGTCAGAAACTTAGGTCTGTAGCTTACAAGAAGACTCGAACCTTTGTCCCTTTAATACTCTGATGAATAAATATTACGTACCTACCTAGTTTAACAAAATATTAGTAAACTAAATTAATGTAACAATCCATTCGCGATAAGACGATTTATTGGTATAATACTGACGGTTTGACCATCCACATTTTATAGGATTTTAAACTTGATTCTTTCATTGATCATTTGTATCTAATCTTACTCAAGATAGGGGATGAACTTGAGCCCTCAAGGGATGAATGGTAGTAGAGTTGTTCCGAACAGAGAATACCTTAATGACCAACGCTTAAGCGGGGTTCTCACGGGACAAAAAACGAAAGTATAGCACAATTTCGATCTCTTTGTTGTGACCCTTTCCTGGAGTGAGGGGGTAGAAATTGAATCAGCCGTGGGCCGTGGACCGTTCACACAATAACGATTCAATTTATCTCTTGAAGCCAACCATGGATGAGCTACTAGTTGAAAGTTGTGCTGTGAGTTCGGTTTTTAGTGGTATGTTAGCAAAAAGGTTGAAGATAAAGAAAGAAGAAAAAGCGTTATTTGGTTAGGAAGTGGATACTCGAAAGAGGAAATATATGGGGGCACACCGTTTGGCAGAAGCTGTGCTAAAGATTACCCAGCAGATTTTAAAAATATGGGAAGAATGACTAAAGATCAGTTTGATTTCCTCCTGAAATGCGTTACACCACACATTTCGAAATCAGAAACCAATATGAGACAAGCACTCCCAGCTAAATTAAAACTGCAAGTAACGCTACCCATTTTAGGTAGTGGAGACGCCTTCAAAACCTTGGAGTACATGTTTCGTGTCCCCACAACAAGCTCCCAACTAGGCGTGCCTACGCCTGAAAATCAAACTCGTTTGATTTTGAGAGCGAGAGGTCGTGAATTTTCCACGATTCGGATAATGTCAGAGGCGAACTCACAACCCCTCGTTCAGACAGAGGCAATTCCACCAATTCTAGGACCACGCTTGCCCCGCTTTAGACTGGAACGGGTAAAGCCTCCTTCACTACCGCTGTGCCTGTAGGGGCCACCTACTTTCCACTCTCCTTCCATACCACATCTCATATACAGAAACCCTCTCACTTCTCCACAAACCCAAGCCTTTGGACTGTTTTCAGGGAGCTTTCGATAATGAACGGTGGCCTGATGTTATGACAGTGTTCCTTCAACATGGTGTCCCTGCCTCAGCCTACTCGATTCTGAGAGATTACCTCTCAGATAGATGGATTGAGTATCACGAAAGCAGCATAGCTGCAAGGAAGGAACTCAGTAAGAATTGCCGGCAGGGCTCGGGCTAGGACCAGGGCTGAGGAATATCCTCTTCGATGGAATAGCCTTGGATGCTGACGGATTCAAGGATGTAGCATACGCTGATGACCTTGTTAAAGTGATCGAGAAAGATAACTGCTTTTAAGTGATCATCTGAGTGGAATATGTCCTTTGGAGGCCAAGTGTGACTCCATTAAGCTCACGACTACTATGGAAAAGACTGCCATGGTGCTATTTGTAATGAACTTAGGCCCCCCCAGAGGTGCAATGGGGGCCTAGATCCACACTCATAGAGAGAGGAGGGTGACAGTACCATAAGAGATACAACTCGTACTAATAGCATATATACTACGTTTGGAGAAGATAGGTTTTCCAGTTCTAGGATCACCCATCCATCGCCAAACGCAGGCTTTCAAAAACACAGGAAGAAGCGCCCGACGCCCGTTGAGAAACAACGGAGCGACGGCAGCGCATTCCCTTGGATCTTGTGAGAACTCTTGTTGTTGTTGTATATAACGAGGTACGTAGCCGCAGGAAATGTAATTACACCTAGACCGAGACTAACGTTGTCAACTCAAAATCCAAAATTCATTATTTACATTATCCACAGAGCGCTAGAGGGCCATATGAAAAATGCTCTAAGATTCACGAGACAAAACTACAAGAAACATATTTTAACCTGGCTTGTAGAAAAGGGGGAAGCGGAATGTGAAACTGTTTTAAGCAGTATTTATGTACAGTGATTATTTTAGAAAATATCTTTTCTTAAAATTATAAGAACATTGTACGCATACCATTATATTTTTAAGTACCGTTTGTATCATAGAGTAGATAGATTGTAAGACATGAGCGAATCACCAAGACCTTCCCCAACAACACGGGCCAAGCCTATCATTGGGAAAGAAATCGAAAGTGAGTAGCTTAAGTTGTTCAATTTGTACCATATTTATAAAATGCATTTGTATGATTAAAATAAATAAATAAATAAATAACTGTCACATATTTAAGGGATTCCTTAGAGGCAGGTTGCCAATAGTTCTGGTAAGTGAATTTGGCATACGTCATTAAGCTCAAGTACATTGCATTCACTCAAGAATGTTCACCCAATATGCATGGAACATCATTTAGAGACGGTGGGTGAAAAGGCAAAGGATTCCTTTATGAAGGTCAGCCATCTTGCTGGATCAGAGTGGGACCGGTTATAGTCTATTCCTTGGGTACCTAAGGGGCCGCGTGATGAAGGAAACTATGCCCTATGCATATCGAACACACATAGCCACATGCGTTATGCCTGTGCTATTCTATTAAAATCGCGATCAAGATCACAATCGTGTCATGATGATAATAATATTAAATACAATTTAAGAATATTGAACTAATTCTGGGGCTTTACTGCTGATAAACAATGCTGCTGAGGATGAGTAGGGGAGTGGGCAGTGGAAGAGGCATTCCCGACTTCAGTTTGTCTTGATGAGAGAAGTGGTAATTTTGGCATTCACTCTTCAGAACAACTCTACAATGTTAGTCTCAATTCATTTATCTGAAATCTATTCTACGAAAACAGGTTTGCCATAATATAGCTTCTTCACTTCTTGTTGCCTAGAAGGACATCTAAAATTAGTAGAAACCCTGCCTCTGATCACGAGTGCATGTTTGAACATCTGCAGTAGCCATTACAGAAAAAATCGCGATTAAATTCTGAGGCAGTATTCTTGAAACTACCTTCCCATTTCTAACAATCGGCCCATCAGATGATGGCAAATCGTTACATGAAATACACATTTACTCCACAAGTAAACAAGTTTATATTCGTCAAAGGCATGATAATTATAAATCTAGCGTGAGACCTGTACAAGAGTGTACCATGTGTATAAAGAAGAAAATTGGTTCGAATAGGTGTATTTTGCAAGTGGAAAACGTGATGTAGTTAATGACAGTAGCACTGAGGACCTCTTTTAAATAAACCCTCGTCCACGCATTGTACGTACTAACCCACAGGTGAACAAACTGAAAACAAAGAAAATCCATAAAAACAAGATGATGATAAGTTGGCTAGTAGTAGAAAAATGATGAAAAAATATTAATGTACATGTACATGTTGGTAGAATTGGTGAGTCGTTCAAAGAACGGTTGTACATAAATCAATGTGGTGGGTTTCGTTCTTTATCATCATCTTTTCTGGCAGATTGCCGTCACTTTTACTCGTATCCTCCCACAAAACTTAGGGTGGTACCTACCTATCAAACTGTAAAATTAGCGAAAACATTAGCGTAAAATTACCTAGACTTACATTTATTTTTGAATAAGAACTGGAGAGAAGGAAAGAACGAGAGTAGTTGAATAAAACTTTTAAGTGCTTTCCTGGAAAATTTAAGTTTTAATAAATTTTACGGCTGAAAACAATTCAAGTTCCTCTTCAGGTTGGCGTGTTGCCATTATCCGAAACCTACCAAATGTTATTATAATTCAAAACTTACACCGTGATTCGTTCTGGTTCTATGTCTAGGTCCATTTCGTCGCTTGCCACTTCAGTTACGCTGCTAGTCTGACTTACTAGACCCCTGAACGTGGTGCCGTCTCTCCTGACGCGGTTGGGCGTTCCTGTGGATGAGAAATATGATATTAATATTATATAAAGGTATTTACATTTAAAAAACAGAAGTTGAAAAACAGAAAAGTGGAAAATGTTGACTATTTCCACGAAAAATACAGAGTTAAAATGTTAAAGTCTCTACAATACCTACACACCAATAAATTTCATTATTGAAAATGATATACCAAAAGTAGAGGATCTCATTCGAAATAAGGAAGATGATCAGCATTGTGTGCTTGAACAGAATTTATGAACCTGATACACCCTGTAGACAGTGATATACCCTGTACACAGTAGTCTGAGGACGTCCTAAATAAGATTCAGGATTGGTGCGTAAGCAATAGATTAACCCTGAACATGGGTAAAACACAGATATTTTTCGACCTGTCGAGGAGATCTCCCATAGCCGTCAAATATCTGGGGCTCCTGATTGACAGGGCATTGACGTGGGTTCCCCATTGCAAACAGTTGGAAAGAGGGCTCTCCTCTGTTCTCTGCAATGCTGCGTAGAGCTGCTTTTTCTGTGTCCTCTACAGTTTTGAGAACCCTGTACTTTGCTTGTTTCCATGGTCGTATTAGCTATGGCATACTCCTGTGGGGTAGCTCTGTTGGGGCCCAACGCATTCTCTTAGCACAAAAGTGTAATGGACTTAGGCGCCCCGTGGTGCAATGGGGGCCTAAATCCACACTCATAGATAGAGAGGGGTGTGACAGTACCATAAGAGATACAACTCGTACTAATAGCATATATGCTACGTTCGGAGAAGATTGGTTTTCCAGTTCTAGGATCACCCATCCATCGCCAAACGCAGGCTTTCGAAAACACGGGAAGAAAGCGCCCGACGCCCATTGGGAAACAACGGAGCGACGGCAGCGCATTCCCTTGGATCTCGCGGGAACTGTCACAAAAGAGAGCCCTTCGAATTATGGCCAGGGCTGATGGGAGATCTTCCTGCAGACCTTTACTTCGTAGGATGAAAATCCTTACCGTTTTCGGTCTCTGCTGCCTCGAGTTACTGTGCATTGCTAACCGGTCTCATGGAGAGTTTCAGTCAGGTTGTGCAAAACACTGTTATGACACCCGTGGGCGAAGCCTCTTACAACTGTCATCTGACCACAACCCAGCAGCGTAATGTCACATTTTTGGGGGCTAAACTTTTAATTTCCTACTTGCTCGTCTGAAGTCGCTGGAGGAGAAGCCCTTCCACCAAAAATTGAAGTTAATTTTGCTGGACAATCCTTTATATTCAATCTCAGAATTTGTTGTTGTTGAGATCTGATTTGCTATGAATTATTATTATTATTATTAATGACGTGTGTATGGATCCTTTCTAAAACACGAATAAAAATTATTATTATACCTATTCAGGTAAGTACTGTATGATGTTGCATGGACATGAGTAAATGTTGTCATTACACTATTTATACTCAGTGTGGATCAGCAAGCTTGGTTGAGCGTAGAAACCAGCTGGAAGGGCATTCTCCTGACACAAGCCCATCCGTACGGTCGTCTCACTGAAGTTTGCCGCATATTAACCTTTTTACGACGGGGTCCGCATAATTATATACAGTCCGACCTTAGATCACCTCCCTGCCGGGCTCCGCATATATACAGTTTGCTTTTCGTTTTGTTATGACGTCACTCCATTCATTTTTCCTCTCTTCATTCATGGTTTTTCGGACTCAAAGCGGTGTTTACATTGAACGTTTGACATTACTGGGCGGGGGGAGGGAGGTTTTATCATTCTCCTCTCAGAAGCTCCAGTTCTGCTTGCCCTTTTGTACTACTTTTGTACGAGATTGTCTTATATTATTCTATCCGTGTTATTTTCTGTGAAATGTCGCAAAGAAATCTCTGTGCTTTCACGGACGAAGAAATAATTGAACTTGTGACAGTTGCTAACAGTGATGAAGAGTTCAGAGATGAATTATTTTGATTTTCACCTCATTTTTGGAACAAAACTGTTTAGAAAAACGGTTGAATATAGAAAAATACTGGATAATTTTACGTGATTGGTTGATATGATGTAACCAACATTATCTCAAAATTTGGTAAAATTTGAACGAATTTTTAAACCTGTAATGCTTCTTAGAAGATAGGCGGAATGGAAGAGTGCAAAAACGCAAAATAAGTAAGGACAGGGAGCTGTCTTGGTACGAGCGGGCCCTTTAAATCCAGGACTGGGAAGCCGCATGGGCATTTAAAAGTAAGGCGCAAAACGGATAAGAATCTTAACAAATATTATTATCATATTTCCCTTTAAAGCTTTTAGTACCAACCTGCTTTCGGTTCTTCAATGTAAAATACCACATCGCCCTCGCTGTCTCTCCGAGGCGTGTTATTGCACTCCGTAGGGCCTGGGGTGTTGGCCTGGGATGAAGGAGGCACCTCCATCTTGTTTTTCGATTTTCTTCTTTTCAGAACACTCGCTTTTTTCGCTACTTGCAGCATCAGTGACTGGAATCACCGAAAAATTAAGTCCTCAAATTAGTCGTTAAATCTATTTAGCGAACTAATCATAATAATAGAATACCACTCAAACTTGTATTAATTGCTCTTTAGTTAACATTTAATATTTTTTCATTAAATTCTATTTTAATGACTAGGTTAATAGTAAAGCTCGAAATATCGTTCCGTTCCCTACCTCCAGACTGTTTCGATCCGCAACAAAACGAAAAAATTACATTAAAGATCCGGAAAGGAACGAAATTTTAAAGTTCCGCGAAATATCGTTTCTCTAGAACAAAATGTCTGCCAATTTGGGTGGGCAGTATAGCTTCCTCACATGTGGTAACATGGACGTATTGAATTAGTTGAAGAACGAAGTACAAGTCGAAATAATTGACGAGTTGACGTTATAAGAAATTCACGTTTGCGCATACGCATAGACTAATATAACTCTGACGGTAATGAAATTTATAGGGGAACGTATAGGAGTTAAGCCACACAACCTTTGAAAATTTCATAAAAATCGGTCCATCAGTTTCAGAGCTTTGTATGTTCCAATCAAGTTTAGTTTTGCGCATACGCTATAGTTAGTACCTACTTCACCAAACGCGATATAATTCATAGGGAATTTTCCTAGAACATCTATCTACTCCCTGAGTTTGAACGAAATCGAACTAATAGATTATATGAAATTGACGTTATGATAAATTAACGTTTTCGTATGCGCACAGACTAATATGAGTAACGGCAAAGAAAGTTTTAGGGAACCCTCTAGAGGCTATCCCGCACAATCCCTGAAAATTTCATCATAATCGTTCCGGTAGATTCCGAGATTTGCCTGTGTCAATCAATATTAGTTTCACGCATGCGCAATGTTTAATACTTTATCAGTCGCAATATAATTTATAGGACATTTTTCTGGAACATATACCCAATCACCTACCGAGTTTGAACGAAATCGGACCAACAGATGATAAGATATCGACGGCGTTTGCAAAATTATCGGATCGGAGGCCATCTAGGAGCTAACCCGCACGATCTCTGAAACTGTCATCGGAATCGGACTGAGACTTGGTATAATTTTGGCCGTGACAAGGATTTACCACAGACATACAGACACGGAGCCAAAATTGATCAGCAAACTCTGAAGCACAAAAAGCAAGTGGAAATTTTGATTTTGGAGGACAAACATTTTTTCGACCTCAATCACGAACACAAAGCTTTCCTACCTTCGGTAGCGAGGAAGCAAAAAATTCCGCACTGCCTGCTATTTTGCTATATTCGTTAGCTATACACGATTCTCCATGTAGGTTGTTAACTCCACGGGTTTTTACAGATAAAAAAATGGGTCAAAAAATGAGGTTTTTCGAGTTTTCTCTTCATAGGGTAGTGAGGAGTGTCATCCCATTCATATTCAAATGAATTCCTATTCATGTTGACTTGTGAATGATCAGTTTTTTGGTGACTAGGTGACTAAAACACCAAATATCTGGGTATTCGCACTGGGTGTATTGGCTTAGTGTAAAGGCCGCTCCACACATGCGACATTCACCGAGCTGATGCTCGCTTATCTCCTAGTGGTGTGGAGGGTCGCTCGGTGCTCCGCGAATGTGCAATCCGTGCTCGGGGATGCTCCGGCCAGTGTCGGTTTTTTCCCATTTCATAGGAGACGAATATTAGACAAGTAGCATCTGCCCTGCTTCACACACACGGGACTGATTGTCGGGGTATTTTTCTGTGAATCACACAATGAACTATAATAACTACTGGAACGCTGTCTCAGCTATAGCTTTGTTCCAACAAGGACAAAAGGGCGCCCTAGAGGAGCTCAGAGCTCGAAATTGCGTTCCAACAAGGTTAGGGGGTTGAGAGCTCCGTGTTCCAACAGATCTTAAAGTGCCCCCAGAGCTCATCAGAGCTAGCTAACGTTCCAGACTGGAACGTTATTGCAGTGGAGTGGAATTTGACTGAGATGATACGGAGAAACTCATACAAGATGGCTGTACGTCATAACAAAATAATAAAGTAGCAATTTTCAGTCATCATTTTCGAAGCTTTCATTTTTTCAGGAACTTTATTTCGAGCCCAGGTAAAAGTGCAAAGACTTCTTTCGTACAACATGTGAAAAATAAATAGGTAGGTAATAAATAAAAACGAGTAGTTGAAAATTGAGTTCTGATTCTAATTGTCGTGCATAAAGCTGTTTTGGTAGAGTTTTGGTCAATTTACATGCAAAATGCTAGCGAAAATAAGCTACTAATACATTTCTACTGGATTAGTTACAACTCGGTGTCTGCCTACTAGATAGTAGCAAGCGCCCTACATTTCTATAAATAAGAAAATACAAAAAAAAGGCCCAGTCCGTGCAGCGTGGGTGTATGAACTTTAAAAAAATATATATAAAACCAAAATTTTATAATAATTAGTCCAAATAGTCAGAATAAAGTACACAAATATTTAAATTTAAACACCTTTAGCGCCCCAATATTTGTAACATTATAGTTTACCATCCTGAAAAATAACACAATCGCTCGTTGATCACTATTGAATTTACCTACCGCATCAATACCAACAAATCGGTAATTCATAAAAACTTATCAGTATCTATAATGAGCAGAATATAGGAATTAGGAAAAAATGAGTTCAACACACCACGATTTCCAAACTCCTATATAGGTTACCTCCCAATATCTGCCTTAAGCATTCAAACTATTTGTAAATATACATGTACCTGTATCATATGGATGTATTTTCACATGGTTTTCTTTATATTTCCTTTGGAAATGGTGTTTCATAATTCATTAGTTCTTTTTTCTTTTTCGTACATTTTTAAACATTAAACAACGCAAAATGCTGTCCAACAAACTTTTTTTTGCTACTTAGATTTTTCCAATACACCTAAAACGTTGTTGTTTGAAGGTAAAATTTAATTCGGAAAGAATCAAAACAAGTAGATCATCGTTCACGAATTGAGTCACATGATAGTGCATTTTCTTGTATGGATATCTGCGTTTAATAGATGCTTCCTGCGTTGAGTAGGAGACGAAATGGCTTTGGAGCTCACTCAGCTGGTCGATGGCCCCTCAGTCGTCTTCAGCATTCTCTCTTGAGCCTCCCACTCAAATTTCAGCTTCCTGCGTTAAACAGTAGACAAAATTGGCTTTGGAGCTCACTCAGTTGATCGATGACCTCTCAGTCGTCTTCAGCATTCTCCCTTGAGCCTTCCACTCAAATTTCAGCTTCCTGCGTTTAACAACAGACAAAATTGTCTTTGGAGCTCACTCAGCTAATTGATGACCTCTCAGTCGTCTTCAGTATTCTCTAACCCTCTCAAATTTCAGCATCCTGCATTAAACAGTAGACAAAATTCGCTTTGGAGCTCACTCAGCTGATCGTGACCTCTCAGTCGTCTTCAGCATTCTCCCTTGAGCCTCCCTATCACATTTCAGCTTCCTGCGTCGAATAGGAGACAAAATGGATTAGGAGCTCAATCAGCTGATCATACCTCTCATACGTCAGCGACCCATGATACATCTTTATCCTCGCCATGTTACAGATTACATTCATACCAAGTTGCATCAAAATCGGGCGTCGGGAAGTGGCATTTAAAACGATTTTAAGAGGACATACATACATACAACAATGGTCAAAGGAAACACAATAGCGCATTTTTCCATTATAAAAGTTAATGCGCTAAAAATAAACTTTGTTCATAGGATGTCGATTTCTTTTCACCCAAAAAGTAGACCGAGGTTTGGGTAACTTGGTTCGAAAATCACATGTTGGCTGAGGATGATCCGTGAACATAACACAACTGGGAAAATCGCTTAAAATTGGAGTTGCAAATCATTTTTATCGTTTAATCTGGGGGGGGGGGGGGGACTACTTTTCATTCACCTGTTGATCATGAAGTGAGGGGGGGGGGGGGGGGGGGAGGAATGTCCTGCCCGTGTCCTGCCTAATGTGCAGAGGGGAGATAAGATGTGTAATGGATGTGGGTAGTTCCCCCTCCTCATTTCTGTAACTGATGCCTCTAAGGTTATCCCTGGAGGTTTTCATGATGACCTCTAGGTGTATCAGGCAAATCGCCTCAGCCCTTTGAAGGAGTAACTACTCTAGTCTATCGTCTCCTAGTCATTGACGAGATGGCTAACGGTGTCAGGTGTCCCGCATCCTACCCTTGGTGTTTCCTACCGAACCCGAGACCATCTGCACAATGGGTGATATTCTCGAGACTTGGACACTAGCGCATCCTTACATCGAGGCAAGGCGAAATCAAGTTATTTCACCTTGTTGTCATGGTGACGAGTAAACATATGCGAAAATGCGCCATTTGTGAACGAACCTGGACAACAGCGTAACATAGTCTCACCTAGTTCCGAGTCAATATTTTCATTATTTGTAATACGCAAGGTGATAAATTGTATGCAAATTACATCAAGTTATTATCAGGTGTTGACCTCAAACGCTACGAACGCAAGATTTAATCTGTGGGGTAGAGATCCATATGAAATGTGTGTTGGGGAGTTGACATACAAGTGTTCTAGATGATCCAGACATCAGCCGCAAAGATGTTGTGGATTACCTATCTAGTTTTAGAACTCTTCTTTGAATCAATTGAAACTAAAAATCTTTAGAGTACTGTGAAAGCGGTCTTGTGAAAGGATGCATTATGAGAGCTCTGTTAGGCGGGAATAGTAAGTTGTATCACATGTGGAAAGGTAAGTACCCAACTAGAGGTAAGGTATACCTACGTACATTCCGTATATTATTACTTGTTCATGTAGGTACTTCATTGATCAAAACGAAAGTAGGTACCTACCTAATTACCTTTTTTGTCCATACAATTTGCGTAACTGCAAAACTCGCGCAATAACTGCACTGCCATTGCCGTCTTTATGAAATCTTACCTTCAGAGGAATGCATTTCAAGGTTTTTTCCTTGCAGCTGGTTTTTAATTCATGTTGCATATTCCCTGATTCGATATTTGACAAACTTGCTAATCAGCGGTTGTATTCGTCGGCAAAGCAACGACCCACCTACTTTGTTTAGGCACTTTAAACCAACAGCAAATCTGGTAGGACGTACGTACCTACCTAAGTAGTTTCGTTTCTTGATGTAGCAACCCAAGCCTGGCCTTTCCTGCCTTGTTTATTTTGACAAATCTCTCCTTTTATTCATTCAATATAGCAAGTAAAGCTTCCTCAGTTAAGCATAGTACTACGAACTTATAATAAAACGCTGATGAAGCTACCTGAGCAATGGCTAGGTACCTACACAGCAGCACAGACACCTGAGGAATTTTCAATCATCTTTTCTTTACTATTTTTCAGGTTAATTATTCTCAAAGCCTAAACGAATGAAGTTCTTTAGTTTTCTGACACTGATTAACTACTATAGTTTGTAGGCTCCTAGTCCAAATAAAAACAAGTTCACGTTAGATTGGTATTGTTGACAGCAATCTACAATCAATTATTGCGCTGGCAGGCATGATTATTATAACATTTAGTCAAATTAAAACTTTGTATTGCTACAATACTATACTTTTTCAAAACAAAACTGTTGAAAAATGGCCTTATAACCACGAATTATGTTGACGTGAGACGGCAAACTTCTTGTGAGAAATAGGTTGGTTGAGTAGCGATTCATTGATGTAGGGCGGTATCATGGCCGACATTGGCTGAAACGCGAACCTACTCCAGGCGTGACGTCACGAGAATATGGGCCATAGCCACAACGTTTCTTTATTTGGGCACTTCAAAGTATAACAAGACTTTACAAAAAAGGTCTTTCTGTCCTTAACCTTTTAGAGACTGCGCCCAGCTGAGCCAGCTGGCGCTGGCTATCTGCATGCTTCTATGCTCATTCAGGTTCTCTGTGCTAAATACTTTTTTACGAACAACATGCAATTTGGTCAGTCTGGTTGATTGATCATTGATGTTGCTGGCCAGAACCCCACTTCTATTGTCCATGAAATTGTGAAAAACAATATTTGGTTCGGAATTCCCGAACTTGTTCGGCTTGTGGTTCCTCTACGTCATCAGAATCGCTGCTGGAGTCATTGGGACGTCGGCAAACTGGTAACTCAACAGGGAACATCGAAGGGGAACCATTCGCAATCAAACCATTAGAAAACAAATCACGAAATAATTCATCTTCGTCATCACTATTTTCGAGAATATTCAATAGTTCCTGATCGGTGAAAACATAGCGCAACATCGTGAGTTCATTTTTTTTTTCCGTGAATGCTAGGGAAGTCAAAACAAACCACTGTTATCAAGCAGATAAGATGGCAAAAATCTTCAAAACATTGTTGGATCCAAGCAGTGCTGCTCCCTGCAGGGGTACTGGTGAAATAAAGACTCGTAAACACAACCTGTGGGTGGGGGTAAACACAAACATATTCGTGCATAGCACACCAAAGCAGTCTCGAGCAGCCCGAATATTCTCGGGAATAGCATGGCATGTATGACACATCCAACCCGAATATATTCAGCATAGCATCGAAAAGGTTAAATTGATTTATTTAAAAATAAAATCCAACGTTCTCCCCAGGAACTGGGGCTTCTTCAGGGAGACGAAAATTCAAAATTGGTAAATATCTACTTACTTATAGTTTTCTTTTTTTGATAAAAATCGAACTTAAAAGTTATCAGTTAATGAAAATCAAATTTGATTTTAAAATTTGTAGATATTTTACAATTTTGAATTTAAAGCCGGATCTCCCTCCAGCATTTCAAAAGAAACGCATTTCAAGGCGCGGTTCAAAAGAAACGCCTGATCGTCACCCCGCCCGAACATCCGATGTCTTCCCATTCCCAACAAGTAGCTGCTGCGGCATACAGTACACATACACCGGCATACGGTATACATACCATGTAAAAAGGAAAAAGACCAGCAAACAACCCTGTTGGTGGATAGAGGATATTTTTTGGAATCGCCAACTATACATATAGTGGTAGCAGTCTTATGAACGATCTGTGCTTCCAGCCAATAAGTGGGCTGTACAAAAACTTTACACGAGCGGGGGTACGCGTCAGCAGCAATCTGATTCTCAGCAGCAAAGAGTGAGAGACCCGGAGGTGATACAGAACGCTGTTTCCTCTGTCCAAACCTGGTAACGTAACAGTCCTTTGATGTTTCAGGCAAAAACCACCAACAGAGGGATCGTGTCCGAACCAAACATTTTGGCAGAAATGTTTGGGGTGTAGCCATTAATTAATTGTTTTTTGTTAAGTTACGGTGTTCGGTTTGGGAGTTTTGATACAAGTGGAGACCCGGCTTTAGTCTCCCTGAAGAGCCTCAGTTCCTGGGGAGAAACGTTGGGGTTTAATAACAAAACCAATTTAAGGACAGAAAGGCCTTTTTGCAAAGTCTTTAATAGCCTCTAATGCTAACCACCTTACAATGGTAGATGTAATCAGATTATGAACAGAGTAGGTACTTCGCTACATGTGGTCGAGCGCCACAAACGGAAGCCAAAGGAGTTGAGCCAGGTTCGACACCCACGGTTGAGTACGGTTTCATTTGTTAAAATTGAGAACTTAAATAAAATGGGAAGACTGAATGAAAGATGTGACTGCGTAGGGTTAAGAAGGAGCTGTTGCATCCTCAATCCACGCAAACTCTTCCTATATACCTCTCAATTTCCAGCAGGTATTTGTTTTAGAAATTTGTAGGCTGTTAATCCCAGCAGCAGTCTTATGAACGATCTGTGCTTCCAGCCAATAAGTGGGCTGTACAAAAACTTTAGACGTGCGGGGGTACGCGTCAGTAGCTATGTGATTCTCAGCAGCAAAGAGTGGTGAGAGGTGATAGGTACGAAGGTCGGCAGACGCCCTTTCCACTGTCCGAACCCCGTAACGTAACAGTCCTTTGATGTTTCGGGCAAAAACTGCCAACAGAGGAATCAGGTCCAAACCGAACATTTCGGCTGAAATGTTTGGGGTGTAGCAATTAATTAATTGTTTTTTGTTAAGTTACAGTGTTCGGTTTGGGAGTTTTGATACAAGTGGAGACCCGGCTTTAGTCTCCGTGAAGAGCCTCAGTTCCTGGGGAGAAACGTTGGGGTTTAATAACAAAAACCAATTTTAGGACAGAAAGGCCTTTTTGGAAAGTCTTTAACAGCCTCTAATGCTAACCACTTTACCATGGTGGATGTAATCAGATTATGAACAGAGTACTTCGCAACATGTGGCCGAGCGCCACAAAAGGAGGCCAAAGGAGTTGAGCCAGGTTCGAAACCTACCGTCGACTAAGGTTTCATTTGATAAAATTAAGAACTTAAATAAAATGGGAAGACTGAATAAAAGATGTGACTGAGGTCAAAAAGGAGCTGTTGTATCCTCAATTCACGCAAACTCTTCCTATATACCACTCAATTCCCAGTAGGTATTTGTTTTAGAAATTCGTGAGGTGTTAATCCCTGCGTAATCTACAACTAATTCAATGTTCTTCACTCACCATCACAAATTCAAATCAGTATTGCCTGAGTTCCAAATAAAAGGGATGTATTTAGCAAGGTAAATGGATGGTCAACGCTCAAAGTTCACCCTTATGTATCTTTGTAAATTTGTTGTAATACCAGAAGAACAATGCCTATCCACCATAACTATACCATTAATAGATATTTAAAATTGAAAAAAAAACAAAAAAAAAACAATAAAATGCCTGTATTGGTCATTTTGAAGAGGGGGCCAGTGTGTGGCGTCTGTATTTCAAATACTACGATGAAAATACGTTTACTGGAGCTACCCTGAAATCTAATTTCTCGAGGAGGACACGTAGGTACTCAATTTTGTGAAATATCGGTTCCACACAATACTCAAATTTTACGTGCAGACGAAAACTACACATGGGCGTCATCAAACTAATGTGTGTCTCTTAACTCTTTGTGAGGAGGTGAATCCAATATCCAATGGAATAAAGTTCAAATTGATTAGGTGCTGTTCAGTCTGAGAGTCTCAGGTGTGGAAAATCATTATTTAATATACCTATACCTAGCGAAGATATCTTGTTATCATCGATTTCAAATAAGAATTGAAGAGAGAATTTAGAATTTCCAATTCAGATTGGTACTTGTCTGGAGTGAGATTGGTACTAATCTGATATCTGGCGTGAGACTTCATACTACTTTTCCATGGTGCATAGAATTCCTAATGTGCTATTGGTGTTCTTCTGGTGTAAAAATTACTAATGTCATTTTGATGACATTTTTATTCTTTTCTATTTGGAGGATTTATAATCTTATAGAGCGATGGAGATATTTTGAATAACTCGTGTGGTCAAGAGAGATAACTACAGTAAATACTCCGTTAACTGAGGTGGGGGAGGAGGTCATGATGATGATAGCTTCGTTCTCAGTGAGCGTTCAGCGAGTTCGGAACGGTTCTGGGCAAGCGCAGTCCAGTTTTGTTGGTCGGAACGACATGAACGCCGAGTTCGGCTCTCGCAGAGTTTTGTGAACCCACTTCCAAACGGTTCTGACAGTCCCCGTTTTTTTCGCAAGGGGGTCATTCCATGTCAATTCAACACACCCAATTTACTTCACCATTTTAGATTTTGCTCAAATTTGGTATACTCATAGTAGGTGTTGAGACTAAGAAAAATACCAAATTTTAAATTTTTATCTCAAACCGTTTCTTAAATATGGCTATGTAAAACTTACAAAATCTCGCCAAAAAACCATGAACGGATTTTATACTATTCGCTCTAGGAACTTTCCTAATTGAGCTAGAGAGCTGGGAGAGGTCTCATTTTGCAGCTTTTTTAATGCTCTTTCCAGTGATATACAACAGGACATAGGTTCTAATAACAAAAATTTTGTCAAAATACAAATGAAAATTTTGATTTATTTTTTTTCCAAAAAGTACATAATTTAAAATTTTCAAAATATTCCTATAAATACTTAGTACTGTTGTAAACAATGTGACAAAATATAAATATGGGGTGATGATGGGTTCATTGTTAAAAAAAAATATTCCTGACACTAGTTTTCCACTAATAGCCCGGTTTTGACTAAATAATAAACATATTACGTACTTTTACCAAAGAGGTGAGCTATTTAATTAAATATATAAAGGAATACTATGTATCAAGGTAAAAAATATCAGAAATATTAATTCAAAATACTATCTTGGTAAAACAAAACCAATAACCATACATATACTCCAATAAAAATTAAGTTATTTAGGTTGCTTACTTTAATTTTATACAATTTAAACTAAGTTAAACAAAGCCTATTAATTAGTAAAACAATAATCTTGAACATTTCTATAACAATAAATTTGAAAAAGGTATGAAAATAGTCTACTTAAATAGTTATGTAATAATTCTGGTACAAACAGATTAATCAAAATTTACATAATATTGTACATATTTATGATGATGATTAGGTATACGAATAGGTAACTAAATGTAGCTAAGAGTAAAAAAAGTAAAAAAAAAAGTAAATCTAGCTGAAAGCGATCTTAGCGAAAACCCAACTGGCTTTTACAAAATGTAATTCCGTAAACTGAGATAATGTTTAGGGAAACTGCTGTCAACTCAAAACTTAATTTTTCCTCAGGTTAGTGTTAATCTAAATAGATGTTTGAACATTATCGTTAGTACTGCACCAATTGTGTTACATTTACTCGTATACCTAATCATCATCATAAATATGTACAATATTATGTAAATTTTGATTAATCTGTTTGTACCAGAATTATTACATAACTATTTAAGTAGACTATTTTCATACCTTTTTCAAATTTATTGTTATAGAAATGTTCAAGATTATTGTTTTACTAATTAATAGGCTTTATTTAACTTAGTTTAAATTGTATAAAATTAAAGTAAGCAACCTAAATAACTTAATTTTTATTGGAGTATATGTATGGTTATTGGTTTTGTTTTACCAAGATAGTATTTTGAATTAATATTTCTGATATTTTTTACCTTGATACATAGTATTCCTTTATATATTTAATTAAATAGCTCACCTCTTTGGTAAAAGTACGTAATATGTTTATTATTTAGTCAAAACCGGGCTATTAGTGGAAAACTAGTGTCAGGAATATTTTTTTTTAACAATGAACCCATCATCACCCCATATTTATATTTTGTCACATTGTTTACAACAGTACTAAGTATTTATAGGAATATTTTGAAAATTTTAAATTATGTACTTTTTGGAAAAAAAATAAATCAAAATTTTCATTTGTATTTTGACAAAATTTTTGTTATTAGAACCTATGTCCTGTTGTATATCACTGGAAAGAGCATTAAAAAAGCTGCAAAATGAGACCTCTCCCAGCTCTCTAGCTCAATTAGGAAAGTTCCTAGAGCGAATAGTATAAAATCCGTTCATGGTTTTTTGGCGAGATTTTGTAAGTTTTACATAGCCATATTTAAGAAACGGTTTGAGATAAAAATTTAAAATTTGGTATTTTTCTTAGTCTCAACACCTACTATGAGTATACCAAATTTGAGCAAAATCTAAAATGGTGAGGTAAAATTTATATTTAAAGTGTGTTGATTTGACATGGAATTACCCAAGGACGTAGTTAACGCATGCGCATTTCACAAATTTTCGGATCTTGTGGAGTTAACAACTCTCTTCTTCTTCATCATCGGAATCATACTTTAGTCTCTATACGTTAGTATAAGTACCTATTCTATAATCGAAATGTCACCTAGCTCGTCAAGTTCGGAAAGCGATAGTTTCTACAATGGAGTATCATGTTTTGCAGACAATGAGGACGAGATTGAAGTTATAGTTGGATCTCGTCTACATCCACGAAACTCAAATTTTCTCGAGTATACTCCTCAGTCATCGTGGACTTTTTTTAGTTAGGTAATAGTTAAAAATAATATTCACGGGCATAATAAGTAATATATACATGGCCACTGAAAATATTCTGAAAAGGAGCACCAGAAGGTAACACGTGTTGAGTGAGGTTACAAACAACACTCGACGGTAGCCCTACACCGGCCCGTGGTTCCCTCCTCCCCCACCACCGAGCACTGCCATCACTTCCCCTCCGAGCCTGCTCAGCGCCCCTACACCGGCCCGTTGGTTCCCTCCTCCGCCGCGGGCCCTCCCCCAGCGCGCGTGTCCCCTTTTCTCACTTTGTCTTATCCCTTAGTAAAAATGCAGATTAGTGGTGGACATGTAGGTCAGAATAAAGTGTATAGTTTGGTGATCTGGATGCTCGCAAGCTCGCATCTCAAAAATACATAACATCAAGTAGTCAGTCCCTTAGTAAAAATGATGATTAGTTGGGCATGTAGATCAGAATGATGTGTATAGTTTGGTGGTCTGGATGCTCGCAAGCTCGCATCTTAAAAAGACATAACATCAAGTAGTCAATCCCTTAGTAAAAATGCAGATTAGTGGTGGACATGTAGGTCAGAATAAAGTGTATAGTTTGGTGATCTGGATGCTCGCAAGCTCGCATCTCAAAAATACATAACATCAAGTAGTCAATCCCTTAGTAAAAATGATGATTAGTTGGGCATGTAGATCAGAATGATGTGTATAGTTTGGTGGTCTGGATGCTCGCAAGCTCGCATCTCAAAAAGACATAACATCAAGTAGTCAATCCCTTAGTAAAAATGCAGATTAGTGGTGGACATGTAGATCAGAATGATGTGTATAGTTTGGTGATCTGGATGCTCGCAAGCTCGCATCTCAAAAATACATAACATCAAGTAGTCAATCCCTTAGTGAAAATTCAAATTAGTTGGACATGCAGGTCAGAATGACGCTTTAAAAGTATATTTCGGGAGTTGAACGAGCAAAAAAAATTAACCGGTCATCAGGATTCGAACTCACGACCTTCATCTTGTGAGGCCATTACGTTAATCAATGAGCTACAACGCATCTGTCGTTCAAGGAGACAATCACAGTGCTTGACCATTCAGTAGGAGGGAGATGATAAAAGGGGAGAGTAGCGCTGCTGCGCGGCGGAGGAGGGAACCATGCGCCGGTGTACGGCTACCGTCGAGGTGAGCGGGCTCGGAGGGGAAGTGATGGCAGGGCTCGGTGGTGGGGGCGTGGGCCGGTGTAGGGCTACCGTCGAGTACAAACAACAACACAGGTTATTCCACTTCCAAGTTCTGAAAACTCGACGGTAGTCGTACACCGGCCCGTGGCTCCCTCCTCCGCCGCGCAGCGGCGCTAGTCTCCCCTTTTATCAGTCTGGGCTTGTATGATCGCTCCGACCGGTAAATCTACGGATTTATCCGTATCCCAAGAAAAAATAGATTTATTGGTGAGGAGATTGTGTACCAGTCAATCCCTTAGTAAAAACGCTGCAAATTATTTCACAAAGGTTTATTATTTTTTATGATCGTATTTTTAGTTGGCTAGCGTACGTCATAAGGCCCGTCCAGACTCCTCGGCGTGTCCTACTTCGAATTGCCACAACCTATACTTCTATAATTATATACGCATGTTTATATTTCTCGATTTGAGCTCCTATCTATTCAAATAGTTATTGCCTTAATAATATCATTATCTAAGTACGTACGAAAAGTCGAGAGGATATGTTATTAAATATGCGTAGGAAAAGCTTTGGTATTAACACACAAATATGACCTTGAAAAAAACATATTCATGCCTCGAAGGAACGCCGGCGCCGTACCCACCACAAGGTGCCGCGGCGCCGGCGCCTCCTCTCACTCCACTCCCCGCTCGCCCCCCCCCCCCCCCACCCTCGCCACCCACCGTGACCCCCTGCCAAGCGTGCCAGGCGTGCGCGCGTCGAAAAATACACTTTTTTGCCCGTTTTTGGCCCATAACATCTATGCTAGTAAAGCAATCGGGATGGTTAAACGTTAGGACCAACTAGACCCCAAATGGAGTCTATGTGCGAAAGAACAGGTTTTTTAAGTCAATTCTTAGGCCTTTTATGGCCCGGACGGCGAACGACGAACGGCGGACGGCGGACGGACATTTCAAATTTGGATTCTACACACCTTGAAACGTAAAGTGACAAAGTTTGAGGGGGGGTTATAAAAATTTTTTGCTACACGATCACATAGGCTTATTATTGGAAATAATAAACCAAAATGCAGGTTAGTTGGGCATGTAGGTTAGAATGATGTGAATAGTTTGGTGGTCTGGATGCTAGCAAGCTCGCTTCTCAAAAAGACATAACATCAAGTAGTCAATCCCTTAGTAAAAATGCAGATTAGTTGGGCCTGAGATCAGAATGATGTGTATAGTTTGGTGGTCTGGATGCTCTCATCTCAAAAAGACATAACATCAAGTAGTCAATCCCTTAGTAAAAATGCAGATTAATGGACGTGTAGGTCAGAATAAAGTGTATAGTTTGGTGATTTGGATGCTCACAAGCTCGCATCTCAAAAATACATAACATCAAGTAGTCAATCCCTTAGTGAAAATTCAAATTAGTTGGACATGCAGGTCAGAATGGCGTTTTAGAAGTAGGTACCTATATTTCGGGAGTTTTACGAGCAAAAAAAACGACCTTCATCTTTTTTCTTTCGACGATTTTCTTTCTTCGACGATTTGAACTCACGACCTTCATCTCACAAGACCGTTATCATAACCTATGAGCTACGATTTAGCTGTATTTTCAGGAGACAATCACAGTACTTCACCATTCAGTAGGAGGGAGATAAAAGGGGACACTAGCGCCGCTGCGCGGCGGAGGAGGGAACAACGGGCCGGTGTACGGCTACTGTCGAGTGTTCTGAAATCGTTCGCAGTGCAGAACGCGGTTCCACAAGTTTCGGAACGCCCTGGGATTTCCCCTCCCAGTTCTGATGAGTTCGAGAACTGTCACTCTGTCAGAACGCGCACTGAGAACGAAGCTTAGGATGATGATAAAGCTTTCTTGACCCCCCCCCCCCCCCCCTATGCCCTCAAAATTGCCCAACGTACTGTAGGGGTACCTTGTCCTGGGCCAGTACCCAGTATTGACGTCGAATAGTCGAAAATTCAGTTTCGACAGGTTGCAATGCGTATGCCCATCGTAATTTACGACAAACTGAAGCCTTTGAAAGTCAAGTTTTGACGTTGAATTATCAAAAAGTAGCTAGGGTCCTACCGGCTGCTTAGCAAAACATCCTTATCAATTAGACGCGTTATTCAGATCTACTGTTGCGTCAATACAGTTCAAATTCTCGAGTATCAAGTTTGTAGATAGTCGAGTTTTACGTTTATCGTTTGACACACAATTTCATCATTTATGGAAAACAATTGATTTTTTAATTGATTGATTTTATTTATTGATTTATTTTTTGGTATTGATTTGGCTTTCGCCAATTCCTACAATGGAGCTGCTTAGCATTTTGATTTCGGACGATTTGACGAGGGAGCCTCATGAAACCATCACTTTCCGATGAATTTTTTTTTCGGCGATTCAATTTTCGGAATGGACCATGAATACTCATGGGTTATAAGGTGATTTTAACAGAATTCTACAGAAAATATTATTTTTCCTCTGTCTATAATGAAAACCTGAGGTCAGACATTTTGAAATCTTATGTTTTTATGATTATAGAGCCATGAAAGTTTTAACATCGGCATTTTTTACCCGAACTTTTCCTCATTACCCTTCATATGTTTTCAGCATTAGCCGAGACACCTAAAAGTAGCTACACCAACTTCCCCTACCGCTTAGGAGCGTTCGAACAGTATTATGTTGTTTATGAATCCAAAGAAAAACTACTCGGGCTTTAACCCGTAACACCACTTTTATTTCGTAAACAACCTGTGACTCTCATAAAGTAAGCACATTATTTTGTTTCTTCCAGCATAATTGATTTATGCTTACCGTAGGACCACAACTGGAGCTGTCCCCCTTTAAAAATTCAAGTTCCACCATTAGGTAAGTTACAACGCTAAACTGACTTCGTAAGTAAATAAGTTAAGTTCGTAAGTAAAAATCTATAAAGTAACAAAGGTCTTGTAAAACATAATCTTGGAAACCTTCTATATCAGTTTCAGTTAACATGGATATGTAAATTCATGATCTTGGAGAAAAGTAATTGTAAGGTGTAAATCGTCCGGGGAAGAATCAAACTGATGTCGCGTATCTACACTGCAAGCAGATACATCGGTATACGGATATATTATATTTTTCCCTGTGTGAAATACATATGTGTTTTGTGTCTCAAGTTAAAGATGTCTCAATTAAATTAGCTCTCTCGGCTGATGAGGAAAGAACCAATAATTTAAATCGTCACTTAATATCCCAGGGAGTCTCCCTAGCAAATTTCAACTAGCTAGGAGAAGTTTGTGTGCCGGACCCCCAAAAAGAGGAAATTGGTATAATTTTGCGGACCAGACGAAATTTATACCACATGTTTCTGTGATCATGTAGAGCATGAAAAACCATGATGGCCATCTCAGAATGGTTTTCAACCATCTCTCAATGTCCCAGGGTGTCTCCCCATCAAATTTAAACTTCCTAGGATTACCGGGAGAGAATTTAGCTCACTCAGCTCTTTAGGAAAGGGCCAATAATTTCAATTTTCTATTAGTGTCCCAGGGAGTTTCCCTGTCAACTTTCAACTTCCTATGATGAATAGAAGAGAAATTTAGCTCACTAACAGAGCTAAATTTAGCTTAGCTAACAAAGATACTTTAAACATCCATGCAATTTGGGAACTTCCCAATAAAATTTCTAATGATTTCTGATTTCATTCTTGCAGTAGAGTTACCGAATTTGTTCATCGACATCGCGTTATAATTTTTTATCAGGAAATTGAGTTGAATTAAAATAACTCATGACCCCCAGCCCAAAGACATATCCATGTCAAACATCTCTTGGAGCGGAAATTGAAGGAGGAATGATGGAGATCAATCCATCAAATTTAAAATCTTGCTTACAAGTCTGCAATGTAAAAGATTATTCAGACTAACACGCTCATACCTCAGATTTTTGGCCACGCACTGGGCATTGGTTGACATAATACGGTTAGGTAAATCGAGAGCTTTCCAGCGAGCGTCGAACGATTTTAGTACCATGTTGAATGCTAAATATTCAATTCCGTAGAAACGATTTGGTTGTAAGCGAGAATCATAAGAATAAATTCTTGTAAGAAAGCAATTATCTCCTACCCATGGCTTCATTTTGGCGTTTCTCGAAGTGATTCCTTACAAATAAGAAACTAATAAGAGCTAAACAAGCGGCACTGTTTACTACATCCATTAACAATATTAATAAACATAAAATGGCGACATAAATATCAAGAACAAGTACGAAAGAAATGCGTGATAAATTGGGAGATTTTCAACGAATGGTGAACGATTTTTGTCCGTTGAAAACGTAAGAGTTTCATTTCTCCAAAAAACGGCTTGGTTGTACGTGAAATCAACTGTAACACTTTTTTGATGTGACAAACTAAATACATAAAATATATTTATGTATTACACTTCCGATTACCCTAATCCATCCTACGTTAAGCAAGCCCACTTTGCAGACGATATGGCAGCTCTTGTAAAAGGACCTGATGATAGGACTAGTGAAAAGCTCCAAGATTTCACTCGTGCAGTTGACGAATGGTGTGACAAAAGGCGGGTAAAAGTAAATCCCACAAAATCTTCACTAGTTTGCTTCACCTACAAACGCAATATCAATCGCCACATTGTCTCGTTGCGTGGAGTACCTGTTCCAGAAGAAAACTCGGTGAAGTATCTTGGACTCGATCTCGACAGAAAATTGATATGGGATCACATCTCAAACCTATTACAACGCCTGCGGCGCCGACTGAAACAAGTGAAATATCTTTTTCAACCGTCCTCAAGAGTGCCGCTCCACCTAATAGCTAGTGTACCCCATGTTGAGAATTGGAGATCAATAGGTAAATTGGATTCAAAATTGAACAGTTATGTTGAGTCGAATCCATTGTTATTTGTTTCTATTGGCAACCCCGTTCCTGAATTGTTTGTTTGAGTTGTAGTTCAAGAAAATATAGTTGTGTGTTTATCGTGTTCGAAGTTTCGTCAATTATTTAAGATCAAGTATTTAAGTCAAGTATTTAAGATCCCGTGCCGTCCGATTTGATTCTTACATTTGTGGCGACCGTGACAGGACTAAAGGGAATTCTTTCTGACACGAAATTCAAGAGTTGTGCTACCAGAGCTATACCAGCATGGATTCGAAAACAAGAGTGGTTTATCGCACCGTATTTACTAAGGAAGCGAATAATATCAAGGAAATCCTGAAAGGAGATGCGACAGAGGTAGAGCTCAGAGCCCGACTGGACATTTTGACAAGGCGTTATTCTCAACTCCAGAGCGCTGATGAGAGAATTTCTTCAATTATAATTTCAGTAGGTGAGGATTACGAAAAGGCTTTAGAAGACGAGCTTGACAAGTGTGCTGAATATGAATTGACTTTTAGCTTGCTAAGAGAGCAAATTTCAGTAAAATTAGAGAAGCCTACTCCTACGTTTGAAATTGCTGGAAGAGCGCCAACTCCACCGCCATTTCATCATTTGTTAAAGTTGAAACGACCTGAAATGGAAAAATTTGGAGGCGAAATGAAGCATCAGAGAGAGCAAGGAGAAGAAGTAGGTGATGAGAAGAAGCAGAAGGAAGAAGTCGAAGAAAGGGATGGGCTTGAGATTTTGTTGGCAGACAAAGGCATGGAAGATATGGATGATGAGGCTACTGATTTGAAAAACAAAAGTGATGTTAATGGAATGGACACTGAGGATTCAATTCATCTGACCATCGGTGGAGAAGTTATTGGCTGAAGAGGATGATTTAGTCGACAAACACAAAGATACGAGCGCAGAAAGAAGTGGAAGAGGAAGCCAGAAGCAGCAAGACACGAGGAAGAATTACGCCAGAAGTATCACTTCAGACAACTCAACTGATGACAAAGAGAATAAGATAAACTACTGTAACTTGTGGGTAACCGGGTTGGTTGCTGCCACCCGAGCACAGGATCTAAAACACATGTTTTCAAAACTTGGGAAGGTTGTTGCAGCCGACGTTGTGACCAATGCGAAAACGCCTGAAGCTCGGTGTCATGTTTTTGTTACGATGACCACTGCAGAAGATGTCAAAGCCCGTATCGGAAGCCTCAACTTGACAGAACTTCACGGAAGGCTCATATCTCTGGAAGCGGTTGCTAATAAACCTGTTGGAAGCAACTCCGAGAAACCATCAGAAAAAATAAAAGTCAGTCAGTCCTCTTGGCGAGAAGATAAACGGAGGAAGCGAGAGGAGGGTGACGCTTGCAGTGGCAGAGATGACAAACGTGGGGAAAACACTGACAAAGGGAGTCAAACAGTGTCAAAGTTGTGTCTTAAAATACAACTCTGGAACAACACGTTCAAGAAGAAGAGGAAGCGGGCACGTCTGACTCGTGTAAAGAAGAGGCCAGGACGATGACGCGGAACGGACGAGTGGTAAAGAAGAGAGAAATGCTTGATTTGTGACATTTTGTGAAAGTTAATTTGTGAATTGTTTGGCTTGAATTTAGTTTTGAATTTCGAGATGTGTTGTGAAATTCGATGAGTTTCACAACAGGTGGGAGGATGTTGATAATTGGAGATCAATAGGTAAATTGGATTCAAAATTGAACAGTTATGTTGAGTCGAATCCATTGTTATTTGTTTCTATTGGCAACCACGTTCCTGAATTGTTTGTTTGAGTTGTAGTTCAAGAAAATATAGTTGTGTGTTTATCGTGTTCGAAGTTTCGTCAATTATATTAAGTATTTAAGATCCCGTGCCGTCCGATTTGATTCTTACACCCCACAATTTTGCGACCTATGTGGCAGTACGGGAGAGAATTCTGGGGATTAGCCAGTCACTCCCAAATTAAACGAATTCAGACGTTCCAAAATGGAGTTCTCCGGATTATAAGTGATGCCCTGTGGTTTGTTCAGGATTCAGTACTACACTCCAACCTGAATATCTTCCTAGTCAAGGAGGATATGCAGAATAAATTTACCAGATTCCTCGAAGAAATGACCTCCCACTCTAACCCCTTGCTGAATGAATCGGCCACTAACCGTCCACTGTGCAGATCAAGACGCCGGCTCAAGCGAAAACGACCTACAGATCCTTGATGAACTGTAGACGACACTTCTGGGTAGGAAAACATTGAGGACTTATCAGTGGATAGAAACCTCTTTCAAGTTTCATGTTGATGTTTTATAATGTCATTTTCTCGCACAACTATAATGTATTTTTTTATACAATAAAGTGTAATACAGTTGAAAAAAAAAAAAAATAAATAAAATATCAAAATCACAGATGTTATTGGTGAAGACTGTTCAAGTTCCTTTTTGCGGAAGCGTTATTAGTTTTTTTTTTAGTTTTTAATATTGTTACCTACTATTTAACATTATTATTATGTCGTTGGGTTTTCATCTTGTTATGATATGGTTATGGGTTAGTTATTATTATTATTTATTATTATTGTTATTCTTTCAGTTTTATTTCGGTTATTGTATTGGCGTTAATTGAGTTTATTTATGTTGAATAAAAATTGTATTAATTGAATGCTCAAAAACATCATTTATTTAATGGTCTTTTATGTAGGTAAACTATGTACAATGTACTAAAATTTGGCAGTAGGTACATGAAACATATTTGCTTCAGACTCCAGTAGTTATATGCAGGTCATTGGGCAAACAATCTGACCACTAATCAGCTGGTTCAATAATGACTTATCAATAATTTATTGTTCCGTCCATCGGGCAGCTGTGTAAAAAACATTGTTCTTTTGTTCTAGCTACTGGCAGGAATAGGAATTTTCTACTTTTCCGAATTATCGTAGAAACTCCCACTTCCCTTCGTCGTATGTAAGTTACTGCTGATTAATCATTTGATAAGGCCGACGTTGCTGATCAATAAGGCGAACGTTAGTATAAGATAGTACTCTATGGAGAAGGCCAGTGAGTCATCCTGCACATAAACTTTATAAAACCCAAACTTACACGTACATACCTACGACTATCAGCTAATTTGTCGGGTAGGTTTCCAATAAGTACCTACCTACTTACCTTCTACATAACTCATAGCGTTTAGGTAGGTAGGATTCCTATTCCTATTCTTCATTTTCAGAATGTATTTTAGGGTGAATATGCTTAGGGTGTTACGTACCTATTTCAAGAACCAATCGTATCTCTTAGATGTTTTATCAAATTTTTAAATTAATGTCACCACGTTTCTCCTAATTTTCAGAGTGGCAAAACGTGCTTTTAATTCGTTCTGTACCTAATGCGCTTAATTGTGTGAATACATAACTCATGAGTGAGTGCTGCTGTGCAAATCATTAGTGAATGGAAATTTCTCGCTTTTTTACGCCTTGTTTCCCAATGTTTTTACTTTTACGAATTTAGTTCGTGTTTTCCACTGCATGACATGAAAACGGTCGTACTAGTTTAAAAGCCGTACCACACTTGCATTTTTTCAGTTTTTCCCCCGCATTTTTAACCCTTAGCATTCTAACAAAAAACTGATGATTTGTCTTAATGCTCAAATCCCTGTCTCACACCGGCAAGCCAATCTCTCCAACTACAGATTCCACGAAGTTTTATTTTTTTAATTGATTTATTTTGGTATTACAATTATGTTCACAGCCAATCATTTAATGTAGTTACATTATATTTTTATGCTAGAATTTCTTAAAAAATTATACAATTCTCTGTAAATTAATAAATTCTTTGATGCTAGGATGAAGTTGTAATTTAAAATAATTGAGGTTCTTTTTGACACTGCACTAAAAAAGTTTGCTCATTCCCGTTTTCTGTCGCACATTCCATTATTAATTGTTCATGGGTTATCGGCATTTGCCTCTAAAACACAACATTTGTCTTAAAAAAAAAAAAAAAAAAAAAAAAACTAAGTAGTTAGGTAATTAGTAGAAGTGTAAAATATCAAAGTTCCATGTTAGTTCAAGTAAAATACTAAATAGGTAAAATACTGCTTTATTCCCAATTAGTAGATAAGATAATACCCACTACCAATTTATTATGTTTTTAGCCCAAGACCAGTGACCTTCAAGTAGGTACCTTCTGAAGGTCGAATACAAGAGGTTGATTTCAGGTCAGCTCGCATTTCGGTTTCCGACTGCTTTATCTGGTAAGTAATTACACAACCCAGTTTTGATAAAACTTGAATAATCCTTAGCTAAGCCATATCTAGGCAAGGTGGAAATCCGGAGTTAGAATCGACCATCAAATTCGAATATAGGTCCTGACACACTAAGCAGGAACGGGACAGGAAACAGCCACAGGACGCAGCCACGTTTCCTAATTTATACGTACCTACTTAGGTATGAGTGTTTGGAAGTCACTCTGCCTGTATTACAGTAATAGTTACTGAAGTGGGTTATGATCTGCTGGCATGGCAAGTGAAAACCCCATTTCTGAAATATGGTTTCTATACTCATGTACGAACATTGCCGAAGTTAGGTCAAGACATTAGGACCCGTTCCAACAATGAGGGAGGAGAGTAAAGAAGAGTTCAGAGTATTGACTTATCCATCATAAACAGCAATGAGATAACTGAGTTAACTCTGGATTAATTCGGGATCCTACGCGATAGAGTGGACCATAACTGTTATTTCCAGTAGTTATTGCAGGTCCCTTTTTTTTTGTGTTAAGGTCATCGCACAATAGGAACAGGACGGGAAACGCTGAAGGCAGGATACGAGATACCAGACAGCATATACCCCTCAGGACATTAGGAAGGTTATTACTCCACTCTTTTCACCAATCTTCTCGAGAAGCGGGTGATAGAAAGATAGACGAGCTGGTGGGGAAGTGGAAAGCGAATGTGGGGAAATAATATTTTGAAGGTGGAAAGGGAGTGTCCAGTACCAGAGCGCAGCGTTTTTATTTGCTCTGAGAGCGTCTACGGCATGCGCGTCCTGTGTCTGGCCCAGGCTGTTACTGTCTGCAGCTCTCCATTCAATAACGTAGAAGCGAAAAATACAACCCTCGTCCCGCAGCTTTTTCTGGCCTGTTCTAGTCCTGTTCCTGTCTAGTGTGTGAATGCGAAGACCTTTATGAAATGGAGAGGTGCGGACTAGGTGGGATTCGGGTGTGACGGAATGGGCCAGGCACATGACGGGACACACTGTGACAGCCTCCAAAGCGAGAAACACCATATCTTGGCATGAGGCGTTCTCCTTCCACCTTCAATTTTTACTTCCCCACATCCGTTTTCCACCAGCTCGACTACCTTTCTTTCAGCTGCTTCCAATGAAGGTGGGGGGAAGGGAGATGAGGAATTTCCTGCCTAGTGTACGCAGTTCAAAGGACAGGACAGATAACGCCATCCTACATCCTACCCGTGACATTTCTCATCCAGATCTTGTCCCGCTCCTGCCGTGTGCTAAGTTTTAAGTAGGTTGGCAGGTAAATAATTATTGCTATGAAATATTCACAATTCGATATCACAAAAGTATTACTGTGTCTTACTTCAAAACTTAAACCATTGTCGTAAACACGTCTAATAAAGGTACACGAAACTGGCAATCAATTCATGGAAATATATATTAGCTAATGAGATATAGGTAGGTAATATAAAATCGAATCACGAATAAGCTGAATCAAATCGTTTTCTACGTAGATGATTCAGATCATAGAGGCCACGAGAGCAGTGCCTACCTTCCTAAAACGAGGAAATATTTTCAGAGAAGAAAAAGCATTCGTATTGTGATGCTTATTAATTATTAATATTTTCTTTTTAAAATTTAGAAATGATCAAATATTAACATTAAATATCGCGGTATTGTTTAATGCGGCCAGTAAGTACACAAGTTCTCCTGGTACAAGTCAGGTTGTTCAGGTATCTCAGAAAGTTATTGAGCAGAAAGCAATTGGGTCCAACTGATAATTAGTAGATACCTACCAAAAATTCACGGCAAACAGAAAATGATGCACTGGTGGGCTTGCCGGACGTATTTCCATTCAGTGAACATCACTTTTGTCTGAGAAATCTTTGATGCAGTTATTGCAATTAGTCAAAAGTTGGAGAATTTTGAAATTCTCTAACTCACGGGCATTTTGGGATTTTGTTGTTATTGATTGATAGATAACGCCACATGACCCAAATCAAAAATAAAGGAGCCATAATGACTCGAAAGAAGATTGGTCAAGGATGCCAAGCGCCTTGTGCGAGTTTCTAAAAATCGCAAATTTCAATTTAAAAAAAGCATGAATTTGATTGAAGGAAAACAATTTGTATGTGAAAGATGAGCTCAATTCCGAAGAAATAGCTAAAAATGGATTAAAAAAAAAGTTCAACAATCATAAAACTCATTAATACTGCAGAATGTGGTGTTTGAAAAAGTTGTAGGATAAGAATTAGCACGGTACAAAATTTTGCACAAAACATAATGATCCAGTTTCTGAAATATTGTGATGTAAAAATATGATTAAAACTTTCGCTTTAAAAACGCGTTAAAAGTGGATCCCATACAAAAATGCATTGCGACTGAATAATAATGTAACAAAGTAGGTACCTACTGAGAGCTGCCAATAAGAGCTTCTGAATCCGGAAACCTTTCATCAACATTTTACCCCAGGAATCATAAATAAATTCATATTTATGTTTAATACATAACCTGATTGAGTAAAAAAGAGGTAGGTAAAAGTGCCTGCGGAACAACCATGCCTTATATTTAGAACCCGTTGCGCACAAATCTGTTGCGGGATTGCCTACACAACTTCCCTGAGGGTTTCCAGTACTACGATAACTATTGTTATCCGATTATGTTGGGGAAAGTGGGAACATTCGACCTTCGGTCCTGAAGCCTTTAGTTTTTAATGTTGGCGCAAACGGCCCCAATGTTTCTGCTCCTAGATGATACCACAAATCACAGGCAACAATGAGAAACCTTCCAAACTGGAGATGAAAATAGTCAGTTTGTATTGAAGTGGCAAGCAAGAAACGAGGTATATGAAATCACATTTTTCTATTCGAAAATTATCATATAAATTGTGAACTTGATTGGATAATTCTCAGCTTTTCAGACGCTTCAGGATCTCTAGTTTTAGGTTCGCTATCTTTTTTTTTTTTTTCCAAAATAATGCCTCTGGTGACTGAAAATGTCTGTTTTTATCATTAACCAACCTAGGGGAACATTCGACCAGCAATGGAGGATGGTCAAATGTACCCTGCATGGTCGAATGTATGTATGTTCCCTTCTCATCCAATGCCACTTACTAATTTTCACCTAGCATTTCGCTATGCCCTCAGCCAGAACTTTCTTGCAAACAGGTCTACTCATTCGTAACCTGCCGATTCCCTATCCCCAGGTACCCGCTCTAAAGTAACCTTGATTTTGCCCAGGGTATTAAGTGCTCTTCAGCTTTCCTCAACCAGTATTTCCCTGGTCTGCTAGTGCTTTAAAAGCTACCTGGGCATCTGATAAAATACCTATATTCCTTCATTAGTTACCTATATTCCTTGTCTTAGATTCTCTGTCGCATATTCCTTTATGGCAAAAAGTTCTACCTAATATAGAGTGGTTTACATAGCATGAGAAAATTATGCTGCTAGGTGTGGCCTCCTAACCAAAAATACTTTTCCTTCATCCCAGAACATTCAATAAATTTCTAATGGGGCGATTTTCCAGATTTTCCCCCAACAACCCGGATGGTAAAGGGAAGATATTTATGTAATATTATGCAATCATAATTATGTAATATTATGTAACCACTTGGTTGGGAGGTTGTAGCCAGAAGAGAAGTCAGCACGCAGATAATCATTAAGCAGCCTAGTCTGTTGCCAACAGCTTTTGGTAACTCACCTATTGCATTTTGTAGGAACGAACAGGAATATCTCTCCATCTTATATTTATACACGAGCAAATGTCGTATAGGTATATTCGATTAAGTACGACGAGACGTTTCCAGCATACATAAGGAACTCCACACTCAGTATTCAAAGACAAATAGGAGTAGATAATTGTTTCAACATACTATCGGCATAATATTATAAATAATTATATTTTAACACAGTTTTCCTAGGGCAGTTTAGGTAATATAACGCACTAACTTGGTCGACAGAACAGAAAGTAACAAAGTTTCAACAATATAGCATGCAATGAGTAAGCTGTTGCACCCCTCCCCCCTCCATCACTTCCATGTAACTTTTTCTACTTTAATTTTTGAATTATTCATCATTTTTCAATGTTAAACCTTTGTAATCGTTCCAGCAATGAATTAAACACCCCCCCCCCCCCCCCCCCCCCCCCCCAACGAATTAGCTAGTTTACTAGCTAGTTCACTACGATCTCTGTTACGGCGCACCTAGTTAGTAACCAAAGTGAGACTAGCAAAAAAGTGATGAGCGTAAGTACATCTTCTACGTAAAAAATTGCTATCAAAGGTTGAATAGCGAAGAAATTAGCTCCAAAGCTCACTCAGCAGCTATAAGGGGCATCGGACCTTATGATTCATTTCTAGATATGCCAAGGGGCCTTCAGTTCATATTTCAGCTTCATAGGTTGAATGGCAAAAAAAATTAGATGTGGAGCTCACTTAGCTGATCTAGGGGGCTCTAGACTTCATGAATCGTTTCTAGACGTCCCAACGGTTCTCCATTTCAAATTTTAGCTTCATAGCTTGTAGCAAAGAAATTAAAATGTGTACCTTATAAATAAATTGTTATTAATGATCAACTAGTTTGAAACGCATCCCCCTATTTCCATTTCATTATTATTTTCATTTAATCTCATTTGACAATCCATGCCTATGTGAGTAGCTCCTGAATTCAGATGCCCCGCAGGTCACGAGCAGGCTGCTGAGCCTCGATTTCGTTGTTTTCGATTTCTAACAACGATTTTTTAGTTTTGAGTCCACTTACCGCCATAAAAACCAGTTTGGGTAATTCCAAATTTCACTAATTTAGTTTGAAAGGACCAAAGAACAGCGGGTGTTTGATTTTTATTTAATTTCTCCATTTGGTTTTCAGAATCAACGTATCTTTGATTAAAAACCCCAAACAGGCAGAAATATACCTGCTGAGTAATAGTACGATTTCGATAACATTGTTGTGGATAGTGTGGGTTGGGTTCTACATGGTCCCCTTACGAACCTCATTGCTGACATGTCAACGATGGCCTCTGTAAGAGCGCTTACATAAAACGCGCAGTTCTTTCATTCAAGAACATTTTTAATAAATCATATTTTCACATTCTTTTCATGTTTTATTCCTGTTCAATAATTTATAATTCATTTTACATTTCGTATCCTTCAATATTATGGATACATAAATCTTTCTTCTTAATGGATTACAAAGGTTCATCCTTGAAAATAATAAATAGAAATATTGGGGTCCAATGGGAAATTTACCATTTTTATGAAGCTACAAAAGGTCAAAACTCTCCTGAATGTTATACCAAACAGGGAATAGATTGAGACTTGAAATTTGCAATAAGATTTGAAATTCAATAACCATGATGGTTGCATAGTGCAAGTCGGCTCATAGTCCTTTGCATGAATGTAGACAGCCAAATAGAACAAGGTGCCTAATGCATCATGAGCGCTCCAGGCCACTTATTGGCATATTTAATTTTTTTTTTGTTCAATAAATTTGTTTTGTTTTCATAAACAATTATTAGCTGGAAAGACCTGGCTGAAACCAACGATTGAAGGTCCCTCGGAAGCGATATTTTTATTTGTTAAAAAAGTATATTGAGAAGGAAATTACATTTCTTGATAATAAGCAGGCATACAGGATTATGCCTAAAAGCAGACACTGATTATGATCCATAACCCATATTTTCAGTGAAAAATTTTTGAAGAATGTTGAATATTAGATCTTTCAAATACCCAAAGACGCTTTGGTTTCTGGTAGAAAGCCCTAGAGAACCTAATTTAGAGCCCTTTTTTGAACGGACAATTTCAAAAAAGAGCAACGAAAAAGAAAAATACTCAGATTGCCCGACATTTTTGTTTGGCCTGTTGGCAGCCATGTACCGGACAGCTGACCTGTCCCCCTCCTCATCACACCTGTTCCCCCTCCTCACCACGTTCGTAACTATAGCTTCAGGCTTCACTGACTATCTTTTACTCGTGTTTTCAAACATTTATAAACGTTTTTCTTTAAGTTGTTTCTTACTCGAAGTGGTTTGGATCATGTTTCCGAAGTTGTTCCAGCAATTCGAAGTGTGTAGGAAGTGTTTCAATCTATTTTGAGTGGTATTCAATCGATTTAATTATGGATCAGTACCGGACACCATGACGGCGGTCTAGTCCGGATTTTCGGGAAGAAAGTGATCCATATTTTTACGACTTTTGGGATGATCATACTCCTCGAAAGATTTGTACCACTATAGGTGTTCTTGTTCCCCATATCCTCAGTATTATGAGGATCTTCGTTTTTGAAAACATTCGAGGTCAGGTGGGCCACACTTTCATCCTAGAGTGAATTTATCCAGGCGCCATGTAGTCGAGATTTTGATTCAGCATCAACCACTTCAGACGACAGGGATTCTGGCGATCAAAATGATTTTTCTTCTCATGATGAGTTGGACATCGACGTTATGGGTCCAAAGTTTCTATGCCTATATGCAAAAAGATACGACCCCCGTTGTGACAGAGTTCCCGTCAGAATCCCAGACAAAGCGCTGCCGTCGCTCCGTTGGAAAACAACAGGCGTCGCATGCCTCTTCTCGTGTTCTTGAGAGGCTGAGTTTGGCGTTGGATGGGTGATCCAGGTCCTGGAAATCCAATCTACTCCGAACATAGCTCATTAATGCTATTAGTAGAAGTGGTATCTCTCTGACGGGATACTGTCATCCTCCTCTACCTCTTTTTCGAGGATTTGGAACCCCATTGCACTTCTGGGGGGCTACCTAAATCCTTGATATGGTAGCAGAGCATGGTTTCGATCCACTATTTTTGGGGCGTTAATGTTTCAGAAGAAACATGGCCCGGGGTGCCAGAAGGAATTCCCATTATCACCCTTTGGTATATAAATAATTTCATTAGTCTTTGACTTATAATTTCTCTTTTATTCCCCTTCTTTTAATTTCAATTTCATACCTATGATATACCTGGCCTTTGCCATTTTTATTATTCTTTATACCCGGGCATGGTTCCCAATTATTCAAGGGCATTGTTCCCAATTATTCAAGGGCATTGTTCCCAATTTCCAGGGCTTAGTTCCCAATTTAAGTCCCCCAATGTGGGCATATTAATTTATATCTATTTTATTTTCCTTAAGGTATAAGTCTCTATAGTTGAGCCACCCTTTATTCCCGAATTGTTCCAATCTTTGATTGGGGGTTAATTACCTAATGAATACTTCATATGACATTGACAATCCATCCTGTTTAATTTCTCTTTTCCCATCCTCAATCGCCAATGCAGCTATTTATTAATGAGCATCAGTTCTCAGCCAGTAATCTACTCCCTCTTCAATCAAGTATGTCTTTAAGTGGGGGAGTGTGACAGAGTTCCCGTCAGAATCCCAGAGAAAGCGCTGCCGTCGCTCCGTTGGAAAACAACGGGCGTCGCACGCCTCTTCTCGTGTTCTTGAGAGGCTGAGTTTGGCGTTGGATGGGTGATCCAGGTCCTCGAAATCCAATCTACTCCGAACATAGCTCATTAATGCTATTAGTAGGAGTGGTATCTCTCTGACGGGATACTGTCCTCTACCTCTTTTTTGAGGATTTGGGACCCCATTGCACCTCTGGGGGGCTACCTAAATCCTTGATACCGTCCTACTGCTCTGTTAACCGTCGTATTCCTTTCTAATGTGTGGAGAGGCATGGGATGGAACGTCTGCTGCCGTAAATGTAAATTAGGTATATAATATATATCCTACATTCTGCGGTTGTTTCTCATCCTGTTCCTGCCTTGTGTGAGCTTTTAGGTGTCTTCCAAACTGTCACTTGAAGAATTCGGGAACAGCACGTTCAACACCACGATACATTGTAGGATAGACACACGCTCCCAGTTGTGACAGAAACTGTCATGCAACTTGTAAAAATTTATAACAGTTATCACAATGTTACGCTCCAGGAAAATAGCTCTCACAGTCAAAGAGGTTTGATCACCCTGGCCTCAAAGCTGATTGTTGGAGTGTTGCAACAACGGGAAATTTCCCATAGTTGTAACAACACGAGTTTGAACTCCTGTCGAGGTATCAAATATTTTTGGGCCGTTACAACAGTGCTAGGTGAATACTAGGTTGAAAATGGTTAGAGTCGAAAGATTGCTTGTGAGAGTGCAGTGGTGTAGTAGTCATGAACACTATATAATCCACATAGATGGTAAACTTTCAAACTGATGTGTGGAGGAAGAAGCTCAAAATATGACGTCATCAGTGTGCAGTAGGTAAATTTAGAAACTAAGTAAATGTGCGCTATTTCGCCCTAACCATTTCATTTTTTCCATCAGTTATGAACACAAATTTTCAGAAAAAATTCTGACTCTGATCATTATGAACAAAATTATTATTTTTTCCAATTTGATAAGAAACCAAGTGCGTCAATAAGCTACTAGGAGCGCTCATGTTGTCCAGTTGCGACCTAGGACCCTTCAAAACTACCCCAGTACAAAGAGCTTGCATGTTGAATTCCATGTCGAATGAGATGAAAAAAATCAATGTCAAAATGGAATAAAAATACTGACAAAACAAAGAAGGTATGTTCAATTGTTAACGAAAAATTTGTTCAACTGAATAAGATAGGGAGAAAAATTACTCATCAAGGTCCTACAAACTATTATATAAATATTCATTTTAGGTTCGTACTCATTTATTAAAAAGGGTGAATGTATCAGAAAAATGAAGCGTAAGACCCAAGTGAGGGAAAAAATTAAAAAATAAAATAAAAAACACGAGAAGATAAAATCAAATTGTGATGAATGGTGTTTGAGATGCAAGAAAGTTTGAAAGTGATAGCTGTTGACTAGATTTAAAAAAATGCTATAGGTAACGAAAAAAATCACAATGCACTCAAAAGCTGTATGTTCAATTTGTAGGTTTATAAGCTTTTTGTTGATTTTAGTTTTCAAAAGATGAGAAAAAAAAGAAAAGAAAATGGGTTTTGAAAGTTTTCAGTACCTTAAACACCTTAGATGGGGTTGAGTGTGATGCAACGAAAATGTTAATTATTTATTTCATCATAGAAACGGTTAGTATTCAAGTCAGAAGTACCTTTACCTTAGGTGGAGCCGGGGGGTCTTTAGAGTTCATATCTTTTACGTAAATGTTCCAGGTGGCGTTGCCCTTGAAGGACTTGTCAGCCGCGTAGCACCTCCACAGGCACTGGATGAGCATGGCCGCCGCAGGTATTTGACGGTTGAAGTGTTTCTGGCGTTGTTTTTGTTGGACTTTGAGGGCGAAGCCCGATCCCAGGATGCCCTGCGAGGGTCCAAAACCAAATAACGTCAGGAATTATAATTCAATATTATAGTATAGAGCTTTCCAACCTTTTTATCATGACAGAATGGAAGCTACGATTTGAAAATGCAGACCCAAATTAGACATAAAAAACGGGAGAGTGGGGCAGCATTATATTTAATAATGAACCTTTGTAATCGACCACAAAAAATGTTTAGTTTAGGTATTTTCCTTTTAGCAATGACGGTAGACAGCCAGTTTTGTGATTTGTTTATTGAAGCAATGTTTCTGGGCCTAGGTGAGGCGAACTCCCTCGGAGCCCAACTGGGAACCGACTCGGCCCTCATTCTACACCCTTCCGGGGCATATATTGACGTTTTTCACCGATTTGACTTGTCACACAAAAATGAGTTTGACATCGGGCTTTCATGTTTTATCCACGCTGAATAAAATGGCAACACTTTCAAACCTCGTTGACGGATTGCTAGAGATTGGTTTCACTTGAAGATAATAACGTTGATTCCTTATGGGAGCAGAAAACATGGCTGACACCACAGCCTGCTCTTAATTAATTATCAATTAAGTTACTTGAAGTTCCTCTCTGTACAACTCTCTACAATTTAAGCATGACTAGGGCCTCAACAATGTTGGAGGCAGAAACGTTGCTTCAATAAACAAATCATAAAACTGGCTGTCTACCGTCATTTCTAAAAGGAAAACACCTACACTACTTCATTAACTATGCAGCCTTAAGGTCAAAACTCACCTTAACCTCATCAAAAATTTTTTAACCCCAACTCAAAATTTGTTGCCTTACGTTTCAAGATGCATAGAATCTAAAAATCGTTAAAAAAACAAAAAAAAAAAAAAAAAAAAAAAAAAAAAAAAAACAGATTGCGTAAGCAGAACCTACTTTTGGAATAGAAATAGGTAAAACGTAAGTAGGTGAACAGTATTTAGAACACGTTCATTTTAAACATACCTACCAAAATGATGAAAAAATAACTGTTAAGATTGGGATTCGTAATATTTATGTTCATAGAGTAAATGGTGAATTTCGTTGTAATCACAAAGACGACATAAATGTTAGCACATTCAGCTGATCAGGATGGAGCCTGTAAGGTCATTCGTCTCTTTTTGTCCCAGAGGGGCTCCCTATCAATTTTCAATGTCCTATGGTAACAGGAGAGAGTTTAACTCACTCAGGTGATCAACTTGGCGCCCCTCACATTCCTCGTCTCTTGTTGCCCCAGAGAGACTCTTATTCAAATTTCAACGTCCTACGGCGAATAGAAGATATTTGAGCACGATTTTGCTATCATTATGATTGATATTACTGCTTGCGATCAGGGGATCCTCACCAAAGTCAGTGAGGCACAAGTTCCAAAAAGATAATACAACAAATCAAAATTTGGTCCGAGGCATATATTAACCCGCAAGTTAAGTGCTGTCTCCGCTTTTCCTACGTAGAAGGCAGGGAATTCTTTGCACAACAACTGATACACATACATAGGCATCTGGCAATCTGCTGACCCTTTACATGCATATGAGTTGGGGTTATTAGCAGAAATTAAGTGATCTTCCTCTATAGCCAGTGGGCAAACTTTACATCTGCCCTTGCCACAAGGATGCAAACCTCTTGGTGGTGGCGTATCCCCACCTCCCAAGTGCCGCCGTGCCAACGGCTGTAATACCTACCCCCTTTTCTATGAAAAGTTGGGTAAATAAAATCAGTCCGTTAATTGTACGCCATCCAGGGCTTTCCAGTTTGTCAGTATTTTTCAAGATCTTACTGCCACTATGGTTGCATTTAGTCAAAATTTATCATTTGGAATTTAATGCCCTAATAGATACTTGAGGCACTATCTGGAAGTCCTAAATTATACTCTAGAATTACCAAACAAAGCTTTTTTCTCAGCTATTTTTGAAAAATATGGTACCTAGCATGAATATAGTGAACAAAACTTACCGCTGGTAACGCAAAAAATGATATAGCAAATACGCTGAAGCAGGAAGCAACGATTTTCCCCATCCACGTTTGGGGGACTGCGTCTCCGTATCCTATCGTTGTGACAGTGATCTATAACATATTTTTTAATACCTCAATACAAGTCATTAATATGCTTATAACTAATAATCAACTAGATCTATTTGAAAAATGATCTTAAATTGTTATTTCTCCTCATATAGTTTAGATTAGCGAATAAAATCAACATAAACTCACCACTCCCCACCAAAGAGCGTCAGCATAGCTCGCGAAATCTCCCGTTTTACCGTCGGGACCAACTGCATCTTTTTCTGCCAAGTAAACGAAATAACTGCTGAATATTAGGCCTAGAAAGCCGATGTACAGTGTAGTTATGAGCTCCTGAAATTGAAATATTACACAACATCAGTAAAAAGGGTCACGGTTGACTGAAAAAATTGCATTTCAATCTTTTTTCAAGATTTTTTGCAGGAAAATCGTTCTTTATTTATAGATACATATAAAAACCCAGTGTCCAACGTGGATCTGCCGCACGCGCACGCGTTGATGCGTTCAGGCGGTGGACCAATGAAATCTGTAGACATTGTCACGTGACCGTTGAACGCTTCAGTTTGATTTTCAAAATGGTTTGATTTTTACTGTCACCACCTTGCATCAAAAGCGCGAATTTCAAGTATTCGGATTCGTTCAACATTATTTTTGGTTGTTTTTCGGCAGCTTTATCGGTTTTTGTTTATGGTTATCATGGAATTATTATAACGGAAAAGTGCATAAACGTCCAGTTCTGTGGACTCAACGCCACGGAGTGCTTAAATCATATATTGGACGAGACAAGTTGGGACACAATGGTGGAGTGGGAACGAACATGGGCTAGTACTCAAGTGTAATATTTAATACAATATAATATAATTATTGGTGGTGGTCAAATAGCCAGTTATTACAATGTAGTCGACAGTATCCACTGACATTCTACCCAGGCCATGACATTCTGACTTGCCATATTTTCCACTTTCCCTCAACTCCGATTGCAAGTGATGAAATTAATTAACCTAGTTCTTCACTTGACAATAGTTTTCTACACTGATATCCTTGGTTTTCATAATTTTGAGCTAATTATATAAGAGAGCAGTTTGAATGGTCAGCATCTCAAATTTGCTAAATGGCAGCATTGTTGACACCAGGTTGAATAAGTAGGTACCTATCTACGCTTGAAAAGCCTAGTTAGGTACATTAGTTGTTTGCTCATCTATGAAGCGCTTAGGCGTTTCCACATAGGACAACATTTTTCTCTTGCGCGCGGTATGACGCTCGCGGCAGAGCCACGTATGACACAGCCTGAGGTTCCATTGACATCGAGTCGGATTGGCACTTAAAACCAAACAGCATATTCTAAGTGTCTAAGGAGTTTATGAACCAACTCAGGTTGGTAGCTTCAAAATTGACGAGAGTCTAGCAGTTCATGCAGCTTTAGTTCCTTTCTTTCCGCTGTGAGTGCTGTCAGCGCTTGTTCTCTCTAATCACAGAGTAACATCCATTTGTATTCTGTTCTGCCTTTCCAGTTTTCATCATTTTCTCAACACTTTTTCGGAATGATTAGTTTAGCCAAGTCTTTTTGTATTTGTTTAGCCATTGGGAAAAGATGATTAGGGACGTTTAGAGATGGATCCCCCCCCAACCATCTCTAGACATTGCTAGTCATATTTTCCCAATGTCTAACAAATACAAAAAGAATTCACTGCCCCAGAAACTATGGGCTTAACCTACCTCGGCACGGACACAAGAGTATATAAATGTGCATTAACCCCCCCCCCCCCCCCTCACCAAAAAAAAAAAAAAAACATCACTCGGATTTGAAATCCAAACCTCACTATTCATAGTCCACTATGCTATCCATTACGCCATAGAGACCTTCTGCTCACTGTTTTAATGACTACCGTACTATGATCATCATGTCGATGACAGCGCTGACAGTGGAAGGGAAGGAACTAAAGCTTCATGAACCCCTAGACAATTCTCCAAATTGCGGCCTGTAGCGCGGAACAGACAAGTGCACACACACACACAACACACACACAAATACAAGCACATCACACAGACAAATACAGGCCGGGTCAAAGTAGAGACCCATTTTGTACGTCAAATAGGTGAAATTGCCATTCAAAATAACAAAATAACATCCACTTGTTATGAACTGTTCGTTGATTGATTGAAATTTTCACCTGACGATGGATGAACACAACTGAGCCGAGTAACCTCCACGTGCCCCCTTGCCGGTCGACGTGTAGCATGCGGAGGATTTGAAGGAATCGGATACCTCGTATCGCCGACGTTGCGAACACTTGCCCATTAGATCCAAGTGTTAACACGACTATAGACGCCACTACAACTATGAGATCTGTAAAAATAAAATTATAATCATAAATATAATAGTATCGAGGAAACAAATCCAACATACAACTGGAACAAATACTGGTTGTATTGAAATTTCAGTAATGTGAGTAAAAAGCAACTGTTAAAAACCAATTTTATGGCAAAAAATTCATACTGAATAAAATTCGACGATTCAAAACAGATTTTGGATTTTTAGATTTTCTTTGCAGTTTTTATGGATTTTTCAGCAATATTATTGAAATTTAAGTACGTTTTTCACCATGATTTTGTGCAAACATTTTTTTATGACCTGGTTAATCGTTGTTAATGTTGTTGTTTAATTCTGCTAAAAATTATAAATTTAACATTTTTACATTTTTTGGCCGTTTATACCCATTTTTATTGATTTTTTTTTTTTTAAAGCATTATCTTTGAAATTTGACCAATTTAATATGATCAAAAAGCGCTGGCCAACGAACTCATTCTTCCATTTGGGAAGCTTGATTCCTTGGCGCAAGAACAGGATTTTTATCTCAATCTTAAGAAGAGTTATATAATCTAGAATGACACATAAATGTACATATGAAAAAACGCTAACTTCAGGAATCGCTTGTTCAGCTTCACCATTGCTTGTTCAGGATGAGAAAGATTCACAATTATATTGATGTATTTATCTAGAAATGAATCGACAAAGATACAGATGTGGGTTGGTAAGCTGAAAAACAAAAATCTTCGTCATCCGCGTCCTAATATTGGGTCAGAGGGGTGAAATTTATTCACAATGCGCTGAATTACCTAATACTCGTTCACTTTCAAAACAGATTCTTAATCGAAAAGGTGGTTAAAAGTATAAATATCCCCAAACATAAATATCCGGGTATTTTACATCACTAATCTTTCAAATTTGGAGGAAAGTTTTGAGAAGCCGATTTGATCATTCCGCACCAATTTTAGCACAATTTTATTGTATCAATACAAGCTGATGCAAATGAGCGAACCTCAAATCATTTGACTTTTATAGTTTTCACCAAACCATAGGTGCCGCTTTTGTCATGATGGATCATGTAAAATACGCGATTTTCAAGATGGCCGATCAGCTGATGTCATATGAAATGTTGATTGTAAATACTGTATTTTTTGGTACCTATAATAGTTTTCTATGAATTGTATTCGGATATACTCACTCAAATTGTTCGACGCAGGATGTTTTGTGATTTATTTTGTAAACAATATCTACTAAGCTTTATTGGGTGCTACGAGCAGGTGAGTGGTGGAATCGTCATTTTTATGGTCCAGTGCGACGCCAGCAGCACGTATCAACTGACAGGAAAACGGCGTTGAAATAAGAGGAATAGCCCTCCATATTATTTAAACTCAAAGAATCAGCTAAACGTGCTGAAAGGTCTTTCCGTGGAAGAAGACGTCAATGGTGCTCGTAAAATCCTCAAGGGGCTTGGTTGCTGGCACTCGCTCTTAGGGTGGACCATTGGGGGGTTGGTTCAGAGCTCTTTTAATTGTCCATGTTTCTTTTGTCATCCCATACAAGTTTTACGTGCCTAGGTAGCTAACCTAGTAGACAGATTCCCATCGCCACCATCCCTCCTTAATTAATTTGATTGAAAATCATAACCCACTTTTTGGATATTTATGAGGGCAAATAGAAAATATTGATTAAATATCCAGTTTATAAATATCATATTCTCCGGGATATTTATCTGACTCACATCTAACTATTCTAATTAACATTCTGCTATTCAAACAAAGATTTTCTTAAAATTTATCAAGCGTTTTTTGCAGTTTTATTTATTTTTTTCAGCACATTTCAATGAAATGTATAAAATTTTGAATGCTCCAGTTCAGAGTTCATAAACTTTTTATGAACAACAATATGTTAACAAATACATAAATTTAACCATTTTAGCCGCATTTTACAATTTGTAAATGATTTTCCCCCGCCTATTTCTTAAAATTTGACCGGATTTTTGTACTCAAAAAGTGACGTCCAACGAATTCGTCCTTTCTTTTGGAATCCTTGATTTTTCGGCGAAAGATTTTTTCACGATTTTTTCCTATTGAAGAAACTTTTCTGACATCTGGTGTTTAGTGCCAAATTTCCAGAAAATTCCCGATGCAAAGACTGACATTTCCAGGTTTTCCTTGGTTTTCCCGGTTGGGGGCCACCTAACCCTGCTTGTACAGCAATTGATTTGTACCGATTATACATAAATCTAAAGCCGCATCCACACATGCGGAGTTTGGCGAACTCCGAGCATAGTGTGGACGGATGTTCGCTATTTGCCAAACCGCAAATGTTCGGGGTTCAGGATGCTCCGTCCAGTGTCGGTAAATTGTCCGCTTCAAAGGAGTCAAATGTTTGCCAAATAGCGAGCATCACCCGCCAAAAAGCCCCATCCACACATCCGAGTCTCTTTCCGAATAGTGGGGGCACCTGTGATTCACACTTTTCCTGGGTTTTTCCCAGCTCTCCCTTCTCTGTCGCCACTGTTTCGTTTTGCCCTTCTTTGTGCGTGCGTTCAGTTTTTGTTTTGTGCGGTCGAGGTACCAGTCAGATGGAGTGGACTAACGAATCCGTCATTACTTTCTAGAAGCCTAAGAGCTGGAGGAAGTTCTGTGGAATGCATCGCATCCACAGCACAAGCTGAGGAATGAAGTCCACAGTGCGTGGAAACGCCTTGAGGGAAAACTGAGTGGAAAGTGGTCAGTGATGTTTGTCGTTTCCCGAGACGAGCACGGTGCTCTCCGAACCCCGCATGTGTGACCCCTGACTCGCTTCATGGGGAATACCGAATCGGCCAACCGCGAGTTGCTTGGGGTCTGCCAAATTCAGTATTTGCTTAACCCCGCATGCGTGGACTCACCTTAACTGTATTGGATAGGTACTTCAATATTCCAATAGAAAATCCCATGCCTAACCACACAGAATAATTTACTGCTACTGTCTTATTCAATAATATACATAATGGAGCGCACTAAGGAAATTATTATTACCAACTTACCAATTATACAAATAGGTTTCCTTACAAATCTAAATCTCCCGCAGCAGCCCATATATTTGGATCGACATCCTGCAGACCACAGCCGGATTAGGTATTCAACTCCGAAGAATACCACCAGCCAAATTTCCTGCAATGCACACAAATGAAAGATGTATAGAAATATCGTACAGAAATGTACAGAAATGTACAGAAATATCGTACTTAGGTACTAGGTAGGTAGTAGGTAGGTAGTAGGTACCTACTACTAGCCGAATTTGCTGCAATGCACACACCTCAACACCATTGTAGGTAACTCACAAAAACCAATTTTAAGAGAAGGTATACTAACGAAAAATGGTAACATTGGGAGATCAAATGGCGGTTTTAGTAGGAAAATATTATAATGACGACCATCACATTGTAATATCTTGTATGCTATAGTAGAAACCACTTGGGATTATTGCAACTCAATAAGTCACGAAAACATATTTCCAATGTGGCTACAACATTAGGTTTGTTCGCAGTGCCGGTTGGAAAGTTGCCAACCGTTGGCGACAAGGTTTGTGATTGGTTTAGTTCGCATGCGTGACCACCATCTAATTTCAAACCGTTGGTAACCAAACCCGCACTGCGAACGGGTTTGACTGAAGCAAATCGTAGTGTAGCTTTTCCTGCTGAGATTTTGCAGGACAATGTGGTGTTTATCTCAAGGGTAGAATTCAACTCGATCTCAAGTCGACCGTCGTTCTTAATTTGTAATTTTAAAAGCTTTAGAAACAACTTTTCAGTTGTGATTGAGTACAAACATTTTACTGTATGATTTCGTATTTTGTAACTATTCAGACAAAGATTCCCATTCAATGCCACCAATAAGATTTTCCATATCACAACTCAGACTAGGAAACTCTTGATAAATAACCGTATAAGTAAAACGAGGGTAAATGCAAAGGCAGAACTTAGTAAACAGTGCACAACACGCGAATATCCGATAGCTATCTTATCTCCTTTGGCTGGCTTATCATCTCTACAGTAAACTCAGCTCGCTAGGCTCTCGCTACCCACACATCTCACAGTGGAATGATTTGATTGGCGTGGTGGGGGGCAAACTGTCAGATCGGTCAGCAGATATTTCTCTGATCCACAACGTGGTTCAAACTGGTTTGGTGGTCACTGCAAACCGACAACTACGGATGCTATACAGTCAGAGATTTCCCCAAATGGACACTGGGAATGCCCCAAACGCGTTTCTTACTGGTTCGATGGCCACTGTAAACAAATCTGTTATAAGTGACTGACAAAGACAACATTGTTACCAGTTTTATCTAATGGGGCTCCGAACACGAGAAGCTCGAGGTAGAGCGTAGCACTTGAACAAGGATTTGCTCTTCTTTTGTTGCAAATGGCTCGCAGTTGTGATGCACACAAGTTATTTATGTTTTATTTTTTTTACCGGCTTTCTGTTTGTTTCTTCTTAATTATAATTTATTTATTAGGTAATAATAAAATTTTAATTTTTGATCAGTATTGATGAGATTGATAGTGCGGATAACGAATTGTAGAGCCAAAAAGGGGCGACGCAAGGCCCATCCATCTAGGCAGACATTTTTACGATATTTTAAAGTATGTATTGAATTTGAGCAAATAATGTATGATGTTCAAATAAGCGCACACAGATTAATGAAGTTGAATTTATCTTCAATACTAAATATAATGAAATTTTGAAAAATACTTGCGAACGCGATTCCTACAATCGAATCAACTTTACAAAATTACATTCTACAGTGAATGAAAATTGGGTTACGGTTCACACGGGTATTTTATGGGAAGTTTCTCATTATTTTGCTCATGTTTACGTTTGAATCAAAACCATTTCATCAACTAAACGATTCAACTTGCAGGTCCTCTCCAGGCTAATCAAGGAACCTCCAAAGAGGGTTCCAGGGTATCATTATGCCAAAATACCAGTATTCAAGATTTTGGTTCGCCATCTACACCAAGCTTCATAGATTTTGTGAGTAGCAGTTGCTCAATATTGTTCTCCATTCTAAATTATTAATACATTTCACAGGTAGACATTGACGTTGCAATTTCTACCCAAGAAACCTCTTGCGTCAAGATTTTAGAAAAATGCCTTCAGTGGCCACTGAGGGTTGCACGATTCTTTCCATGTGAAACACCAGATCTAAAAACTTTGTTTCTGTTCAATGTTCCACCGTTCTCATTCTGTTTTGTTTTGTCTTGGTGATTTACTTCCACAAAATTGAAAAAGCAAAAGTACTTATAAGTAATCCTACTGTTGGGACGCGAGGTGATTGAGAATTGAATTCGACTTCTTGAATCCCTGACTAGTATAAAGTACACTCTAACTTTCACAGAGGACGTGGTTTGAAAGAGGAGGAAGATTCACATAACTGGGTGCCCCAATGAGTGAGAATGGAGTCACCCCAATGCGCTAGGATCCATGAAGTGTGAAGGAAGTCAAACTTGTCAAGTTCAAAGTCAAGTTGCCACCAACTACTCAGAGCGTCACTTAAGCATTTCCTTTCAACTAAGTGAGGACTATGAATTCCGCCCTAAGTCACTGACCATGAATAGGTTAAGTTGCCACCAGCTACTCAGAGCGTCACTTAAGCATTTCCTTTCAACTAAGTGAGGACTATGAATTCCGCCCTACGTCTCATGAAGAGTAGGGAAAGATACTTCAGAGTGCAAGGTCCTGAGAAGTACAAAGAAAGTCACTCTGGAACGCAAAGTCCCATGAAGTGACAGGATATACACCCCAGGGCACTAGGTTCCGTGAAGTGTAGGGAAATGTAACCTAGAGCGCTAAGTCCTCTGAAATGTAGGGAAAGATACCTAGGGTCCCGTGAAGTGAGAAGGAAGTCACCCTGGAGTGCATAGTACTGAGAGGTGACAGGGTGTACACCCATGGGCACTAGGTCTGGCGAAGTGTAGGGTTGACAAATGGTAATGTAGAAATTTGCTTTGCAAATGACGTTCGGGCCAGCTTGTTAGTGATGGGACGGAAATCACTTCACAGGATAAAATAACCTATTACTTAGAAATGGCAGTATTCCAAATCACAGGCTACCTGAGAATACCTGCTACTTGCTCTTGTAAGAGAGATTAGATAGCAGAATGGGTGGCACAGATTGTGGAGCTGGGGCTGTTAAAAACATCATCCCAAATCACTCTTTCCCATTCACAGTTTGGTAACAGTCTAGTAGTAGTTTTCAAACCTATTCACAATCACAGTATGAGAGAAGGGATGGGAAGTTGATGTTACAGTTCCGAAACAGTTGCTATTAAGTCTTTTACCTAGCGCTCGCCGGTTTCTTTGACTTCTTTCCACTTACAGTACCTACATTTTTCTCTGTTTCTTATTAGTAATTCTCGGGTTATTTATATTAACATGTATCATGTTTTAGCCCTGGGGTCCTAGCAAATTTTGCGAGTCAATTTTTAACATGTATCATGTTTTAGCCCTGGGGTCCTAGCTAATTTTGCGAGTCAATTTTTTTCCGCGCACGATATATAGTCCAGCAGTGAGGTACTTTTGCCTGGACATAATTGGAAAGTTAATGAAATTTTGGGGTGTTGTTTTGGGATGCCTAGGGAAGCTAAATCCGAGTTTTCTGACAAAAAAAGCCTGTGCTCGATTGTAGGTGGCCAAAAAACCACGATTTTTTCGGACGTTTTTTTTTCGTTTTTCCGACTATAACTCGAAAACTGTGCCATGTAGAAGTCTTTTTTATTACATTTTCGGAAAGAGCATTAAATTTCCTTCAAATTTCACTAGTCACATGTTTTTTTTAACCGAATAGCTGCTATGTTACAGCCCTTCCAAAGTACATCAAATTTCTCAAAATGTACAATTTTACGGAAAAATGCATGTTTTAGCCTCATAACATTCATTTGTACGAACTATGACTCACATGTATGTATATTATACATACTATATTAACCCCACCCCTTCCCCCCTCTTCCGCCAATGTACTCTTCATTCCCATCATAGTGAGTGTAGTGGATTTATATATGTTTGACTAGGGGTAGGTACCCTAGAGGAATGCCTTTAGACAAATCCTGAGTCGGGAGAATTTTATGAGTCTGGTGATTCGGGTTTGTTCCTTGATGAGGAACTTGTTGAAGGTGCTGAAAAGTACCTTCAGATTGGTGTTTATCCCTGTTTCCAAAGGGGAGGTCTTGAAGAGTAACTTTTTGTTCATTAAAAGTGGAAGACTGGAAGTTCTGAAAAGAACTGTTGTCTTGTGAGTACCCGGTCGCAAAGGACGGGTATGTTTCCTCGAGCTGGTAAGCCATGCGAGGAGCCCCAGTTGTAGGGATCTGAAACTCGTGAACTACGTCTATTCCGTTGTTGAAAGGCCGGAATACGTGAGTTTCTGATTGTGTTGGATCCCTCTGTGTTTCAAGAAGGGTTGTCCGGGCGTAATTCGCAGGGAGATCGGCGTGTGAAACGTTCATGTACGTAAAACTGTACATTGATGTACTTACAATAAATAGTGGCGCTGCCTACGCGGGCCCGGGGAGCTCAGGCTTCCCCTCCGCGACAATCGTCGGCGTTTCACACGCCGATCTCCCTGCGAATTACGCCCGGACAACCCTTCTTGAAACACAGAGGGATCCAACACAATCAGAAACTCACGTATTCCGGCCTTTCAACAACGGAATAGACGTAGTTCACGAGTTTCAGATCCCTACAACTGGGGCTCCTCGCATGGCTTACCAGCTCGAGGAAACATACCCGTCCTTTGCGACCGGGTACTCACAAGACAACAGTTCTTTTCAGACTTCCAGTCTTCCACTTTTAATGAAAAAAAAGGTACTCTTCAAGACCCACAGACTTCCTCTACCAGTGGACACAAAGAGGTCCCTCGACGGATGAAACATATCTCTCCCACGCAAGAGATATTCAAAAAGAACGGCAAATCGCCACTCTACATGGCGAGACATGTGCCTATGAGTCCGACAAATATCACCCTTTGGAAACAGGGATAAACACCAATCTGAAGGTACTTTTCAGCACCTTCAACAAGTTCCTCATCAAGGAACAAACCCGAATCACCAGACTCATAAAATTCTCCCGACTCAGGATTTGTCTAAAGGCATTCCTCTAGGGGTACCTACCCCTAGTCAAACATATATAAATCCACTACACTCACTATGATGGGAATGAAGAGTACATTGGCGGAAGAGGGGGGGGGGGGGGGGAAGGGGTGGGGGTTAATATAGTATGTATAATATACATACATGTGAGTCATAGTTCGTACAAATGAATGTTATGAGGCTAAAACATGCATTTTTCCGTAAAATTGTACATTTTGAGAAATTTGATGTACTTTGGAAGGGCTGTAACATAGCAGCTATTCGGTTAAAAAAAACATGTGACTAGTGAAATTTGAAGGAAATTTAATGCTCTTTCCGAAAATGTAATAAAAAAGACCTCTACATGGCATAGTTTTCGAGTTATAGTCGGAAAAACGAAAAAAGTCCGAAAAAATCGTGGTTTTTTGGCCACCCACAATCGAGCACAGGCTTTTTTTGTCAGAAAAACTCGGATTTAGCTTCCCTAGGCATCCCAAAACAACACCCCAAAATTTCATTAACTTTCCAATTTTGTCCAGCAACCCACAGATTTTATGACCTCACTGCTGGACTAATAGTGTTACATTGATTTCCGCCTACAACCGAGTCGTTGCTAGGGAAATAGTACTTCGTCGTTTTTCATCCCACAAAATTCGTTGACCATTCGTTCGAAAGCTCTCGACTTATCCAACAATATTATGTTAACTACTGCGAAGTGCGTGTCCAACAAACTGAGTTATGAGCATGGTTATATAAATAATTGTTTACACACAGGTGATCATTCTCAATAATTGATATTGTGAACATGATTGCAACCGCTTGTTAATTTCTGATGATTTCATTGAGCTAGTGTTTCGATCGAGGAGAAAACATGATACATGGTTGAAATTTTTGGTTCTAGAACAGAAATAAGCATCGTTTTAAGAGAGTTATATGTACCTTTACATACTTTTTTCCGCGCACGAAACATATAGTGTTACAGTGATTTCCGCCTACAACCGAGTCGTTGCTAGGGAAATGGTACTTCGTCGTTTTTCATCCACAACATTCGTTGACCATTCGTTCGAAAGCTCTCGATTTATCCAACAATATTATGTTAACTACTGCGAAGTGCGTGTCCAACAAACTGAGTTATGAGCATGGTTATATAAATAATTGTTTACACACAGGTGATCATTCTCAATAATTGATATTGTGAACATGATTGCAACCGCTTGTTAATTTCGAATCAATATCGAGGAGAAAACATGATACATGGTTGAAATTTTTGATTCTAGAACAGAAATAAATTATAAAATACTCTTCGGAAAGTTTTAAATTAAAATTTTATATTTTTTCTTCACTCCATCATATTTTACCATGAAAATTAGTAGGTAACGTATGTTTTTTTTTTTTTTTTTTTTTTTTACATTAACAGACAAGAATAACAAGTGTCAAATGTGACATTTGTGGACAATTTTATAGTATTAAGACCTCTATACCAAATTCAAAAAGACATATATAAACACACGACCATCGATATACAACTAATCTATTCTACCTATTCAATCACAGGTTTGAGAGAGAAATTCACAGGTAACGGGGCTCTAAGAAACTGACAACAAATCACCCTGTTATTGAAATCACCTATTACTAGAATCTAGTATTTCAAAGTAGCAGTATCAGAAACTATTACTGAAAAATCACAGTATCGCCCATCTTGTTTAGTACTTTTATACAACTAGTCCTCATTGAGGGAGAAGTGGCCGTCACTACAGGAAGGGGGACAGGCTGCGATCACCTGACCCTGTTGAGTAACAACTAACTTGAAATCACGTGTTCCCTAACTGACCCGACTTGCTATTTTATTTGGCAAGGTCATTAGCTATTATAGCTCGGAAGAGTAAAATATAATATTAGGTTATAAGCTATTATAGCTCGGAAGGGTAAAAGATAACTGACATAGAAAACGTATTCTTCATATCACAACACTTCACATGTTGCACCACCTCCAAAATTGTCCAAGAGAAGGAGAACTTGGACCTAGAGGACCAATATGAACTCGCAATGCACATCAATAGAACGTAGGATTTGACCATTAAAGAAGGAAAAACCCTGAAGAGGTCGTTGGACACTCATACTAGGAGTTTTCTACAAAAGCAAGATTATGATGAATAGAGTGAGGAGATTAACAGTAAAAGCCTACGTCTTTAAGTTAAATAGGTACCTAACGGTTAGCGGATTGGGGTTTTCACCCAAATGGGAGGAAAGCAGCTTACTATCTTCCAATAACTATGGAAAGGTTCTCACGCTGTGGATAGTACACTTAAAAATAAAAACGTAAATATGAGAAACGGGAATTTCGGCTGGACTCAAAGCTCTGGTTTGAACATCCCCCCCCCCCCCCCCCCCCCCCGTTAATTTATTTACGTATCAACAGGCATAGGTAGGACATAGCTTGCGTACTGGTCTGGTTAATGGACCGGATGCGGTGCTGAGTTCAGCCACTCTAGCTATGGGCGGTTCTCAACTGCCTCCCTACTCGTGGTTTTTTCCCCAACCGTACACGGCCTATAGACAACTGCCTCCCCTCCCCTAATCAGCCAGTTGACAAGTGCCACCCCACCAGTTGACAAGTGCCACCCCGCCAGTTGACAAGTACCACGCCAAACGTCAATAAACTCAAAAATTTCTCCTGCACTTCATTATAAATAATGATATTACAAATGGATAGTTTGAACGAATGTGATACAGGAATTCATTGCAGGAGTCAAGAACACAATATGAAACGAAATCTCATGCAACACCAACAGTAACAACTAAGTCATTCATCTTCCAAGTGAGGGCGCAGTTTCGCCGATATGAGTTTCACAAAAGCAAGCATAGAAATTTCGTTGTTTTCGTAGCGATCAATAAGTTTTTGCACCCACTTTTGTACGTAAATTTAAAACAGTTCTGAAGTTTGGCGAATATTGTGGCACTTAGGCGAATGCTTGACGAACAATCTACAAGAAAAAAAAAAAAAAAAAAAACAAAAAAAAAAAAAAAAAAAACAGTAAAACAGAGTGAGACACCTGGTCGGCGGACAGGTAGGTGCCTGATAAATGAGCGAACGTATTAACACACTGATTATTATTACACCTTAGAGGGTCGAGTTGCCAGCTCATCACTTGCTTTTGGTTTATTATTTCCAATAATAAGCCTATGTGATCGTGTAGCAAAAAATTTTTATAACCCCCCCTCAAACTTTGTCACTTTACGTTTCAAGGTGCGTAGAATCCAAATTTGAAATGTCCGTCCGCCGTCCGGGCATAATTGTAGTGGATTTATATAGGTTTGACTTGGCGTAGGTAGACCAAGTCGGACATTTATATCCCGGTTATGCGGGTTGGTCTCCAGGCCACCCCCGCGAGGAATGCGGGCGGAGCCGCCAAGGTCAACTGGTTTCGCGGACTGAAAGGGGGGATAGTCCGTGTCGCAGCCGCGTGGAGCGCTAGGCTCGCGTGGCAAGTGCTGGGTTCGATCAGTTTGGTACTGAGCCGTTTTGTAATATTCCGGCCTTAGATTTATATCTGAAAGGGGAATATGTTGAGCTTGGTTGAGGTACTGAAAAGTATCCTTCGCTTTTTGTGCATTTGGAGTGTATTTGACACTCGGATCGGCCGAGTAAGCCTGCGTCGAATATCGTGGGTATTCGGACAGCTTGGTCGAATCGTAATGATCGGCTTCAGAGCGAGTCTGAAAAGTTTCCTCGATCTTTTGTATAGGCGAGGCTTGTTCGAAAGTTTCTCGAACGAATACGTCGGGCGAGAAGGCGATTCGGACGTGAGGGCCGTGCCTTGCGCTGTCGCTGGGTTCAGCGGACTCGCCGTGTGGCCGGTAGGGCGCACTACGTGGGCTACTCGGCCCAGCTTCGCCGTCGCCCTCCTCCCCTTGCAAGGGGAAGTAGGAAGGCCGGCGTTCCATCGAATTGATCGAGTTTTAGCTCGTTTCGATGCCTCTATGTGTGAAAAATAGAGGGTTTTGGAGGTGGACTCGCTTGCCAGAGCGTCTTTCCAATGCTCAGATGGCAGGGTCCTACCTCGTAGCCTTGAAAAAGGCTTCCTTAGACGGTAAATTAGAGCGGAGGAGCTGAGTAATTTACCGGCGTGCCCACAGCGGTCGATTACGAGCTTAAGGCTATGTAATCCGGGCGACACGGCTCGGAACGTCCCTCGGGCGTGCGAGCTAAAGAGAATATCGATAGCTGCACCGGGTGGCGTCCTAACAGATGAACTACGTTGGGCAATGAGCAGGATGAATAATCACTGGACTCGTAGATGCCAATGCGAGATCTGCGTGGAGAGAAGGACTGGCTTGTAGAAAGCAGTAAAAAATCGTTCTTGAGATGACTTCGTGTAGCAGAAGGTTCGTCAGCTTGGTGCGTGTAGAATTCTTCGTACTTCAGAGTGTGTCGTCGTCGAGAGCGGAGAGTGGAATGAAATGCCAGGCTCTGAACGAGGTATTTATAACAAAAAGTGGTGTCCACTTTATGGTTAGTATGCAAATTAGTTTCGTCAACTAATTTGGTACGATCAAACTAGCTTCGGATTGGCTCGCTCAATTTCGTAAATTCGACTGTGCAATCTCATTGGTTCGCACAGTGTTTTCTCAGTATCTGTGCATATGATAGCTGAGTTGGTCTTCCGAGGTGGTTTCCCTGCGTCCGTTGCTTTGACGGGGTCCCCGGGGGTGGCTGAACGACCTTGAGTTTTCCTGTTTGAGGTTTCTCATTCAAGGCGACTTGTTTCGAGATTTTTGTCGCATCTCTCTCGCCCAGTAAATGTTTGGGGAGGTCGCCTTGCGTGTTCTCATTCAAGGCGACTTGTTTCGAGATGTTTGTCGCATCTCTCTCGCCCAGTAAATGTTTGGGGAGGTCGCCTTGCGTGTTATTCTTTAATATTTCACTTTTGGGAGAGAATTTAGTATTTTCTCTCTGGTGAAATATTTTGTTTGACGGAGTTGTAACTCGACGTCTTATAAATATTTTTGTGGTGTGCCTACCTCTTTTTGGTAGCCCTGAAAAGGGCTGTTGAAAAGAGGTGGTGGATTTCACCACAGGGGCCTCCCCAAGACGTCGCGTTATCAACGACGACGCCGATGGGGGAGAACTGGGAGGTCTACTCGGAACTCTCCGTAGGAGAACCTCGCCAGTTGGGGCGGAGGCGGAGGTGCAGGCCTCGCGTCCCGTCCCTGTGGTGCGCCCCGGCCTCGTCGGTTTCGACGAGCGCCGCGGGGCGGCCGTGGCCGGCCCGAGCTCTGCCGACGGGAACCAAACCCGCGAGGGTTTGGCCCGCGGCCGCGGCTGGGCTGTTGCGGAGGAGCCCGGGAGGTGCTTGGCTCTGACCACCCCGCAGTGCTCATCTCCTCCCAGCGAGGAACCGGCACGTCGCCCGAGGATATCCACTGTCTGGGTACCGCTGGTAGCTGGTGAGCGGGCGGAGGCGTAGGCAGCGGCTGGGCGGGTGGAGCTGGTGGCTGGAAGGGCCGGGGCCTCGTCCAAACCACCTCTGTGGGAGCGTTCGTCGTTTTCTCCTCTTTCCTCGGCGAAGGCGGGAGCGGTTCGAGCGGTGCAGGGAGGGTTTCCTCTGCGAGGAGGAATTCCTCTACTTCTTCTGTCAGCATTGGAGAGCTGGAGGCTGCCATGGTTGAGATTGGTATGATCTCTGGCTGTGGGGTGCTCCATATTTATACCTCCCACTGTTCCTACCCGAAAAAAATGGGCGTGGCCTGTTTTGAGCGCAGTCACCCACTTTTCGTCAAATTTGGTAGAAGGAACGCGCCCTCTGGCGGATTTCCGGGGAGTTTTCTCCTTATTTTCTGTCTGATTTTGTGACACAGATTGTCCTTGCGATACAGCTTCTTCCGAGTGTAGAGTATAAGCTGGCTTGATTTGCTGTTTGGGAACTTTCTTAGTATGTTCGCCAATTTGCACAGTAACCGAAAACTTATCTCTTTTAACCACTTTGAATGGTCCCGTGTAAGGACATTGCAGAGAGGTGAGCTGTGTGGGCACTCTGATATAGACATGAGTACATGTATCCAAATTTTTGGGCATGTTTACGGCATATTTCGTATTATTATGTTTAATATGCGTAGGTCGGAAGAAAAGAGGTTCCGAAAGGTTCGTAGAAGTTACGAAAATGTCTCCTGGGAGTGGTACGTCAATCCCGTAAACTTTTTGGAAAGGCGTAGTTTCGGTCGCCGGGTCTACTGCCGTACGCATGGCGAGTAGAACTTTGGGAAGTGCATCGAGCCAATTTTCGTTTTGAGCTTTGAGAGCTTCTTTCAAAGATCTGTTTCTGCGTTCTACCATACCGTTTGTTGATGGTTTGTATGGTAACGTGTGAGTATGTTTTACTCCGAGACGTTCCATAATGGAATTGAACAGATCTGATTCAAATTGGGTGCCCTGATCACTTGTGATGTATTTAGGTACGCCCTTTGAAGCTACCCAAATATTGATAAAGGCATTTGTGATTGTGGTTGTTTCGATGTTGTTAAGAGGGACTGCCTCTAGCCAACCCGTTGCTCTATCAACCATCATCAAAATGTAACGTTTCCCTCCTTTTGCTAAAGGTAAGGGTCCGGTAATATCCACGTGTACGTGTGAAAATTTGTTTGCCGTTTCAAATTCGGAGTAAGGGAGCTTCACGGAGCGCGTGATTTTTGCTCGTTGGCAAGTTTCGCACGCTCGGACCCAGTTTGAGACATCTGCACGTAGTCCGTGCCAAAAATATCGTTGTTTAACTTTATACACTGTAGAGTGTATACCTGGGTGTCCCAAATTGTGAATTTGGCTTATTATTTCTTCCCTTATTTCGTTTGGAATATAAGGTCTAGGGTGTCCTAGGTCTAGGTTACACCAAATTTCTCCTTGAGAGAATTCAACTCGTGTGAGTTTCAATTTGTCCTCCGCGGTAGGGGGAGAGCGAATTTGTGAATTTGAAATGTGCAGTAGAAGATTGCATTCTATTGCAGCCGTAATTTTCGAAATTTCAGCTATGGGTGGACCCTCGTTCGTCTGGGTTGAAATCGATTTCGTTTGAATTTCAACCGGATCGAAGGGTCTGGAGAGTGCGTCGGCGACGACGTTGCTCTCTCCGGAAATATGACGAATGTCACTCGTCATTTGAGAGATGTATGTTAGCCATCTTAATCTCATTTTAGAAAAATGAGCATTCTTTTTAAGCATCGTGCCTAGCAGAGGCTTGTGATCCGAACAAATATGGAAGGATCTGCCGTCCAAGTCGTTGTGCCAGTGAATGCACGCTTGGTAAACGGCGAACATTTCCTTGTCGAACGATGCTTTGTTCTTCCATTGTTCTGGAATCTCTTTACTGAAAAATCCCAATGGTTGGTACGATTTCGAGCCATGTTTGTCTGTAATTTCTTGTTCTAGTGCCGCTCCGATGTGTGTGTCGGACGCGTCACAGACTAATCTCCACTCCGCCGTAGGGTGTGGGTGAGCAATGTTATGCAATGTTGCTTTGATCATTGCTTGCTTTAAGCTGTTAAAAGCTTTTTCTCTCTCTGATGTCCATTCGATAGGTGTTCTGTCATTTTTTTTGTTTGACTGAATGGAGTCATACAGAGGTTGTGCCGTGTGAGCGAATTTGCTCGAGCATGCTCGGTAGAAACCACACATACCTAGGAATCTGCGTAGACTTCGTACGTCTACTGGCCTAGGAAATTGTTCTATGGCTTCTATTTTGTCTCGTTTAGGAATTATTCCTTCCTTCGAGATAGTGAAACCTAGGAAATCGACGGTAGGTTTCGAAAAAATGCATTTATCAAAACCTACTCGAAGTCCGTGTTCCCCTAGTTTGTCAAAAATTTGTCTGAGGTGGTTCATGTGTTCGTTATAATTCTTCGAAGCCACCAGGATGTCATCTAGATATACAAATGCGAAATCAAATTTTCGCATGATGCTGTCCATGTATCTTTGCCATGTTTGAGCCGCTCCGGCCAAACCCATGCTCATTTTCTTAAACTCATAAAGACCGAAAGGTGTAATAATCGCAGTTTTATGAGCGTCATCTGGGTGCATCGGAATATGATAATACGCTGATTTTAAATCTATTGTTGAATAGATTTGCGTATCATGTAAATTCGCTTGGAACGAGCGAATGTGAGGAGGAGGGTAGGCGTCTTTCTTCGTTTTCGCGTTGAGGAAACGGTAATCGCCGGTGATTCTCCATGACCCGTCTTTTTTTGGCACACAGTGTAACGGAGATGCCCATTCGGAATCCGATGGTGCAATTATGCCTTCTGAAAGCATTTCGTCAAAAGTCTTTTTGACTTGAGCCCGTTTTTCTCCTGCCATGGGTCTTGCTCGGAAGTGTACTGGAGTTCCTTCCGTGGTTATACGGTGGTAAACCCCGTTGTTCTTCCATTTACCATGAATTTTGCTCATTTTATCATTGTATTTGTTAATGATAGAGCGAATGTTTTCGTCCTCCGTGATTTGCACGTCCTCTGGTTGAGGTGTATTGTCACGATGAGGGATAGTAGCTGCAATTTGTTCGTCAGTGAACTTTTTGTTCATGACTGCAGCTATTTTTTGATCGGCATAGCACTTCATTTTATCTTTATAAATGTACTTGTGTTTGACCCGTATTCCGATATCCCAAGATTCGAGGAATGGGATACCTAGGATCGCTAGATCAACTTTCGTGATCATAAACTCGGTGGTCATGTCCCCGAGGCCGATGTTAATTGTTGTGTCAGCTCGCCCTAGTGTATCTATAGGGGCTCCGTTAGCTGCTGTGAGCTTAACGTTGGACTTGAGAATTTTCAAGCCCAATTTTTTTGTGACATTGTGGGGCAGAATGTTCACTTCTGCTCCCGTGTCAATGAGAAATTCAGTGCCATTCAGTTTGCACTTGAAAAAAAGCCTTTTATACTCAGTAGACTGCCGGCGTATAGGCTCAGATACACTGGCAGTTATTCGTTTTCCGAATTCTCTGTGTCGGAAGTCGGAACGGTACTTTCTTGTACCGATTGCTGAGTATTTTCGGTAGAAACCCGTGTTTTAGGCTGGCTTATAGTCGCAGCCTTTCTGTTAGTTTTGGAAGCAGTGTTCGTCTTCCAAGTGCAGTGTTCTGGGTCTGCACATTTGCGAGTTTCGTTACCGAAACGTGCGTGGTTTCGACAGACATAGGCCGTCGGTTTGTGAGGCTTACTCTCCACTGGTTGAGGTTTGAACTCAGCTTGTTTCGGGAGGGCCTTTTTGAAACCAGTATTTATGGGTTTCGGAGTAGATTCAACTCCTCGTATGTTCAGAGAAGTATTCTCTGCTCTGTACGCGTGTAGCGTATCAGCTAGGTCGAGCCGGGAGGTCGTGGTAGGCTGAGCTGCGACCATACCTCGTGCTTCGATGGGAAGAGTCTCAATCCACTTTTGAGTGATTAGAGCTTCCGAAAAGTACCCAACAGCTTTCGAGTACATCTCGTGGTACTTGGTGCTGGGTTTTTTGGCGAGAGATGCGGGGTCCTCGAGTGCGAGGAGCCTGTCCTGTAAGGACAACCCATATTCTCGTTGGAGGCGCTGTTTGGCCTCTTCGTAGGGAGCGTGGGGTGCCGTGAGGTAAGCTGAGTCGATAGCTTCCCTCATTTCTTCTGGTACCCACTTGTATATAGCTGAGAAGCATTCGTTTTGCGTTCTCATGTGTTTTCTCACGCAGTATTGATCGAACTCGGCGAGTGCACGATCAATATTCTTCTTTTGGAAGACTGGTTTTTGATAATCTCCCATCTCCTCTAAAAGTGCTTGAAAACCACCTTGTGTAGAGGGATGTTGCGTGAGATGTGGGGCGTAGAGGCCCGGCGGGGGTCGCACGCCCGCAGTGGTTCCCTGAAATCCACTAGCTTCATAAGAGGGAACGAAATGCTCCGTGTTGAGCCTGTTCAAAGGCGGGGTCACCATTTGTAGTGGATTTATATAGGTTTGACTTGGCGTAGGTAGACCAAGTCGGACATTTATATCCCGGTTATGCGGGTTGGTCTCCAGGCCACCCCCGCGAGGAATGCGGGCGGAGCCGCCAAGGTCAACTGGTTTCGCGGACTGAAAGGGGGGATAGTCCGTGTCGCAGCCGCGTGGAGCGCTAGGCTCGCGTGGCAAGTGCTGGGTTCGATCAGTTTGGTACTGAGCCGTTTTGTAATATTCCGGCCTTAGATTTATATCTGAAAGGGGAATATGTTGAGCTTGGTTGAGGTACTGAAAAGTATCCTTCGCTTTTTGTGCATTTGGAGTGTATTTGACACTCGGATCGGCCGAGTAAGCCTGCGTCGAATATCGTGGGTATTCGGACAGCTTGGTCGAATCGTAATGATCGGCTTCAGAGCGAGTCTGAAAAGTTTCCTCGATCTTTTGTATAGGCGAGGCTTGTTCGAAAGTTTCTCGAACGAATACGTCGGGCGAGAAGGCGATTCGGACGTGAGGGCCGTGCCTTGCGCTGTCGCTGGGTTCAGCGGGCTCGCCGTGTGGCCGGTAGGGCGCACTACGTGGGCTACTCGGCCCAGCTTCGCCGTCGCCCTCCTCCCCTTGCAAGGGGAAGTAGGAAGGCCGGCGTTCCATCGAATTGATCGAGTTTTAGCTCGTTTCGATGCCTCTATGTGTGAAAAATAGAGGGTTTTGGAGGTGGACTCGCTTGCCAGAGCGTCTTTCCAATGCTCAGATGGCAGGGTCCTACCTCGTAGCCTTGAAAAAGGCTTCCTTAGACGGTAAATTAGAGCGGAGGAGCTGAGTAATTTACCGGCGTGCCCACAGCGGTCGATTACGAGCTTAAGGCTATGTAATCCGGGCGACACGGCTCGGAACGTCCCTCGGGCGTGCGAGCTAAAGAGAATATCGATAGCTGCACCGGGTGGCGTCCTAACAGATGAACTACGTTGGGCAATGAGCAGGATGAATAATCACTGGACTCGTAGATGCCAATGCGAGATCTGCGTGGAGAGAAGGACTGGCTTGTAGAAAGCAGTAAAAAATCGTTCTTGAGATGACTTCGTGTAGCAGAAGGTTCGTCAGCTTGGTGCGTGTAGAATTCTTCGTACTTCAGAGTGTGTCGTCGTCGAGAGCGGAGAGTGGAATGAAATGCCAGGCTCTGAACGAGGTATTTATAACAAAAAGTGGTGTCCACTTTATGGTTAGTATGCAAATTAGTTTCGTCAACTAATTTGGTACGATCAAACTAGCTTCGGATTGGCTCGCTTAATTTCATAAATTCGACTGTGCAATCTCATTGGTTCGCACAGTGTTTTCTCAGTATCTGTGCATATGATAGCTGAGTTGGTCTTCCGAGGTGGTTTCCCTGCGTCCGTTGCTTTGACGGGGTCCCCGGGTGTGGCTGAACGACCTTGAGTTTTCCTGTTTGAGGTTTCTCATTCAAGGCGACTTGTTTCGAGATGTTTGTCGCATCTCTCTCGCCCAGTAAATGTTTGGGGAGGTCGCCTTGCGTGTTCTCATTCAAGGCGACTTGTTTCGAGATGTTTGTCGCATCTCTCTCGCCCAGTAAATGTTTGGGGAGGTCGCCTTGCGTGTTATTCTTTAATATTTCACTTTTGGGAGAGAATTTAGTATTTTCTCTCTGGTGAAATATTTTGTTTGACGGAGTTGTAACTCGACGTCTTATAAATATTTTTGTGGTGTGCCTACCTCTTTTTGGTAGCCCTGAAAAGGGCTGTTGAAAAGAGGTGGTGGATTTCACCACAGGGGCCTCCCCAAGACGTCGCGTTATCAACGACGACGCCGATGGGGGAGAACTGGGAGGTCTACTCGGAACTCTCCGTAGGAGAACCTCGCCAGTTGGGGCGGAGGCGGAGGTGCAGGCCTCGCGTCCCGTCCCTGTGGTGCGCCCCGGCCTCGTCGGTTTCGACGAGCGCCGCGGGGCGGCCGTGGCCGGCCCGAGCTCTGCCGACGGGAACCAAACCCGCGAGGGTTTGGCCCGCGGCCGCGGCTGGGCTGTTGCGGAGGAGCCCGGGAGGTGCTTGGCTCTGACCACCCCGCAGTGCTCATCTCCTCCCAGCGAGGAACCGGCACGTCGCCCGAGGATATCCACTGTCTGGGTACCGCTGGTAGCTGGTGAGCGGGCGGAGGCGTAGGCAGCGGCTGGGCGGGTGGAGCTGGTGGCTGGAAGGGCCGGGGCCTCGTCCAAACCACCTCTGTGGGAGCGTTCGTCGCCTTCTCCTCTTTCTTCGGCGAAGGCGGGAGCGGTTCGAGCGGTGCAGGGAGGGTTTCCTCTGCGAGGAGGAACTCCTCTACTTCTTCTGTCAGCATAGGAGAGTTGGAGGCTGCCATGGTTGAGATTGGTATGATCTCTGGCTGTGGGGTGCTCCATATTTATACCTCCCACTGTTCCTACCCGAAAAAAATGGGCGTGGCCTGTTTTGAGCGCAGTCACCCACTTTTCGTCAAATTTGGTAGAAGGAACGCGCCCTCTGGCGGATTTCCGGGGAGTTTTCTCCTTATTTTCTGTCTGATTTTGTGACACAGATTGTCCTTGCGATACAGCTTCTTCCGAGTGTAGAGTATAAGCTGGCTTGATTTGCTGTTTGGGAACTTTCTTAGTATGTTCGCCAATTTGCACAGTAACCGAAAACTTATCTCTTTTAACCACTTTGAATGGTCCCGTGTAAGGACATTGCAGAGAGGTGAGCTGTGTGGGCACTCTGATATAGACATGAGTACATGTATCCAAATTTTTGGGCATGTTTACGGCATATTTCGTATTATTATGTTTAATATGCGTAGGTCGGAAGAAAAGAGGTTCCGAAAGGTTCGTAGAAGTTACGAAAATGTCTCCTGGGAGTGGTACGTCAATCCCGTAAACTTTTTGGAAAGGCGTAGTTTCGGTCGCCGGGTCTACTGCCGTACGCATGGCGAGTAGAACTTTGGGAAGTGCATCGAGCCAATTTTCGTTTTGAGCTTTGAGAGCTTCTTTCAAAGATCTGTTTCTGCGTTCTACCATACCGTTTGTTGATGGTTTGTATGGTAACGTGTGAGTATGTTTTACTCCGAGACGTTCCATAATGGAATTGAACAGATCTGATTCAAATTGGGTGCCCTGATCACTTGTGATGTATTTAGGTACGCCCTTTGAAGCTACCCAAATATTGATAAAGGCATTTGTGATTGTGGTTGTTTCGATGTTGTTAAGAGGGACTGCCTCTAGCCAACCCGTTGCTCTATCAACCATCATCAAAATGTAACGTTTCCCTCCTTTTGCTAAAGGTAAGGGTCCGGTAATATCCACGTGTACGTGTGAAAATTTGTTTGCCGTTTCAAATTCGGAGTAAGGGAGCTTCACGGAGCGCGTGATTTTTGCTCGTTGGCAAGTTTCGCACGCTCGGACCCAGTTTGAGACATCTGCACGTAGTCCGTGCCAAAAATATCGTTGTTTAACTTTATACACTGTAGAGTGTATACCTGGGTGTCCCAAATTGTGAATTTGGCTTATTATTTCTTCCCTTATTTCGTTTGGAATATAAGGTCTAGGGTGTCCTAGGTCTAGGTTACACCAAATTTCTCCTTGAGAGAATTCAACTCGTGTGAGTTTCAATTTGTCCTCCGCGGTAGGGGGAGAGCGAATTTGTGAATTTGAAATGTGCAGTAGAAGATTGCATTCTATTGCAGCCGTAATTTTCGAAATTTCAGCTATGGGTGGACCCTCGTTCGTCTGTGTTGAAATCGATTTCGTTTGAATTTCAACCGGATCGAAGGGTCTGGAGAGTGCGTCGGCGACGACGTTGCTCTCTCCGGAAATATGACGAATGTCACTCGTCATTTGAGAGATGTATGTTAGCCATCTTAATCTCATTTTAGAAAAATGAGCATTCTTTTTAAGCATCGTGCCTAGCAGAGGCTTGTGATCCGAACAAATATGGAAGGATCTGCCGTCCAAGTCGTTGTGCCAGTGAATGCACGCTTGGTAAACGGCGAACATTTCCTTGTCGAACGATGCTTTGTTCTTCCATTGTTCTGGAATCTCTTTACTGAAAAATCCCAATGGTTGGTACGATTTCGAGCCATGTTTGTCTGTAATTTCTTGTTCTAGTGCCGCTCCGATGTGTGTGTCGGACGCGTCACAGACTAATCTCCACTCCGCCGTAGGGTGTGGGTGAGCAATGTTATGCAATGTTGCTTTGATCATTGCTTGCTTTAAGCTGTTAAAAGCTTTTTCTCTCTCTGATGTCCATTCGATAGGTGTTCTGTCATTTTTTTTGTTTGACTGAATGGAGTCATACAGAGGTTGTGCCGTGTGAGCGAATTTGCTCGAGCATGCTCGGTAGAAACCACACATACCTAGGAATCTGCGTAGACTTCGTACGTCTACTGGCCTAGGAAATTGTTCTATGGCTTCTATTTTGTCTCGTTTAGGAATTATTCCTTCCTTCGAGATAGTGAAACCTAGGAAATCGACGGTAGGTTTCGAAAAAATGCATTTATCAAAACCTACTCGAAGTCCGTGTTCCCCTAGTTTGTCAAAAATTTGTCTGAGGTGGTTCATGTGTTCGTTATAATTCTTCGAAGCCACCAGGATGTCATCTAGATATACAAATGCGAAATCAAATTTTCGCATGATGCTGTCCATGTATCTTTGCCATGTTTGAGCCGCTCCGGCCAAACCCATGCTCATTTTCTTAAACTCATAAAGACCGAAAGGTGTAATAATCGCAGTTTTATGAGCGTCATCTGGGTGCATCGGAATATGATAATACGCTGATTTTAAATCTATTGTTGAATAGATTTGCGTATCATGTAAATTCGCTTGGAACGAGCGAATGTGAGGAGGAGGGTAGGCGTCTTTCTTCGTTTTCGCGTTGAGGAAACGGTAATCGCCGGTGATTCTCCATGACCCGTCTTTTTTTGGCACACAGTGTAACGGAGATGCCCATTCGGAATCCGATGGTGCAATTATGCCTTCTGAAAGCATTTCGTCAAAAGTCTTTTTGACTTGAGCCCGTTTTTCTCCTGCCATGGGTCTTGCTCGGAAGTGTACTGGTGTTCCTTCCGTGGTTATACGGTGGTAAACCCCGTTGTTCTTCCATTTACCATGAATTTTGCTCATTTTATCATTGTATTTGTTAATGATAGAGCGAATGTTTTCGTCCTCCGTGATTTGCACGTCCTCTGGTTGAGGTGTATTGTCACGATGAGGGATAGTAGCTGCAATTTGTTCGTCAGTGAACTTTTTGTTCATGACTGCAGCTATTTTTTGATCGGCATAGCACTTCATTTTATCTTTATAAATGTACTTGTGTTTGACCCGTATTCCGATATCCCAAGATTCGAGGAATGGGATACCTAGGATCGCTAGATCAACTTTCGTGATCATAAACTCGGTGGTCATGTCCCCGAGGCCGATGTTAATTGTTGTGTCAGCTCGCCCTAGTGTATCTATAGGGGCTCCGTTAGCTGCTGTGAGCTTAACGTTGGACTTGAGAATTTTCAAGCCCAATTTTTTTGTGACATTGTGGGGCAGAATGTTCACTTCTGCTCCCGTGTCAATGAGAAATTCAGTGCCATTCAGTTTGCACTTGAAAAAAAGCCTTTTATACTCAGTAGACTGCCGGCGTATAGGCTCAGATACACTGGCAGTTATTCGTTTTCCGAATTCTCTGTGTCGGAAGTCGGAACGGTACTTTCTTGTACCGATTGCTGAGTATTTTCGGTAGAAACCCGTGTTTTAGGCTGGCTTATAGTCGCAGCCTTTCTGTTAGTTTTGGAAGCAGTGTTCGTCTTCCAAGTGCAGTGTTCTGGGTCTGCACATTTGCGAGTTTCGTTACCGAAACGTGCGTGGTTTCGACAGACATAGGCCGTCGGTTTGTGAGGCTTACTCTCCACTGGTTGAGGTTTGAACTCAGCTTGTTTCGGGAGGGCCTTTTTGAAACCAGTATTTATGGGTTTCGGAGTAGATTCAACTCCTCGTATGTTCAGAGAAGTATTCTCTGCTCTGTACGCGTGTAGCGTATCAGCTAGGTCGAGCCGGGAGGTCGTGGTAGGCTGAGCTGCGACCATACCTCGTGCTTCGATGGGAAGAGTCTCAATCCACTTTTGAGTGATTAGAGCTTCCGAAAAGTACCCAACAGCTTTCGAGTACATCTCGTGGTACTTGGTGCTGGGTTTTTTGGCGAGAGATGCGGGGTCCTCGAGTGCGAGGAGCCTGTCCTGTAAGGACAACCCATATTCTCGTTGGAGGCGCTGTTTGGCCTCTTCGTAGGGTGCGTGGGGTGCCGTGAGGTAAGCTGAGTCGATAGCTTCCCTCATTTCTTCTGGTACCCACTTGTATATAGCTGAGAAGCATTCGTTTTGCGTTCTCATGTGTTTTCTCACGCAGTATTGATCGAACTCGGCGAGTGCACGATCAATATTCTTCTTTTGGAAGACTGGTTTTTGATAATCTCCCATCTCCTCTAAAAGTGCTTGAAAACCACCTTGTGTAGAGGGATGTTGCGTGAGATGTGGGGCGTAGAGGCCCGGCGGGGGTCGCACGCCCGCAGTGGTTCCCTGAAATCCACTAGCTTCATAAGAGGGAACGAAATGCTCCGTGTTGAGCCTGTTCAAAGGCGGGGTCACCATTTGTAGTGGATTTATATAGGTTTGACTTGGCGTAGGTAGACCAAGTCGGACATTTATATCCCGGTTATGCGGGTTGGTCTCCAGGCCACCCCCGCGAGGAATGCGGGCGGAGCCGCCAAGGTCAACTGGTTTCGCGGACTGAAAGGGGGGATAGTCCGTGTCGCAGCCGCGTGGAGCGCTAGGCTCGTGTACCAAGTGCTGGGTTCGATCAGTTTTGTACTGAGCCGTTTTGTAATATTCCGGCCTTAGATTTATATCTGAAAGGGGAATATGTTGAGCTTGGTTGAGGTACTGAAAAGTATCCTTCGCTTTTTGTGCATTTGGAGTGTATTTGACACTCGGATCGGCCGAGTAAGCCTGCGTCGAATATCGTGGGTATTCGGACAGCTTGGTCGAATCGTAATGATCGGCTTCAGAGCGAGTCTGAAAAGTTTCCTCGATCTTTTGTATAGGCGAGGCTTGTTCGAAAGTTTCTCGAACGAATACGTCGGGCGAGAAGGCGATTCGGACGTGAGGGCCGTGCCTTGCGCTGTCGCTGGGTTCAGCGGACTCGCCGTGTGGCCGGTAGGGCGCACTACGTGGGCTACTCGGCCCAGCTTCGCCGTCGCCCTCCTCCCCTTGCAAGGGGAAGTAGGAAGGCCGGCGTTCCATCGAATTGATCGAGTTTTAGCTCGTTTCGATGCCTCTATGTGTGAAAAATAGAGGGTTTTGGAGGTGGACTCGCTTGCCAGAGCGTCTTTCCAATGCTCAGATGGCAGGGTCCTACCTCGTAGCTTTGAAAAAAGCTTCCTTAGACGGTAAATTAGAGCGGAGGAGCTGAGTAATTTACCGGCGTGCCCACAGCGGTCGATTACGAGCTTAAGGCTATGTAATCCGGGCGACACGGCTCGGAACGTCCCTCGGGCGTGCGAGCTAAAGAGAATATCGATAGCTGCACCGGGTGGCGTCCTAACAGATGAACTACGTTGGGCAATGAGCAGGATGAATAATCACTGGACTCGTAGATGCCAATGCGAGATCTGCGTGGAGAGAAGGACTGGCTTGTAGAAAGCAGTAAAAAATCGTTCTTGAGATGACTTCGTGTAGCAGAAGGTTCGTCAGCTTGGTGCGTGTAGAAATCTTCGTACTTCAGAGTGTGTCGTCGTCGAGAGCGGAGAGTGGAATATTTATCAAGTAAATGTCCTAAAGAGGCTACATACGAAATTATAGCTTCCTAGAGTGTAAAGTATAGAAATTAGCTTTAAAAGCCACTCATCTGATCCGGACCCTGGACATCGTCAAGTAAATGTCCTAAAGAGGCTACATACGAAATTACAGCTTCCTAGAGTGTAAAGCATAGAAATTAGCTTTAAGAGCCACACATCTGATCCGGACCCTGAGCATCGTCAAGTAAATGTCCTAAAGAGGCTACATACGAAATTACAGCTTCCTAGAGTGTAAAGCATAGAAATTAGCTTTAAGAGCCACACATCTGATCCGGACCCTGAGCATCGTCAAGTAAATGTCCTAAAGAGGCTACAAACGAAATTACAGCTTCCTAGAATGTAAAGTATAGAAATTACCTATTCAAATTATTTAACCTCCGCTTCACAAATCAAACCGTTTTCGTAATACTCAGATCACCTGCTATGAATCAAATCATCGAAACACAAGCTCAATGAAATCATCAGAAATTAACAAGCGGTTGCAATCATGTTCACAATATCAATTATTGAGAATGATCACCTGTGTGTAAACAATTATTTATATAACCATGCTCATAACTCAGTTTGTTGGACACGCACTTCGCAGTAGTTAACATAATATTGTTGGATAAATCGAGAGCTTTCGAACGAATGGTCAACGAATTTTGTGGGATGAAAAACGACGAAGTACCATATCCCTAGCAACGACTCGGTTGTTCGTGAAAATCATCCGTCACACATTTCGTTACCATCCCGCGTTCCATTTTCGGCTAGTTAGTCCATGGCTAAAACACATTCTGTGTTAAAAATTTGGTATTACTCGGACTATTTTTGCGTCAAATAGGCACTGAAAAAACGTGTTTTTTTTTTTTTTTTTTGGGGAATATATCAAGAGTTTAGTGAAACAGACAAGAAACAAGTTTGTCGGTAGTTGAAAAATCGCAAAGAATCAATTATCAGTCTCTTGATCAACGTGGATAAATGTAGCATTGTGTTATTATCACTTCAAACACAAACATTAAAACTTCAAAGTTTTGCCATGATTACAAGATCAACGATATACTACCTCTGGCGCGAGTGAATAGGGTGAGGGACCTTGGAGTCACGATTGAATCAGATTTTTCCTTTTGAAAGCACATTTTAGATGTGACATCCAAAGGGTTCAAATTAAGGAAACTAAAGGAAACTCTGTTTAATTTATTGGGCCTCTCGACCTTTTCGGTGTTTGGCTTCCTTGAAGGTTTTGTATTGATCTTTAGTCCGCAGTCATCTGTAATTCGCATCGGAAGTCCAGCATATATTACTCACATCCGTTACATTGAGCGAGTGCAAAACAAGTTTTTGAGAATTGCTTATCTGAAGACTGACGCACTGGACGAGTTTGATAGCGACTAAATGAGACGTATTTTAATTTGGGCACCCTTGATCAAAGGCGACGTCAAACTGATTTGATTACGTTGTCAATAATCGTCCAAAATGAGTTTGATGCTCCCTCCTTATTGGCTCTAGTCAACTTTAGATGCTGTCCCGTTGCAGCCGGATTACCATCGGACAAACTATGGAGGCAACGGCTCTCTTTTTAGGATGCTCAGATATCAGCCAATGATGTATCCCACATAGTCGACGTAACTACCGCTTCACCTTCGAAAATTAAACAATTCTTCATTCTTCATTTTGATCCACGTTGTTTATACTTGTTGAAAACCCTCCCAACCTCCCAAGTGAACACTTAATTAATAATTTAGCTTTCCCTGTATAAATATATTACCTATATATATACACAGAATTTTATTATCTCCTTATTTTCTTTATTATACTTGCTATGTTACTTATATTTTCTCATTTAGGTTGATTGTATTTTAGTTTTAGTGAAGGGATGTTTGTAAATTATCCTGTAAATTGTAATAAATAAATAAATCAGACCTCAAGAACTGCTGGTGGTCTCATTCGATGTAGATATAGTCCAAGTGATAACACAATATTTTCTGGTCGCCAAATCGTGTGATTTGTACAAAAACCATCAAATAACTATAGAAAAATCGTCAAAAATTGGTGAAAAACCACGTTTTTTGGCAGTTTTTCGGCAAAATACACGCCAAGGAGACATTTCAGACACATTATGTATCTTGTCGTCAAGATTTTTTGTGTGGATCATCATATTCTTGAATTTGGAAGCGAAAACACAAACTGCTTTTAGTTTTTTGCGAGCGCTTTCGGGAGATACTATGCCCCCTTCCTCAGGCTCTGTAATTTATTTCACCACAGTATGAGATGCGAGTTGGCTTGCAGTATTGAGTTGGATGATGGAAGGGATAGAGAGGAAAGAGTTAGCTTGTTGATTGTTGTAAGTTTGTTACCTCTTTTTTGTTATTACTTTATTATAGGGCCCATTATTATATATTTTTATTTGTTATTATATATATTTGTTGGAAATTAGTTTGAAATTTGTTAGATTTGTAAGATTTTTATTACTGGGCAGATTATTTGCCTACTAATGTTGATTGTTTGGGGAATCAAGTGACTGGGGGGTTGTTTCTGATTAAATATTTTCCATAAGTCATGTTCTATTATAATGTATCTCATACTGTGGTGAAATAAATCACTGAGCCTGAGGAAGGGGGCATCGTATCTCCCGAAAGCGCTCGCAAAAAACTGAAAGCAGTCTGTGTTTCCTCTTCCGAATTCCAGAACACATTAAATGTGGTATAGACGTGTTCCGCGTTAAATTTCCAACATGAATATCTTCTTTTAATTGAACATTAATTATTCTGGAATTCGAGAGTTTTGAAAGTTTATATATATTTATAGTTTGTTGTGTTGTTGATTATAATGATTTTAGATGACTAATTTATTATTTATCCATATGATTCTGTTCCATGGTTTTTGTCATTATGATTGTTGATGAAGAGGATGAGGGGGTCCTTTATCATTCTTATCAGTGTTGTTCTGATGAATGTTGTCGCCTTTTTGCTTTTGATACTGTGCAAGGAAATCGAATTATTAGTATAATTTTGTGACTGCCGGATGGTATTTTCTTCTTCTTTTAGCGAATTTTTGAAGAAAATTAAGCTATTGCTCTCGCCTCAAAATTTGTAGAATGTGAATTTTTGAAAAAAATTATGCAGAAATCCGTTTCAGGCTATTCTGAATCATATCCTGAAGTTTAACGCATTTTTTTATGTATGTATGTATATATGTATGTATGTATATATGTATGTATGTATATATGTATGTATGTATATATGTATGTATGTATATATGTATGTATGTATATATGTATGTATGTATGTGTCATTCCAGACGATAACTGTCCGTAGAATTGTGCTAGAAACTTCAAACAAATTTTAAAATGTTAAGGACACAAAACGAAAGTTCAAGTTCGTTGGCCAGCATGATCGGATTACATCTTCGGGTTGAAATTTTCAAAAATGTAGTCAAAAATTTCAAAATAGCCTGTTTTTTGCGATTTGTTGTGCGCAATAATTTTTTCAGCATACTAACATGTGGTATATTCGGAATCAGCGTAAAATTTCCTATAAGAATATGTATCAAGTTTTCAAAAATTTCAAAGTTGAAAAATCAGTCAAAAATCAAAAGAATGCCGTTCGCTAGATGTAAAAATCGGTAATATTTGCATGAAACATTGTCCAAATTCAGATTGAACTACTCATATGGAAGTATCCCTGTATAACCAATCCTAGAACCATGCTGTTTAAAACGTAGGTAGTAGGTGCTTGTTAAAAAAAAAAAAAAAAAAAAAAATGTAATAACAACTGATGAGTTTACTCTGTGAATAGATGCCCAGAGACTACAGTTTGTCATTCAATTTCTAGCTGTAGGATACTAGGATTCGAATGCATCTGTCTTTATATCACTCGTAATATAAAGCCTCATCATCGATTGGCTGTGGAAATACGTTTCTTTCATATGACGTCGGTATGTTATTTTATTTTATGTCAAGATTTGATGATGTTATGATAGGATACTCTTAAGATTTCAACTGCCTTCAATACTGACCACATTGGACATCGAAATCTATGAATATTTACCTACATTTGTCTTTAAATCCACAAGATTAGTTTAATAATAATAAAGTATGAGTACCTCCTAATTATTTTTAATAATTTGATTCCATGTTTGTCTATCAAAATCATAAACTAAAATTTCTCTACACGATCAATAGCGACTAAAATGTAGGATTTCTTAAAAAATTCGCTCATGGGGTCATGCTGCATGACTGGACTTTTTTAAATCCGCAATAGAATGGTTTTAGTTACTTCATTGAGTTGGTGAGTGTTGGTTGGTTGTTGTTATGTTTGTTCCGTTTTTGGTATTAGCATCCCTTGATATGAAGTTGTTGAATTGTGTACCTGTTCTATTTTAGTACCTGTTTGCTACATGTGATGTACTTATTTACTGATCAGTTGATCGCTGAGTAGTGTTATATTCACGCTGTAATTCACGTCTGAGTAATTTATCTGATTTACCTATAGTATAGTTGTTTCTTGCTGGAATATTTTTGCGTTTATACCTTTATTTATAATCTTTTATGGATTCGCCTTTTTTCTGAGGGTTGAGCTGTTGTAAGTATTGTATATTATAGGCTCTGAAGAAGATAATAAATTTATCGATAGCTTGGAGAAAGAGGAGGAATCATCTGTTTGGCCCCGGTCCTCATAATTCCACGACAGATATGTGAAAAATGGACTATTCTGACTATTTAATCCGACGGTTAAATAATGATGGATCATTGATCTGCGTATAAGGGCAATAAAATATATAAATAATTAACCTTTGTGTAATAATTTGCAGCCTTTTTATAAAAGAAAATCCTTTTTTTACTGAGTAGCCTTCTAACTATGTAAGTCGACTCAATTTGCAGAAATGTAAAATTGACTTATGGCGCAGTCCCAACCAAGTTCTCTCCGACAACCAGGACCCTCGGGTTTTTATGACGTCACCGACAGAAAACGAGCCAATAAACTTTCCACCGCTCACCGAGAAAAAATAGAAATTCTCCCGATCCTATCCGTTTTGAAGACTCGCCCGTTCCTCATGTCTGGGAGCTGTTTTATCATAATCGAAATGGCTTCGGACGATCCGGCTAATTCAAAACAACGTGATTCACTGCTTTTGAGGGTGAAATCAGTTTTGAGGTGGTCAAGTGTGGACGGGGGTGGACCCCACCAGCCACTGACCATCATCTCAAGAAAACAAGCGGTGATGTATAGGGTGGTTGAGAGGCAGTTTCCATGATTAAAGGCTTGTTTACGCCTTTATTTTGATCAGCTTCCGGACTAAGCGAACAGGTTTTTTGTTTGTGTGTTTCCTTCAAGAGCGAGAAAAATCAATCTATAAACTAATAGGAATATGAAACCTGCAGCTAAGATGCCTTTAATGTTGTTGTTCTCTTTTTACGTGCCTTGAAGGTATTCACCTTCTTCTATTACACACCTGTTATCCAAAAAACGGACGAATGACCTCCGGCTCTACAGTCAGATCATTTAATAATGATTAATTTTACACATTATTAGTTCATTATGGTTACTTAGCACTATTAGTTTATAACTGAGCGTAATAAATCAGCTTTCCTTGACACTACAGAGGCTTAGGGATTATGAGATGCTGTGATAAAATAAGAGCATTCCAAAAAGTGGCTAACGATTTTCTTGCTAAGAAAACTAAGGGAGTTACGCACTGGTTGTACGTGAAAATCAATAGAAAACCCCACCGTGACGTGACGCTCGTGACGTGACGAAAACAAATAGAAACGTCCTGTTAATCATTATTAAATTATAAAAATCTTCTGATGCTGATTTACGAAGTTTAACATGGGATCATCATTATTCCAGTAGATTATGGACTAACATAGTTGTGAAGACCATGAATATCCCTGATAATCTTCGGAACCTTCGACGCTCCCTGTTATTTTTACAACACCCACGCGACAGACCATTTGTATAGATTGTATACCTACCTCGTTATGAATTATCGTCGTGAAAAAAAGAAGAGCCCTTCATTCAGCTTTCATCGATCCCTTTTAATGTTCGCACTGCGATAAACATCTAAAGCTGTAGAACGGGGACGAACAGCAATAATACGGGAATAATGTTTATAAGCCCGCCCTCTGGGAGGCAAGCGGTGCCTTCGGTTAAGGCCGCCACCCTTCGGTAGGTTGCCGCCCCCTAAGTGATACAGATGGGTGACATCATCTGATTTGTGCTCCGAGTCAGCTTTTCAAGGGGAGACGACACCCGGGAGTCTGGTCGGGTTGGGGGCGGTGGTGGGGGCAGAAGGAGGGGTGGGGGCGGAAGGAGGGGAGGGGACTCAGGGCCGGTTTCACCAAGTTTTTGAACTGAGTTCAAGACGCGGTTTGGTCAGAAATTAACCTTCCAGAGACAGCGTGAAACTTCAGGACATATGGGACAACGTGGGGTGATTTTGACCCAACATCACGATAAGGTCCAAGGAGTCATTCAAAACATTCTGGAAAACAATCTGGTTCTATATTTGTCATTAAAAAAACATTTTTAATCAATATCAACGAATTACTATTCAAAGTCACATGCAAGTTCAAAGTAATGATTATCCAAAAATCCCAAAAATAATTATCGCGCATCTAAGTATTAAAAAAAAAAAAAAAAAAAAAAAAAAAAAAAAGGACTAGGTACCTAATGCACAAATTACTAGCCGGTACTTGGTAAAAATCATGAACAAGTTCTAAGTAATGGACCCCCCAATCACAAGAAAAACGAACTGTACCTAACTCCCAAAAAGAAGTATCGCGGAGACATTTCGAAAAACAAGACCACCTAATGCACAAATTACTAGAGGTCAAAAACACAAACAAGTTCAAAATAATGAACTCAGACAAAATCACAAACAAGTTCAAAATAATGTGATACCCAATCACAAGAAAAACGAAAAGTAACTCCCAAAAATAAATATCACACAGATATTTCAAAAAAATTAAATAAATAAAAATGAATGAATTAATGAATAAAAAACAACAAAACAACTTAGTACAACAACAACAAATTAGTATCTAGTAGGTAGTCAAAATCATGGACAAGTTAAGGTCTAATATCACCACATCTAACTCTAATCGTATCACAGTTCATCATCTACCACTGGTTCACAACTAACGTATACCCTCTCACTTTTTCGTGTCGCCCAATGTTGTGTTGTTCAAATAATTGATTTGAAGAAGAAACTGAAAGAACAAAAATGAGACAATGCTGAGTCATATTGATTCCAACAGCATGAAAAAATGCTCTCAAATCAGAAAAAAATATGAAGAAAAACAGACAATATTATACTAACAAATCAGACAACGTTGGGTCATGTTGACCCAGACCACATTTTCTCTTACTATTTTCACAATGACAAGGTCACTCACCTCTGAAAACGGTTCCCACCTCGTTGAGATCCGCAGGGATACTGGTTTGATAGCTACTGAAGGTTCCAAGCCCCTCCCACTGCTCCCTTACAATGCATGAGCATTTTCCCTCTCCTCGGGTCATTTTGACCCGCACGTTGTCTCCGGAAGGTTAACAAGTGGTTGCAATCATGTTCACAACATCAAAATTATTGCGAATGATCACCTGTGTGAAAACAATTACGAAATAACCATGTTCATAACTCAGCTTGTTGGCCACGCACTTCTATATTTAGAGGTACCTAAATTAGTAGTTAACATAATGGAGAGTTTTGTACTTCTCGTATTCGTATTTCTAGTAAATACGAAAACAAGCTGTTGGAGTGAGCACGATGAATGCTAACCTTTTTCGCATTGATTTCTCAAAAAGTTTTCGTAAGCCCGAGAGAAAGAGAACTCTTATAGTGAAGTTAATGAGTCAATGCTTAAAACTCACAGTAACTAGACAATTTTCAAAATATAACGTGAAATAAGAAACAACGACCGCTTACCTCTACATCATACAAAAAAGATTCAGCCATGAAGGAAGAACACAAATCTTCAGAACATGTAAAATAAATCTTGAAAGTCATATCTTGAAACTAAATCTTGAGATGAAAATGTTGAAATCATCTTTTCACGCGTGTACAAAGCACGTTTCTCAGGTACATCGCTTTTAAAATCGGTGATTTAAATTCATGAGAAATGCCAATTAACGTCACTCGAAAAACAACGATGTATTGCTGACCAAGGTATATTGCAAGGTACGTAGCCGCAGGAAATGTAATTGCACCTAGACCGAGATTAATGTTGTCAACTCACAATCCGAAATTCATAATTTACATTTACACCAGGGCCATATGAAAAATGCTCAAAGATTCACAAGACAAAACTACAAGAAACATATTTTAACCTGGCTTGTATAAAAGGGGGAAGCGGAATGTAAAACTGTTTTAATCAGTATTTATGTACAGTGATTATTTTAGAAAATATCTTCTCTTAAAATTATAAGAACATTGTACGCATAACATTATATTTTTAAGTACCGATTGTATCATAGAGTAAATAGATTGTAAGACATGAGCGAATCACCAAGACCTTCCCCAACAACACGGGCCAAGCCTATCATTGGGAAAGAAATCGAAAGTGAGTAGCTTAAGTTGTTCAATTTGTACCATATTTATAAAATGCATTTGTATTGATTAAATAAATAAATTAAAAAAAAAAAAAAAATACAAAAAAGATTCAGCCATGAAGGAAGAACAAAAATCTTCAGAACATGTAAAATAAATCTTGAAAGTCATATCTTGAAACTAAATCTTGAGATGAAAATGCTGAAATCATCTTTTCACGCGTGTACAAAACACGTTTCTCAGGTACATCGCTTTTAAAATCGGTGCTTTCAAATTCATGAGAAATCCCAATTAACGTCACTCGAAAAACAACGATGAATGGCTGACCTCGCGTTTCTCCACCTTAATTTTATCTCATTTTTCGCCGGGTTATAGTGGTAAAAACATGCTCCATGTTAAAAGTTCCAGTCATGCAGCATGATCGTAGGAACGAATTTTCGTCAATTATCATGCTATATCATGTTACATTGTTTTGCAAATTAAGGATTATGAGGGAAAAGAAATCGTTAGCTACCAATTTCATGGCAAAAAACTCGCTGTAAATAATATTTTGCGACTCAAAATGAGATTTTGGGTTTTCAACTTTTTTGCAGTAGGTATTTATCGATATTTTAGCACATTATAATGAAATTTAAGAACATTTATTCAGCATAATTTTGTACAAAAATTATTTAATGTTCTATTTTATAGTTAATAAACTGTATACGAGCTATGTTCTGCAAAAAAATATAAATTCAATGATTTTTAGCCGTTTTTTGCTATTTTTAGTGATTTTTTTCAGTGCTTTTTTGAAATTTGACCAATTTAATCTGCTCAAAAATGTTGGCCAACGAACTCGTTCTTTAGTTTGGGAAGCTGATTTTCCTAAATCCTAAGATTTATCGTCTGGAAGGACACACACTCAAGCGCGCGCACAGAAACACACACACACACACACACACACACACACACACACACACACACACACACACACACACACACACACACACACGCGCACAAACACAAACACGTGTTCACACACACACACATATATATATATATATATATATATATATATATATATATATATATATATGAAAAAAGTTTAAATTTTGGGATTCGTTTCAGAATGTCTCAAAACGAATTTCAATGATGAAAATTTTCGTAAATTTTGATTTTAGCGAATTTTTGAAGAAAATTAAGCTATTGCTCTCGCCTCAAAATTGGTAGAACGTGAATTTTAGAAAAAAATTTATACAGAAATCCGTTTCAGGCTATTCTGAATCATATTCTGAAGTTTAACGCATTTTTTAATGTATGTATGTATGTATCTATGTATGTGTCATTTCAGACGATAACTGTCCGTAGAATTGTGCTAGAAACTTCAAACAAATTTTAAAATGTTAAGGACACAAAACGAAAGTTCAAGTTCGTTGGCCAGCATGATCGGATTACATCTTCGGGTTGAAATGTTCAAAAATGTAGTCAAAAATTTCAAAATAGCCTGTTTCTTTGCGATTTGTTGTGCGAAATAATTTTTTCAGCATACTAACATGTGGTATATTCGGAATCAGCGTAAAATTTCCTATAAGAATATGTATCAAGTTTTCAAAAATTTCAAAGTTGAAAAATAAGTCAAAAATAAACGTCATAAAAGTCATAAAATAATTAAGTCATTAAGTCATAAAATGATAACGCCGTTCGCTAGTTGTTAAAATCGGTAATATTTGCATGAAACATTGTCCAAATTCAGATTGAACTACTCTTATGGAAGTATCCCTGTATAACCAATCCTAGAACCATGCTGTTTAAAACGTTTGTAGTAGGTGCTTGTTTTATTTTATGTCAAGATTTGATGATGTTATGATAGGATACTGTTAAGATTTCAACTGCCTTCAATACTGACCTCATTGGACATCGAAATCTATGAATATTTACCTACATTTGTCTTTAAATCTACAAGATTAGTTTAATAATAATAAAGTATGAGTACCTCCTAATTATTTTTAATAATTTGATTCCATATTTGTCTATCAAAATCATAAACTAAAATTGAACTACTCTTATGGAAGTATCCCTGTATAACCAATCCTAGAACCATGCTGTTTAAAACGTAGGTAGTAGGTGCTTGTTTAAAAAAAAAATGTAATCACGACTGATGAGTTTACTCTGTGAAATCCATGTTTGTCTATCAAAATCATAAACTGAAATTTCTCTACACGATCAATAGCGACTAAAATGTCGAAGATTTCTTCAAAAATTCGCTCATGGGGTCATGCTGCATGACTGGACTTTTTGAGATTTTGGGAGCCATTGAAATAGCTTCATCTCTCACTAAAATTCGCTAAAAACTGTTCTTAATCTAGCAATCGAAGTAAAACCAAAACCAACGTGGGATTTAGCTTGGTGACATTCTCAATAAAACTGAAAGGGAGGCCGTGGATTGGTTTACAAGGTGGGAAAGGGATGTTTTCCTCCCTCGGGAAAGCTATGAACGGACATCATAATCCCCCCCTTCGAATGAAATCCCAGGTAATTTGGAGAACCTTCAAATAAGATTAATAAGCAATTACAGGGATTCCCTTCTAAGGGTAGGCTGAAAGGCGGAGGGGAGGCCCTGTTGGAACACCTCCCACATCGCCCCTCCCAGTTCCCTGTTTCGTATTGCTCTAATGATGCTCTTAAACCAACCGAAGAGGATCTCCGAATGAAAACCGTGTTCGGGGATGTTATTATAATGCGAGTTTCATAACACGCAGGATGTTGCCGAATGTACTATAGAACGAATGGTACTATGAGAGAGAATAGAACTACCGTTCTTCAAACAACGCGTAGGGAAGAGTGGGGTACGAACGAAATAACTCGTGAAGAAGTTGTGGAAACCTATTTTGACATGGATATGTCATTTGGCTGGAGGTCAACGAACTTTTCGCGACACTATTTTTTTTCCACACAAAGTGCAACGCAACGGCACTTCAGATTATTATTAGAGAGTTTTTGGTGACCACTAACGTACCCTTAACGTCACCCTACCGTACCCAATCGTTACGGGGACGTTAGCAACGTCGTACGTTAGAATGGCTCATTTAACGTCACCCGTTTGGGGACCTAAAGGCAGACGACACCAGCCTAACCTTCCTGTAAATGTAACACTACTGGGCACCTCAGAATTACTCAAATACTAGGGAAGTAAATTATAATAGTTTTTCTTTTCAAATGCCTCATTACCAACTAATTGTGTTGATGTAGCGGGTAGATTTTTGAACACCCCGCAAACTTGGTTATTTTACCAAGTCGCGTAGAAATCGAATGTACCATCTGAAGTCCGCCTCCGCTGTCTAGCTTTACTAGCCTTTAACTCGATCGAAAAAATCCGTTTCTTTTGCGCACAGCCTCTATTTGGTCGATTAGAGCCTTGTTTCTATAATTATTTCAAATATTTTAAATGAGAAAACTGAGTTTTAAGACACTACTTCTTCGCAGTATTGTTCTTAGTTTGCCTGATCTCTCAGCTATTTTCTCGTGAACATTGCGTGAAGTGCTGCCTCCACTGATGATTGTGTCAGGTAAAATCCTGGTTCATTGTCATAGAGAAAAATACTTTTTCATACTTGTAGTTCATACCCAACGGAAAACCCAAAAACACGAAGTTCGTGACGACTAATGACCTATAAGTGCAACTAAACCGCGGTGTTCCACACTTGATGCTTACCATCTTTGCGTTAAATCCATGCCCTGTTTACGGATTGAAAACTAAAAATGAGAGCCCGTATTTGTACTGAAACTAACATGAAATTCGAATTCAGGATTGAAAATCGCCGTTCATATCGAAACGGAGAAATTGATAATTCAACCAGTGGACAACAAGACAGCTGGGGAAAAATATCGCGTTACCCAACCACCGTTAACGTGACATCAAAATTAAGGCAACCGTTCTCTCGGTTCCATTTGGGTTAGCATCTTCATTTGCTCCTCCAAGACAACGGTAACGGGTGACGTTGAGTTGAAGTCGCCAAAAACTCTCTGGCAACGATTGGTACTAGGTGAAAAAAGCGTGACATTTTTTGAAGTGAAGGCTAGGTAGAAATCAATGAGGTACTACCGCAATGAAGTACCTAATTCCGCCTTCCTCAACAACCGACTTCTGTTTTAGCATGGAACGAAGTAGCACGGGAGTTTCTACTTTCCCAACATCCCAACAGAGTTGAAAGTAATGCCCACTTTTACTTTCCCAACGTCCCAACAGAGTGGAAAGTAGTGTCCATTTTTACTTTCCCAACAACCCAACAGAGTGGAAAGTAATGTCCACTTTTAGTTTCCCAACATCCTAACAGAGTGGAAAGTAATGTATACAACTTTGACATATCCATGAGCAGGCCTATTGTTTTTTCCCTCAAGGGAGAAATTTATATATGGTTTATGACAACCTTTCTTCCTTGGTGGATTACAATGGAATCCTTGCTAGGTGGTACTCTTCTTTACTCTGGCTCTCCAAAAATTCCGCTGAGAGGTTAATTATGTCTTTGCTTTGGCACATAAACGAAAAAAGCGTTTAAAAGCGTTACGGTTGGTTTCAACATAAATTTGTTTTTTTCCAACATTACTGCTGATCTAAAGATGGCGATATTTGGCTAGTAGATTTGCCGCTCAGGTGGTTAAATAATTATATGGGGTGGCGGTATTTCCCGACTTGGCGGTATTACCCCACTCTTCAAAACGGAAGTTAGTGGAAAAAACGTTGTCTATTTCCACGAAAAATAAATAGTTACAATGTTAAATCGATTTCGACGGTTAGGCCATCATCAGTAACAAACAATAACTAAAGACATTAGAAAGGACAACATTTTTATAGTCACAGTTGAAGGGAGATTGAATCCCATTGGTCAAGTGAAAGGAAAGAGGCAGGAGGTACAACCAATTAAGTGTAAACAAAGTGAAGGGGGATTATTGCTAATCAGATGAAGTGAAAGGGGAAAATAACTCAAGATGATTTCAACAGGTAAAAGGATAATTCCTAGCTTTATAGAAATAGACTTATCAGTAGTGAAATATATTGAGGTGTATCCTCATTTAAACATTTACGAGATCTGTCACTTATGATAATTTCGAATTTTTCAAGTGCATTCAACATACCTCCCTTTAGAGAATCATGAAGAAATTCTACAAACTGTCTATCTGACAAATCAAAATTGTGACTATGATTGGATTCCTTAAGATGTTTCGCAAATGTAGACTTACCCTTATTTTCGCTGAAATCCTCCTGATGCTCGCCTGTTCTTTCCCTGAATTTCCTACCAGTTTGACCGCAATATTCGCAGCCATAAGAACATTTTAGTTTATAAACCCCACGTTCATCCTGCATATTGATTTTGTCCCTAACGGATCCTAGTAATGCTTTAAGACTATTTTTAGTTTTAAAACCTACTTTGTAACCTCTCGATTATAGAATTTTGCCGATTTTATCAGAAATTTTCCCATAATAGGGTAATAGGTAATAAGCAACGGGGGATAAGTATCCATTGCTTTTCTTCTAAATTTACATCTTCCCTTGCCAGATTTGAAACTTTTCCCCTACTCTTTTTCCTAAGAAACTTATCCCATATGGTATCAATGAAATGTCCTCCATACCCGTTACTAGCCTCTATGCTTTTGATAATGGATTTTGCTCTAATGATACTCTTAAACCAACCGAAGAGGATCTTCGAATGAAAACCGTGTTCGGGGATGTTATTATAACGCGAGTTTCATATCACGCAGGATGTTACCGAATGTACTATAGATTGCAAGTTTGTTACAACTCAATAGCCAGATATGTATTTGACAAAGACCGATACCGCCACATTAATGAATTTTCTGAAAAATTGATTGGCTGTTCTTTGGTAAACTATTTTGAATTTCATATTTAAGCTTTTGTATGGTGAGGGCCCTGCTACCCCGGAATACCTTCCTTTTGCTGGCTGAGAAACATTTTGGAGCTTGAATTATTTATTTTCACCCAACACAATATTTTGTTTTTATGTTTTAGCATACTTTAGTAGCGAATTTTTGAAGAAAATTAAGCTATTGCTCTCGTCTCCAAATTTGTAGAATACGAATTTTTGAAAAAATTTTATGCAGAAATCCGTTTCAGGCTATTCTGAATCATATTCTTAAGTTTAACGCATTTTTTTATGTATGTATGTATGTATGTGTGTTAATGTATGTATGTATGTATGAATTTTAAAATGTTAAGGACACAAAACGAAAGTTCAAGTTCGTTGGCCAGCATGATCGGATTACATCTTCGGGTTGAAATTTTCAAAAATGTAGTCAAAAATTTCAAAATAGCCTGATTTTTGCGATTTGTTGTGCGAAATAATTTTTTCAGCATACTAACATGTGGTATATTCGGAATCAGCGTAGAATTTTCTATAAGAATCTGTATCAAGTTTTCAAAAATTTCGAAGTTGAAAAATCAGTCAAAAATCGAAATAATGCCGTTCGCTAGTTGTAAAAATCGGTAATATTTGCATGAAACATTGTCCAAATTCAGATTGAACTACTCTTATGGAAGTATCCCTGTATAACCAATCCTAGAACCATGCTGTTTAAAACGTAGGTATTGTAGGTGATTGTTAAATTAAAAAAAAAAATAAAATAAAAAAAAAAATAAAAAAATAAAAAATAAAATAAAATAAAATAAAAATGTTATCACAACTGATGAGTTTACTCTGTGAAATCCATGTTTGTCTATCAAAATCATAAACTGAAATTTCTCTACACGATCAATAGCGACTGAAATGTCGAAGATTTCTTCAACAATTCGCTCACGGGGTCATGCTGCATGACTGGACTTTTTACTCTTTCGTAAATTTATTGCTCTCGAGCGTTTATTCTTGGATAACAGTGAGTTAATTTATGATGAGCATGATAATTTAAGGTAATTTTCACGAATTCGATTCCATGAGCTTGATTTATATTTGAAATAACCAACTCATGCCTGCGCCACTGAACTATGCTCCTTGCTGATGATAGCATTCTTTTTACGCTCTGTTGTTTTTGCCTTACTGTATAGGAACTATTTTGTTTTTGTTTTTATTTTACCTTCTTTTTTTTTCTAACTACAAATATCCAACTATCTTATTACCTAATTAGTCTAAAAAGTCCAGTCATGCAGCATGACCCCATGAGCGAATTTTTGAAGAAATCTTCGACATTTCAGTCGCTATTGATCGTGTTGAGAAATTTTGGTTTATGATTTTGATAGACAAACATGGAATCAAATTATTAATACATGCACAGAGTAAACTCATCAGTTGTGATTACATTTTTTTTTTTTTTTTTTTTTTTAAGCACCTACTACCTACGTTTTAAACAGCATGGTTCTAGGATTGGTTATACAGGGATACTTCCATAAGAGTAGTTCAATCTGAATTTGGACAATGTTTCATGCAAATATTACCGATTTTTATAACTAGCGAACGGCATTATTTCGATTTTTGACTGATTTTTCAACTTTGAAATTTTTGAAAACTTAATACATATTCTTATAGGAAATTTTACGCTGATTCCGAATATACCACATGTTAGTATGCTGAAAAAATTATTTCGCACAACAAATCGCTAAAAACAGGCTATTTTGAAATTTTTGACTACATTTTTGAAAATTTCAACCCAAAGATGTAATCCGATCATGCTGGCCAACGATCTTGAACTTTCGTTTTGTGTCCTTAACATTTTAAAATTTGTTTGAAGTGTCTAGCACAATTCTACGGACAGTTATCGTCTGGAATGACACATACATACATATATACATACATACATTAAAAAATGCGTTAAACTTCAGAATATGATTCAGAATAGCCTGAAACGGATTTATGCATAAATGTTTTTCAAAAATTCACATTCTACAAATTTTGAGGCGAGAGCAATAGCTTAATTTTCTTCAAAAATTCGCTAAAAGAGCTGATTTTTATTTTATTGTAATTTTACTTTTTACACAATTGAAAGGGCCACGAGGCTTATGTGTATGCATTTTGTTTGTCAAATAAATCATCTTCTAATAGAATGTATTACAGAACGAATGGTACTATGGAAGGGAATAGAACTGCGGTTCTTCAAACAACGCGTAGGGAAGAGTGGGGTAATCCTAGAGAGTAACGGGTCTTAGTAATGCTTTAAGACTATTTTTAGATTTAAAACCTACGTTGTAACCTCTCGATGATAGAATTTTGCAAATTTTATCAGAAATTTTATCAACGAGATCTCCCCTATATCCGTTACTAACCGCTATGCTTTTGATAACAGATTTTTTTTTCTTTTGGATAAATTTTGTTCACTCATTGGTTCACTTGTTGGCTCGGTTGATCGTACTGTAGAATGTGTCTAACGTGTCTTCAGTTATTGTTTGTTACTGACGATTGCCTAACCGTCGAAATCGATTTAACATTGTAACTACTTTATTTTTCGTGGAAATAGACAACGTTTTTTTCACTAACCCGTTTTGAAGAGTGGGGTAATACCGCCAAGTCGGGGAATACCGCCACCCCATATAATTATTTAACACCTGAGTGACAAATCTTGTAGCCAAACATCGTCATCTTTAGATCAGCAGTAATGTTGAAAAAGTTGGCTTGGGGTCATTGATTTGTTTTCATCAAAGATAATCGAGTTTACAGTTTTTGAAGCTTGGCTTTCCAGTTTTACTGTTGTAAAATTTTCGTGGTAAGTAACAGTTTTTTATACGTTTATGTAAATTGTTGAACATGACGACGTAGAAAAATCATTTAGCTTTAATTTCCACCCATTACTTCATGTTGTTTTAACGAAAAGAATCGTGAAAGTAAATCGTGAAAATCAGCTGTTGGATTTCCGCCGTTTTGCATCGATACGACATTTAAAATGGTCTCAATTCGACGTTAAGCAGACCCCAGACTCTGTTTTCCTTCACATAATATATCGTATCGTCGTAAAGTTTGGAATTTCAAGATGTTTGTTTTCGAAGTTTAGCCCGTTTAACACGTTACGACGTCGTAAATTCTCCGACCATGAATACCCCTAAAATTTCTAAACGAGGAAGTATTCTCGTACAAGTTTATTTATGTGGGATATTAAGTCAGATGTACATTTGTACTGATGATATGATGATTCGATATTATTATAATCAGTTTCAGGAGGAGGAAAGGTCAGATACGTGGCCCTCGTCAAAGAATTCCATTCGTGTCTCACCAACATGAATGAATGAATAATTGTTGTAGTGGATTTAGATATGTTTTACTTGGCGTAGGTAGGCCAAGTCGGACATTTATATCCCGGTTATGCGGGTTGGTCTCCGGGTCATTCCCGCGAGGAATGCGGGCGGATCCGCCAAGGTCAACTGGTTTGGCGGACTGAAAGGGGAGATAGTTCGTGTCGCAGCCGCGTGGAGCGCTGGGCTCGCGTAGCAAGTGCTGGGTTCGATCAGTTTGGTACTGAGCCGTTTTGTAATATTCCGGCCTTAGATTTACATCTGAAAGGGGAATATGTTGAGCTTGGTTGAGGTACTGAAAAGTATCCTTCGCTTTTTGTACATTTGGAGTGTATTTGACACTCGGATCGGCCGGGTAAGCCTGCGTCGAATATCGTGGGTATTCGGACAGCTTGGTCGAATCGTAATGATCGGCTTCAGAGCGAGTCTGAAAGGTTTCCTCGATCTTTTGTATAGGCGAGGCTTGTTCGAACGTTTCTTGAACGAATACGTCGGGCGAGAAGGCGATCCGGACGTGAGGGTCGCGCCTTGCGCTGTCGCTGGGTTCAGCGGATTCGCCGTGTAGCCGGTAGGGAGCACTACGTGGGCTACTCGGCCCGGCTTCGCCGTCGTCCGCCTCCCCTTGCAAGGGGAAGTAGGAAGGCCGACGTTCCATCGAAATGACCGAGTTTTGGCTCGTTTCGATGCCTCTATGTGTAAAAAATAGATGGCTTGGGAGGTGGACTCGCTTGACAGAGCGTCTTTCCAATGCTCGTATGTCAGGGTCCTACCTCGTAGCCTTGAAAAAGGCTTCCTTAGACGGTAAATTAGAGCGGAGGAGCTGAGTAATTTACCGGCGTGCCCACAGCGGTCGGTTACGAGCTTAATGCTACGAAACCCGGGCGACACGGCTCGGAACGTCCCTCGGGCGTACGAGCTAAAGAGAATATCGATAGCTGTACCGGGTGGCGTCCTGACAGATGAACTACGTTGGGCAATGAGCAGGATGAATAATCACTGGACTCGTAGATGCCAATGCGAAATCTGTGTGGAGAGAAGGTCTGGCTTGTAGGAAGCAGTAGGAAGCCGTTCTTGAGATGACTTCGTAAGGCAGAAGGTTCGTCAGCGTAGAGCGTGTAGAATTCTTCGTACTTCAGAGTGTGTCGTCGTCGAGAGCGGAGAGTGGAATGAATTTCGGAGGGCTCCCAGCGGGGTATTTATAGGGAGGTGGCCGCCTCCTGCCGCCTCCTGGTTGGTCCGCTTAATTTCATAAATTCGACTGTGCAATCTCATTGGTTCGCACAGTGTTTTCTCAGTATCTGTGCATATGATAGCTGAGTTGGTCTTTCGAGGTGGTTTCCCTGCGTCCGTCGCTGTGACGGGGTCCCCGGGGGTGGCTGAACGACCTTGAGTTTTCCTGTTTGAGGTTTCTCATTCAAGGCGACTTGTTTCGAGATGTTTGTCGCATCTCTCTCGCCCAGTAAATGTTTGGGGAGGTCGCCTTGTGTGTTATTCTTTAATATTTCACTTTTGGGAGAGAATTTAGTATTTTCTCTCTGGTGAAATATTTTGTTTGACGGAGTTATAATTCGACGTCTTGTAAATATTTTTGTGTTGTATCTACCTCTTTTTGGTAGCCCTGAAAAGGGCTGTTGACAAGAGGGGGTGGATTTCACCACAGGGGCCCTCCCAAGACGTCGTGTTAATAACGACGACGCCGGTTGGGGTGATTCGAGCGCCGTTACCCACCTCTCGTCGAATTTGGTAGAGGGGACGTGCCTTCTGGCAGATTTTCGGGGAGTTTTCTCCTTACTTTCTGTCTGATTTTGTGACACAGATTGTCCTTGTGATACAGATTCTTCTGAGTGTAGAGTATAAGCTGGCTTGATTTGCTGTTTGGGAACTTTTTTAGTATGTTCGCCAATTTGCACTGTAACCGAAAACTTATCTCTTTTAACCACTTTGAATGGTCCCGTGTAAGGACATTGCAGAGAGGTGAGCTGTGTGGGCACTCTGATATAGACATGAGTACATGTATCCAAATTTTTGGGCATGTTTACGGCATATTTCGTATTATTATGTTTAATATGCGTAGGCCGGAAGAAAAGAGGTTCCGAAAGGTTCGTAGAGGTTACGAAAATGTCTCCTGGGAGTGGTACGTCAATTCCGTAAACTTTTTGGAAAGGCGTAGTTTCGGTCGCCGGGTCTACTGCCGTACGCATGGCGAGTAGAACTTTGGGAAGTGCGTCGAGCCAATTTTCGTTTTGAGCTTTGAGAGCCTCTTTCAAAGATCTATTTCTGCGTTCTACCATTCCGTTTGTTGATGGTTTGTATGGTAACGTGTGAGTATGTTTTTCTCCGAGACGTTCCATAATGGAATTGAACAGATCTGATTCAAATTGAGTGCCTTGATCACTTGTGATGTATTTAGGTACGCCCTTTGAAGCTACCCAAATATTGATAAAGGCGTTTGTGATTGTGGTTGTTTCGATGTTGTTAAGAGGGACTGCCTCTAGCCAACCCGTTGCTCTATCAACCATCATCAAAATGTAACGTTTCCCTCCTTTAGCTAAAGGTAAAGGTCCGGTAATATCAACGTGTACGTGTGAAAATTTGTTTGCCGTTTCAAATTCGGAGTAAGGGAGCTTCACGGAGCGCGTGATTTTTGCTCGTTGGCAAGTTTCGCACGCTCGGACCCAGTTTGAGACATCTGCACGGAGTCCGTGCCAAAAATATCGTTGTTTAACTTTATACACTGTAGAGTGTATACCTGGGTGTCCCAAATTGTGAATTTGGCTTATTATTTCTTCCCTTATTTCGTTTGGAATATAAGGTCTAGGGTGTCCTAGGTCTAGGTTACACCAAATTTCTCCTTGAGAGAATTCAACTCGTGTGAGTTTCAATTTGTCCTCCGCGGTAGGGGGAGAACGAATTTGTGAATTTGAAATGTGCAGTAGAAGATTGCATTCTATTGCAGCCGTAATTTTCGAAATTTCGGCTATGGGTGGACCTTCGTCCGTCTGGGTTGAAATCGATTTCGTTTGAATTTCAACCGGATCGAAGGGTCTGGAGAGTGCGTCGGCGACGACGTTGCTCTCTCCGGAAATATGACGAATGTCACTCGTCATTTGAGAGATGTATGTTAGCCATCTTAATCTCATTTTAGAAAAATGTGCATTCTTCTTAAGCATCGTGCCTAGCAGAGGCTTGTGATCCGAACAAATATGGAAAGATCTGCCGTCCAAGTCGTTGTGCCAGTGAATGCACGCTTGGTAAACGGCGAACATTTCCTTGTCGAACGATGCTTTGTTCTTCCATTGTTCTGGAATTTCCTTACTGAAAAATCCCAATGGTTGGTACGATTTCGAGCCATGTTTGTCTGTAATTTCTTGTTCTAGTGCCGCTCCGATGTGTGTGTCGGATGCGTCACAGACTAATCTCCACTCCGCGGTAGGGTGTGGGTGAGCAATGTTATGCAATGTTGCTTTGATCATTGCTTGTTTTAAGCTGTTGAAAGCTTTTTCTCTCTCTGATGTCCATTCGATAGGTGTTCTGTCATTTTTTTTGTTTGACTGAATGGAGTCATACAGAGGTTGTGCCGTGTGAGCGAATTTGCTTGAGCATGCTCGGTAGAAACCACACATACCTAGGAATCTGCGTAGACTTCGTACGTCTACTGGCCTAGGAAATTGTTCTATGGCTTCTATTTTATCTCGTTTAGGAATTATCCCTTCCTTTGAGATAGTGAAACCTAGGAAATCGACGGTAGGTTTTGAAAAAATGCATTTATCAAAACCTACTCGAAGTCCGTGTTCCCCTAGTTTGTCAAAAATTTGTCTGAGGTGGTTCATGTGTTCGTTATAATTTTTAGAAGCCACCAGGATGTCATCTAGGTATACAAATGCGAAATCAAATTTTCGCATAATGCTGTCCATGTATCTTTGCCATGTTTGAGCCGCTCCGGCCAAACCCATGCTCATTTTCTTAAACTCATAAAGACCGAAAGGTGTAATAATTGCAGTTTTATGAGCGTCATCTGGGTGCATCGGAATATGATAATACGCTGATTGTAAATCTATTGTCGAATAGATTTGCGTATCATGTAAATTCGCTTGGAAAGAGCGAATGTGAGGAGGAGGGTAGGCGTCTTTCTTCGTTTTCGCGTTGAGGAAACGGTAGTCGCCGGTGATTCTCCATGACCCGTCTTTTTTTGGCACGCAGTGTAACGGGGATGCCCATTCGGAATCCGATGGTGCAATTATGCCTTCTGAAAGCATTTTGTCAAAAGTACTTTTGACTTGAGCCCGTTTTTCGCCCGCCATGGGTCTTGCTCGGAAGTGTACTGGTGTTCCTTCCGTGGTTATACGGTGGTAAACCCCGTTGTTTTTCCATTTACCTTGAATTTTGCTCATTTTATCATTGTATTTGTCAATGATAGAGCGAATGTTTTCGTCCTCCGTGATTTGCACGTCCTCTGGTTGAGGGGTATTGTCACGATGAGGGATAGTAGCTGCTATTTGTTCGTCAGTGAACTTTTTGTCCATGACTGCAGCTATTTTTTGATCGGCATAGCACTTTATTTTATCTCCTTCAGGACGTCGTTACCGACCATCTGGGCCCCCGTTGTTAAACGCCGTACAAACCGCTTTCGGACGCCTCTCGGGGTTTTCTCTAATGACTCAAGATGATGGCAAAATCGATTTGCGGCGAACCTCATCCTCCGACGGGAGTTCAGCATTCAATTGTCGCACGGCCTGGGAGTCAACACCTATTTACGCCTCTGCTATTCAATTCAATAAGTTTATTTCCATAGGTTCATTGCCATTTTCATTACATAAGTAGGTACATTGCTGATACATCTGCTTCCTCACTACCTAGTCTGAAGGTAGAGAATCTGCAAAATATTACACAAGGGTTCACTGTATTAGTACCTACATGGAACCTGGTAATTACCCTCACCAGCGAACTATGAACATACGGATTTAAACATCGCTACCCTTCATAATGATGTGGTTTTATTGTTTAATTACGGGCAATCAAATTAAGAATAAATTAAATGCAAGATACAAATTTAAAAAAATCTTTCTGAATAATAATCTGTATTCGAAAGGATTTTGAAATTTTCATTTTTTCTTCAGAGTTTACCGGTTTTAACACATTTTAATGAAATTCCAGTACATTTTTCAGCATAATTTTGTACATCAATGTCCGAAAGTTCTATTTTATAGTTGATAATCTTTTTTTGAACAATATTCTGCTAAAAATTATCAAAATTGATTTCTCCCTTGATGGGAAAAACAAAAGATCATGGATATGTCTAGTACCTACTGCTTACCAGTAGGTACCTACTACTCAATTGTATACCAACCATGTAGTGCCTTCTTTTCACAAGATTATTCCTTTATGGTTACAAAACAATATTAGTTTATAACTTAGAGTAATAAATCAGTATTCCTTGACACTACAATGGCTTAGAGGTCATGAGATGTTGTGATAAAATGAGAGCATTCCAAAAAGTGGTGAACGATTTTCCTACTATGAAAACTGTGGGAGTTACTCTTCCCTAGTAACTCATTTGTTGTATGTGAAAAATTAAACATCGCTACCCTTCATAATGATGTGGTTTTATTGTTTAATTACGGGCAATCAAATTAAGAATAAATTAAATGCAAGATACAAATATGCAAAAATTCAGGATAATACAACAAATAACGAGCGAGTGGGTTGGTACAATCAGAGAGAGGAGAACAGTTTATTTAGGAATAACTAATATATCAAGAAAGAACAGCTTTTTTGAGACTCTACTCAACTCAATATTCTATTCTTGTTCCTTGAATTCTTCCCATGAACCTGTGACATCCATTGACATTTATTGTACAAATACTCAGGTTTTATGAATTTCATGATTTCGAACATTAAGACGGCAATGTGCATTTTCTCTTTCGCTTAGCAATTTCGCTCAGCAGAGAGAGAGAGAGGGAGAGAGAGAGAGAGAGAGAGAGAGAGAGAGAGAGAGAGAGAGAGAGAGAGAGAGAGAGAGAGAGAGAGAGAGAGAGAGAGAGAGAGAGAGAGAGAGAGAGAGAGAGAGAGAGAGGGAGAGAGAGAGAGAGAGAGAGAGACAGAACCAAAGTTACTCAGAATGGTCTAAAACGTAAAATACGAGTGGAAATTTTGATTTTGGAGATCAAAAATTTTTTTCCCCTAAAGTGAAAACAATGCCTTCGCTACATTCAGGTAGACTCGGAAGCAAAAAAAAAAACATTGTTACTACCCTGCACAGTTAATCTTAGAACTATTCGTAATTGAACGATTCCAACTCGTTTACGAAACCAGTAGGTACGAACTACAGTTCCACGCGTGAAGAAAACTTCAGAATTCGTGAAATATTCGGAAGTTGGCATGCAGTAGGTAAGAATGAGGATTCGTTGAGTCGCTGAGTCTTGAGTCGGCTTCAAAACAGAAGTAACTAGTCAGATGTTACGATACTTGGAGAAGCGAAACCAGGAAATCCGAGAATAGCATTTTCGGAATGGAGCTCTGAACTAACGAGGTACGCTTCTAGGAGGCCCAAACCTGAAGGCCTGTTCACCTTTTACACTAATGGTTTGCGACCCGTCACTACAGAAGAAAGAATGAACAATGATCTGTGACGGTCACCAACATGGTGCGCGTGCTATGTTAACACTCACCCGCGCAATGATAAAAACTGCGATAAAAATTGTGTTTTTCACAAATTTTACGATTCTTCAACAGTATTTCGATAGTTTTTGTTCAAAGTACATCACTTGGCGACCTGGAAAAAAAAAAAAAAAAAAAAAAAAAAAAAAAAAAAAAAAAAAAACTCGGCGCTCCGCGCCTCGCCAGGGGGCAAGCCCCCTGGACCCCCGGTTACCTCTATTTACATACTTCGGACGAAATTATTGAAACACAGAATGTGTTTTCGTTGTCGCGCAACCAAGTGACAACCAAACAAGCGTCATTGTTTACTATTCATTTATAACATCAATTTATATAGTTATAGTATGAAACTACGAAAAAAATACGAAATAAATTCGTGATAAATCAAGAGCGATTTATCAAGTAAATGTCCTAAAGAGGCTACATACGAAATTATAGCTTCCTAGAGTGTAAAGTATAGAAATTAGCTTTAAAAGCCACTCATCTGATCCGGACCCTGGACATCGTCAAGTAAATGTCCTAAAGAGGCTACATACGAAATTACAGCTTCCTAGAGTGTAAAGCATAGAAATTAGCTTTAAGAGCCACACATCTGATCCGGACCCTGAGCATCGTCAAGTAAATGTCCTAAAGAGGCTACATACGAAATTACAGCTTCCTAGAGTGTAAAGCATAGAAATTAGCTTTAAGAGCCACACATCTGATCCGGACCCTGAGCATCGTCAAGTAAATGTCCTAAAGAGGCTACAAACGAAATTACAGCTTCCTAGAATGTAAAGTATAGAAATTACCTATTCAAATTATTTAACCTCCGCTTCACAAATCAAACCGTTTTCGTAATACTCAGATCACCTGCTATGAATCAAATCATCGAAACACAAGCTCAATGAAATCATCAGAAATTAACAAGCGGTTGCAATCATGTTCACAATATCAATTATTGAGAATGATCACCTGTGTGTAAACAATTATTTATATAACCATGCTCATAACTCAGTTTGTTGGACACGCACTTCGCAGTAGTTAACATAATATTGTTGGATAAATCGAGAGCTTTCGAACGAATGGTCAACGAATTTTGTGGGATGAAAAACGACGAAGTACCATATCCCTAGCAACGACTCGGTTGTTCGTGAAAATCATCCGTCACACATTTCGTTACCATCCCGCGTTCCATTTTCGGCTAGTTAGTCCATGGCTAAAACACATTCTGTGTTAAAAATTTGGTATTACTCGGACTATTTTTGCGTCAAATAGGCACTGAAAAAACCTGTTTTTTGTTTTTGGGGAATATATCAAGAGTTTAGTGAAACAGACAAGAAACAAGTTTGTCGGTAGTTGAAAAATCGCAAAGAATCAATTATCAGTCTCTTGATCAACGTGGATAAATGTAGCATTGTGTTATTATCACTTCAAACACAAACATTAAAACTTCAAAGTTTTGCCATGATTACAAGATCAACGATATACTACCTCTGGCGCGAGTGAATAGGGTGAGGGACCTTGGAGTCACGATTGAATCAGATTTTTCCTTTTGAAAGCACATTTTAGATGTGACATCCAAAGGGTTCAAATTAAGGAAACTAAAGGAAACTCTGTTTCCTTTATTGGGCCTCTCGACCTTTTCGGTGTTTGGCTTCCTTGAAGGTTTTGTATTGATCTTTAGTCCGCAGTCATCTGTAATTCGCATCGGAAATATGGAGTCCAGCATATATTACTCACATCCGTTACATTGAGCGAGTGCAAAACAAATTTTTGAGAATTGCTTATCTGAAGACTGACGCACTGGACGAGTTTGATAGCGACTAAATGAGACGTATTTTAATTTGGGCACCCTTGAGCAAAGGCAACGTCAAACTGATTTGATTACGTTGTCAAAAATCGTCCAAAATGAGTTTGATGCTCCCTCCTTATTGGCTCTAGTCAACTTTAGATGGTGTCCCGTTGCAGCCGGATTACCATCGGACAAACTATGGAGGCAACGGCTCTCTTTTTAGGATGCTCAGATATCAGCCAATGATGTATCCCACATAGTCGACGTAACTACCGCTTCACCTTCAAAAATTAAACAATTCTTCATTCTTCATTTTGATCCACGTTGTTTATACTTGTTGAAAACCCTCCCAACCTCCCAAGTGAACACTTAATTAATAATTTAGCTTTCCCTGTATAAATATATTACCTATATATATACACTGAATTTTATTATCTCCTTATTTTCTTTATTATACTTGCTATGTTACTTATATTTTCTCATTTAGGTTGATTGTATTTTAGTTTTAGTGAAGGGATGTTTGTAAATTATCCTGTAAATTGTAATAAATAAATAAATCAGACCTCAAAAACTGCTGGTGGTCTCATTCGATGTAGATATAGTCCAAGTGATAACACAATTTTTTCTGGTCGCCAAGTCGTGTGATTTGTACAGAAACTGTCAAATAACTATAGAAAAATCGTCAAAAATTGGTGAAAAACCACGTTTTTTGGCAGTTTTTAGGCAAAATACACGTTAAGGAGACATTTCAGACACATTATATATGTTGTCGTCAAGATTTTTTGTGTGGATCATCATATTCTTGAATTTGGAAGAGGAAACACAAACTGCTTTTAGTTTTTTGCGAGCGCTTTCGGGAGATACTATGCCCCCTTCCTCAGGCTCTGTAATTTATTTCACCACAGTATGAGATGCGAGTTGGCTTGCAGTATTGAGTTGGATGATGGAAGGGATAGAGAGGAAAGAGTTAGCTTGTTGATTGTTATAAGTTTGTTACCTCTTTTTTATTATTACTTTATTATAGGGCCCATTATTATATATTTTTATTTGTTATTATATATATTTGTTGGAAATTAGTTTGAAATTTGTTAGATTTGTAAGATTTTTATTACTGGGCAGATTATTTGCCTACTAATGTTGATTGTTTGGAGAATAAAGTGACTGGGGGGTTGTTTGTGATTAAATATTTTCCATAAGTCATGTTCTATTATAATGTATCTCATACTGTGGTGAAATAAATCACTGAGCCTGAGGAAGGGGGCATCGTATCTCCCGAAAGCGCTCGCAAAAAACTGAAAGCAGTCTGTGTTTCCTCTTCCGAATTCCAGAACACATTAAATGTGGTATAGACGTGTTCCGCGTTAAATTTCCAACATGAATATCTTCTTTTAATTGAACATTAATTATTCTGGAATTCGAGAGTTATGAAAGTTTATATATATTTATAGTTTGTTGTGTTGTTGATTATAATGATTTTAGATGACTAATTTATTATTTATCCATATGATTCTGTTCCATGGTTTTTGTCATTATGATTGTTGATGAAGAGGATGAGGGGGTCTTTTATCATTCTTATCAGTGTTGTTCTGATGAAAGTTGTCGCCTTTTTGCTTTTGATACTGTGCAAGGAAATCGAATTAATAGTATAATTTTGTGACTGCCGGATGGTATTTTCTTCTTCTTTTAGCGAATTTTTGAAGAAAATTAAGCTATTGCTCTCGCCTCAAAATTTGTAGAATGTGAATTTTTGAAAAAATTTTATGCAGAAATCCGTTTCAGGCTATTCTGAATCATATCCTGAAGTTTAACGCATTTTTTTATGTATGTATGTATATATGTATGTATGTATATATGTATGTATGTATATATGTATGTATGTATATATGTATGTATGTATATATGTATGTATGTATATATGTATGTATGTATGTGTCATTCCAGACGATAACTGTCCGTAGAATTGTGCTAGAAACTTCAAACAAATTTTAAAATGTTAAGGACACAAAACGAAAGTTCAAGTTCGTTGGCCAGCATGATCGGATTACATCTTCGGGTTGAAATTTTCAAAAATGTAGTCAAAAATTTCAAAATAGCCTGTTTTTTGCGATTTGTTGTGCGCAATAATTTTTTCAGCATACTAACATGTGGTATATTCGGAATCAGCGTAAAATTTCCTATAAGAATATGTATCAAGTTTTCAAAAATTTCAAAGTTGAAAAATCAGTCAAAAATCAAAAGAATGCCGTTCGCTAGATGTAAAAATCGGTAATATTTGCATGAAACATTGTCCAAATTCAGATTGAACTACTCATATGGAAGTATCCCTGTATAACCAATCCTAGAACCATGCTGTTTAAAACGTAGGTAGTAGGTGCTTGTTAAAAAAAAAAAAAAAAAAAAAAATGTAATAACAACTGATGAGTTTACTCTGTGAATAGATGCCCAGAGACTACAGTTTGTCTGTCAATTTCTAGCTGTAGGATACTAGGATTCGAATGCATCTGTCTTTATATCACTCGTAATATAAAGCCTCATCATCGATTGGCTGTGGAAATACGTTTCTTTCATATGACGTCGGTATGTTATTTTATTTTATGTCAAGATTTGATGATGTTATGATAGGATACTCTTAAGATTTCAACTGCCTTCAATACTGACCACATTGGACATCGAAATCTATGAATATTTACCTACATTTGTCTTTAAATCCACAAGATTAGTTTAATAATAATAAAGTATGAGTACCTCCTAATTATTTTTAATAATTTGATTCCATGTTTGTCTATCAAAATCATAAACTAAAATTTCTCTACACGATCAATAGCGACTAAAATGTAGGATTTCTTAAAAAATTCGCTCATGGGGTCATGCTGCATGACTGGACTTTTTTAAATCCGCAATAGAATGGTTTTAGTTACTTCATTGAGTTGGTGAGTGTTGGTTGGTTGTTGTTATGTTTGTTCCGTTTTTGGTATTAGCATCCCTTGATATGAAGTTGTTGAATTGTGTACCTGTTCTATTTTAGTACCTGTTTGCTACATGTGATGTACTTATTTACTGATCAGTTGATCGCTGAGTAGTGTTATATTCACGCTGTAATTCACGTCTGAGTAATTTATCTGATTTACCTATAGTATATTTGTTTCTTGCTGGAATATTTTTGCGTTTATACCTTTATTTATAATCTTTTATGGATTCGCCTTTTTTCTGAGGGTTGAGCTGTTGTAAGTATTGTATATTATAGGCTCTGAAGAAGATAATAAATTTATCGATAGCTTGGAGAAAGAGGAGGAATCATCTGTTTGGCCCCGGTCCTCATAATTCCACGACAGATATGTGAAAAATGGACTATTCTGACTATTTAATCCGACGGTTAAATAATGATGGATCATTGATCTGCGTAGAAAGGCGATATAACATATAAATAATTAACCTTTGTGTAATAATTTGCAGCCTTTTTATAAAAGAAAATCCTTTTTTTACTGAGTAGCCTTCTAACTATGTAAGTCGACTCAATTTGCAGAAATGTAAAATTGACTTATGGCGCAGTCCCAACCAAGTTCTCTCCGACAACCAGGACCCTCGGGTTTTTATGACGTCACCGACAGAAAACGAGCCAATAAACTTTCCACCGCTCACCGAGAAAAAATAGAAATTCTCCCGATCCTATCCGTTTTGAGAACCCGCCCGTTCCTCATGTCCGGGAGCTGTTTTATCATAATCGAAATGGCTTCGGACGATCCGGCTAATTCAAAACAACGTGATTCACTGCTTTTGAGGGTGAAATCAGTTTTGAGGTGGTCAAGTGTGGACGGGGGTGGTTCCCCACCAGCCCACCACTGACCATCATCTCAAGAAAACAAGCAGTGATGCATGGGGTGGTTGAGGGGCAGTTTCGATGATTAAAGGCTTGTTTACGCCTTTATTTTGATCAGCTTCCGGACTAAGCGAACAGGTTTTTTGTTTGTGTGTTTCCTTCAAGAGCGAGAAAAATCAATCTATAAACTAATAGGAATGTGAAACCTGCAGCTAAGGTGCCTTTAATGTTGTTGTTCTCTTTTTAAGTGCCTCGCAGGTACCTATTCACCATCTTCTTTTACACACCTGTTATCCAAAAAACGGACGGTAGACCTACGGTTCTACAGTCAGATCATTTAATAATGATTAATTTTACACATTATTAGTTCATTATGGTTACTTAGCACTATTAGTTTATAACTGAGCGTAATAAATCAGCTTTCCTTGACACTACAGAGGCTTAGGGATTATGAGATGCTGTGATAAAATAAGAGCATTCCAAAAAGTGGCTAACGATTTTCCTGCTATGAAAACTAAGGGAGTTACGCATTGGTTGTACGTGAAAATCAATAGAAAACCCCACCGTGACGTGACGCTCGTGACGTGACGAAAACAAATAGAAACGTCCTGTTAATCATTATTAAATTATAAAAATCTTCTGATGCTGATTTACGAAGTTTAACATGGGATCATCATTATTCCAGTAGATTATGGATTAACATAGTTGTGAAGACCATGAATATCCCTGATAATCTTCGGAACCTTCGACGCTCCCTGTTATTTTTACAACACCCACGCGACAGACCATTTGTATAGATTGTATACCTACCTCGTTATGAATTATCGTCGTGAAAAAAAGAAGAGCCCTTCATTCAGCTTTCATCGATCCCTTTTAATGTTCGCACTGCGATAAACATCTAAAGCTGTAGAACGGGGACGAGCAGCAATAATACGGGAATAATGTTTATAAGCCCGCCCTCTGGGAGGCAAGCGGTGCCTTCGGTTAAGGCCGCCACCCTTCGGTAGGTTCCCGCCCCCTAAGTGATACAGATGGGTGACATCATCTGATTTGTGCTCCGAGTCAGCTTTTCAAGGGGAGACGACACCCGGGAGTCTGGTCGGGTTGGGGGCGGTGGTGGGGGCAGAAGGAGGGGTGGGGGCGGAAGGAGGGGAGGGGACTCAGGGCCGGTTTCACCAAGTTTTTGAACTGAGTTCAAGACGCGGTTTGGTCAGATATTAACCTTCCAGAGACAGCGTGAAACTTCAGGACATATGGGACAACGTGGGGTGATTTTGACCCAACATCACGATAAGGTCCAAGGAGTCATTCAAAACATTCTGGAAAACAATCTGGTTCTATATTTGTCATTAAAAAAACATTTTTAATCAATATCAACGAATTACTATTCAAAGACACATGCAAGTTCAAAGTAATGATTATCCAAAAATCCCAAAAATAATTATCGCGCATCTAAGTATTTCAAAAAAAAAAAAAAAAAAAAAAAAAAAAAAAAAAGGACTAGGTACCTAAAGCACAAATTACTAGCAGGTACTTGGTAAAAATCATGAACAAGTTCTAAGTAATGGACCCCCCAATCACAAGAAAAACGAACTGTACCTAACTCCCAAAAAGAAGTATCGCGGAGACATTTCGAAAAACAAGACCACCTAATGCACAAATTACTAGAGGTCAAAATCACAAACAAGTTCAAAATAATGAACTCAGACAAAATCACAAACAAGTTCAAAATAATGTGATACCCAATCACAAGAAAAACGAAAAGTAACTCCCAAAAATAAATATCACACAGATATTTCAAAAAAATTAAATAAATAAAAATGAATGAATTAATGAATAAAAAACAACAAAACAACTTAGTACAACAACAACAAATTAGTATCTAGTAGGTAGTCAAAATCATGGACAAGTTAAGGTCTAATATCACCACATCTAACTCTAATCGTATCACAGTTCATCATCTACCATTGGTTCACAACTAACGTATACCCTCTCACTTTTTCGTGTCGCCCAATGTTGTGTTGTTCAAATAATTGATTTGAAGAAGAAACTGAAAGAACAAAAATGAGACAATGCTGAGTCATATTGATTCCAACAGCATGAAAAAATGCTCTCAAATCAGAAAAAATATGAAGAAAAACAGACAATATTATACTAACAAATCAGACAACGTTGGGTCATGTTGACCCAGACCACATTTTCTCTTACTATTTTCATAATGACAAGGTCACTCACCTCTGAAAACGGTTCCCACCTCGTTGAGATCCGCAGTAATGCTGGTTTGATAGCTACTGAAGGCCCCAAGCCCCTCCCACTGCTCCCTTACAATGCATGAGCATTTTCCCTCTCCTCGGGTCATTTTGACCCGCACGTTGTCTCCGGAAGGTTAACAAGCGGTTGCAATCATGTTCACAACATCAAAATTATTGAGAATGATCACCTGTGTGTAAACAATTACGAAATAACCATGCTCATAACTCAGCTTGTTGGCCACGCACTTCGCAGTATTTAGAGGTACCTAAATTAGTAGTTAACATAATGGAGAGTTTTGTACTTCTCGTATTCGTATTTCTAGTAAATACGAAAACAAGCTGTTGGAGCGAGCACGATGAATGCTAACCTTTTTCGCATTGATTTCTCAAAAAGTTTTCGTAAGCCCGAGAGAAAGAGAACTCTTATAGTGAAGTTAATGAGTCAATGCTTAAAACTCACAGTAACTAGACAATTTTCAAAATATAACGTGAAATAAGAAACAACGACCGCTTACCTCTACATCATACAAAAAAGATTCAGCCATGAAGGAAGAACAAAAATCTTCAGAACATGTAAAATAAATCTTGAAAGTCATATCTTGAAACTAAATCTTGAGATGAAAATGTTGAAAACATGTTTTCACGCGTGTACAAAGCACGTTTCTCAGGTACATCGCTTTTAAAATCGGTGATTTCAAATTCATGAGAAATGCCAATTAACGTCACTCGAAAAACAACGATGTATTGCTGACCAAGGTATATAGCAAGGTACGTAGCCGCAGGAAATGTAATTGCACCTAGACCGAGATTAATGTTGTCAACTCACAATCCGAAATTCATAATTTACATTTACACAGCGCTAGAGGGCCATATGAAAAATGCTCAAAGATTCACAAGACAAAATATTTTACAAGAAACATATTTTAACCTGGCTTGTATAAAAGGGGGAAGCGGAATGTAAAACTGTTTTAAGCAGTATTTATGTACAGTGATTATTTTAGAAAATATCTTCTCTTAAAATTATAAGAACATTGTACGCATAACATTATATTTTTAAGTACCGATTGTATCATAGAGTAAATAGATTGTAAGACATGAGCGAATCACCAAGACCTTCCCCAACAACACGGGCCAAGCCTATCGTTGGGAAAGAAATCGAAAGTGAGTAGCTTAAGTTGTTCAATTTGTACCATATTTATAAAATGCATTTGCATGATTAAATAAATAAATTAAAAAAAAAAAAAAATACAAAAAAGATTCAGCCATGAAGGAAGAACAAAAATCTTCAGAACATGTAAAATAAATCTTGAAAGTCATATCTTGAAACTAAATCTTGAGATGAAAATGCTGAAATCATCTTTTCACGCGTGTACAAAACACGTTTCTCAGGTAGGTACATCGCTTTTAAAATCGGTGCTTTCAAATTCATGAGAAATCCCAATTAACGTCACTCGAAAACCAACGATGAATGGCTGACCTCGCGTTTCTCCACCTTAATTTTATCTCATTTTTCGCCGGGTTATAGTGGTAAAAACATGCTCCATGTTAAAAGTTCCAGTCATGCAGCATGATCGTAGGAACGAATTTTCGTCAATTATCTTGCTATATCATGTTACATTGTTTTGAAAATTAAGGATTATGAGGGAAAAGAAATCGTTAGCTACCAATTTTATGGCAAAAAACTCGCTGTAAATAATATTTTGCGACTCAAAATGAGATTTTGGGTTTTCAACTTTTTTGCAGTATTTATCGATATTTTAGCACATTTTAATGAAATTTAAGAACATTTATTCAGCATAATTTTGTACAAAAATTATTTAATGTTCTATTTTATAGTTAATAAACTGTATACGAGCTATGTTCTGCTAAAAAATATAAATTCAATGATTTTTAGCCGTTTTTTGCTATTTTTAGTGATTTTTTTCAGTGCTTTTTTGAAATTTGACCAATTTAATCTGCTCAAAAATGTTGGCCAACGAACTCGTTCTTTAGTTTGGGAAGCTGATTTTCCTAAATCCTAAGATTTATCGTCTGGAAGGACACACACTCAAGCGCGCGCACAGAAACACACACACACACACACGCGCACAAACACAAACACGTGTTCACATATAGGTATATATATATATATATATGAAAAAAGTTTAAATTTTGGGATTCGTTTCAGAATGTCTCAAAACGAATTTCAATGATGAAAATTTTCGTAAATTTTGATTTTAGCGAATTTTTGAAGAAAATTAAGCTATTGCTGTCGCCTCAAAATTGGTAGAACGTGAATTTTAGAAAAATATTTATGCAGAAATCCGTTTCAGGCTATTCTGAATCATATTCTGAAGTTTAACGCATTTTTTAATGCATGTATGTATGTATATATGTATGTGTCATTCCAGACGATAACTGTCCGTAGAATTGTGCTAGAAACTTCAAACAAATTTTAAAATGTTAAGGACACAAAACGAAAGTTCAAGTTCGTTGGCCAGCATGATCGGATTACATCTTCGGGTTGAAATGTTCAAAAATGTAGTCAAAAATTTCAAAATAGCCTGTTTCTTTGCGATTTGTTGTGCGAAATAATTTTTTCAGCATACTAACATGTGGTATATTCGGAATCAGCGTAAAATTTCCTATAAGAATATGTATCAAGTTTTCAAAAATTTCAAAGTTGAAAAATAAGTCAAAAATAAACGTCATAAAAGTCATAAAATAATTAAGTCATTAAGTCATAAAATGATAACGCCGTATGCTAGTTGTAAAAATCGGTAATATTTGCATGAAACATTGTCCAAATTCAGATTGAACTACTCTTATGGAAGTATCCCTGTATAACCAATCCTAGAACCATGCTGTTTAAAACGTTTGTAGTAGGTGCTTGTTTTATTTTATGTCAAGATTTGATGATGTTATGATAGGATACTGTTAAGATTTCAACTGCCTTCAATACTGACCTCATTGGACATCGAAATCTATGAATATTTACCTACATTTGTCTTTAAATCTACAAGATTAGTTTAATAATAATAAAGTATGAGTACCTCCTAATTATTTTTAATAATTTGATTCCATATTTGTCTATCAAAATCATAAACTAAAATTGAACTACTCTTATGGAAGTATCCCTGTATAACCAATCCTAGAACCATACTATTTAAAACGTAGGTAGGTGCTTGTTTAAAAACAAATGTAATCACAACTGATGAGTTTACTCTGTGAAATCCATGTTTGTCTATCAAAATCATAAACTGAAATTTCTCTACACGATCAATAGCGACTAAAATGTCGAAGATTTCTTCAAAAATTCGCTCATGGGGTCATGCTGCATGACTGGACTTTTTGAGATTTTGGGAGCCATTGAAATAGCTTCATCTCTCACGAAAATTCGCTAAAAACTGTTCTTAATCTAGCAATCGAACTAAGACCAAAACCAACGTGGGATTTAGCTTGGTGACATTCTCAATAAAACTGAAAGGGAGGCCGTGGATTGGTTTACAAGGTGGGAAAGGGATGTTTTCCTCCCTCGGGAAAGCTATGAACGGACATCATAATCCCCCCCTTCGAATGAAATAACAGGTAATTTGGAGAACCTTCAAATAAGATTAATAAGCAATTACAGGGATTCCCTTCTAAGGGTAGGCTGAAAGGCGGAGGGGAGGCCCTGTTGGAACACCTCCCACATCGCCCCTCCCAGCCTCCTGTTTCGTATTGCTCTAATGATGCTCTTAAACCAACCGAAGAGGATCTCCGAATGAAAACCGTGTTCGGGGATGTTATTATAACGCGAGTTTCATAACACGCCGAATGTTGCCGAATGTACTAGAGAACGAATGGTACTATGAGAGAGAATAGAACTACCGTTCTTCAAACAACGCGTAGGGAAGAGTGGGGTACGAACGAAATAACTCGTGAAGAAGTTGTGGAAACCTATTTTGACATGGATATGTCATTTGGCTGGAGGTCAACGAACTTTTCGCGACACTATTTTTTTTCCACACAAAGTGCAACGCAACGGCACTTCAGATTATTATTTAGAGAGTTTTTGGTGACCACTAACGTACCCTTAACGTCACCCTACCGTACCCAATAGTACGTGACCTTGAGGGGACGTTAGCAACGTCGTACGTTAGAATGGCTCATTTAACGTCACCCGTTTGGGGACCTAAAGGCAGACGACACCAGCCTAACCTTCCTGTAAATGTAACACTACTGGGCACCTCAGAATTACTCAAATACTAGGGAAGTAACTTATAATAGTTTTTCTTTTCAAATGCCTCATTACCAACTAATTGTGTTGATGTAGCGGGTAGATTTTTGAACACCCCTCGAACTTGGTTATTTTACCAAGTCGCGTAGAAATCGAATGTACCATCTGAAGTCCGCCTCCGCTGTCTAGCTTTACTAGCCTTTAACTCGATCGAAAAAATCCGTTTCTTTTGCGCACAGGCTCTATTTGGTCGATTAGAGCCTTGTTTCTATCATTATTTCAAATATTTTAAATGAGAAAACTGAGTTTTAAGACACTACTTCTTCGCAGTATTGTTCTTAGTTTGCCTGATCTCTCAGCTATTTTCTCGTGAACATTGCGTGAAGTGCTGCCTCCACTGATGATTGTGTCAGGTAAAATCCTGGTTCATTGTCATAGAGAAAAATACTTTTTCATACTTGTAGTTCATACCCAACGGAAAACCCAAAAACACGAAGTTCGTGACGACTAATGACCTATAAGTGCAACTAAACCGCGGTGTTCCACACTTGATGCTTACCATCTTTGCGTTAAATCCATGCCCTGTTTACGGATTGAAAACTAAAAATGAGAGCCCGTATTTGTACTGAAACTAACATGAAATTCGAATTCAGGATTGAAAATCGGCGTTCATATCGAAACGGAGAAATTGATAATTCAACCAGTGGACAACAAGACAGCTGGGGAAAAATATCGCGTTACCCAACCACCGTTAACGTGACATCAAAATTAAGGCAACCGTTCTCTCGGTTCCATTGGGGTTAGCATCTTCATTTGCTCCTCCAAGACAACGGTAACGGGTGACGTTGAGTTGAAGTCGCCAAAAACGCTCTATACTCTCTCTGGCAACGATTGGTACTAGGTGAAAAAAGCGTGACATTTTTTGAAGTGAAGGCTAGGTAGAAATCAATGAGGTACTACCGCAATGAAGTACCTAATTCCGCCTTCCTCAACAACCGACTTCTGTTTTAGCATGGAACGAAGTAGCACGGGAGTTTCTACTTTCCCAACAGAGTTGAAAGTAATGTCCACTTTTACTTTCCCAACGTCCCCAAAGAGTGGAAAGTAATGTCCATTTTTACTTTTCCAACATCCCAACAGAGTGGACAGTAATGTCCACTTTTAGTTTCCCAACATCCCAACAGAGTGGAAAGTAATGTCTACAACTTTGACATATCCATGAGCAGGCCTATTGTTTTTCCCCTCAAGGGAGAAATTTATATATGGTTTATGCGAGTTGAATGTAACGACAACCTTTCTTCCTTGGAGGATTACAATGGAATCCTTGCTAGGTGGTACTCTTCTTTACTCTGGCTCTCCAAAAATTCCGCTGAGAGGTTAATTATGTCTTTACTTTGGCACATAAACGAAAAAAGCGTTAAAAAGCGTTACGGTTGGTTTCAACATAAATTTGTTTTTTTCCAACATTACTGCTGATCTAAAGATGACGATATTTGGCTACAAGATTTGCCGCTCAGGTGGTTAAATAATTATATGGGGTGGCGGTATTTCCCGACTTGGCGGTATTACCCCACTCTTCAAAACGGAAGTTAGTGGAAAAAACGTTGTCTATTTCCACGAAAAATAAATAGTTACAATGTTAAATCGATTTCGACGGTTAGGCCATCATCAGTAACAAACAATAACTAAAGACATTAGAAAGGACAAAATTTTTATAGCACAGTTGAAGGGAGATTGAATCCCATTGGTCAAGTGAAAGGAAAGAGGCAGGAGGTACAACCAATTAAGTGTAAACAAAGTGAAGGGGGATTATTGCTAATCAGATGAAGTGAAAGGGGAAAATAATTCAAGATGATTTCAACAGGTAAAAGGATAATTCCTAGCGTTATAGAAATAGACTTATCAGCAGTGAAATATATTGAGGTGTATCCTCATTTAAACATTTACGAGATCTGTCACTTATGATAATTTCGAATTTTTCAAGTGCATTCAACATACCTCCCTTTAGACAATAATGAAGAAATTCTACAAACTGTCTATCTGACAAATCAAAATTGTGACTATGATTGGATTCCTTAAGATGTTTCGCAAATGTAGACTTACCCTTATTTTCGCTGAAATCCTCCTGATGCTCGTCTATTCTTTCCCTGAATTTCCTACCAGTTTGACCGCAATATTCGCAGCCATAAGAACATTTTAGTTTATAAACCCCACTTTCATCCTGCATATTGATTTTGTCCTTAACGGATCCTAGTAATGCTTTAAGACTATTTTTAGTTTTAAAACCTACTTTGTAACCTCTCGATTATAGAATTTTGCCGATTTTATCAGACATTTTCCCATAATAGGGTAATAGGTAATAAGCAACGGGGGATAACGGGGGTATCCATTGCTTTTCTTCTAAATTTACATCTTCCCTAGCCAGATTTGAAACTTTTTCCCTACTCTTTTTCCTAAGAAACTTATCCCATATGGTATCAATGAGATGTCCTCCATATCCGTTACTAGCCTCTATGCTTTTGATAATGGATTTTGCTCTAATGATGCTCTTAAACCAACCGAAGAGGATCTCCGAATGAAAACCGTGTTCGGGGATGTTATTATAACGCGAGTTTCATAACACGCAGGATGTTACCGAATGTACTATAGATTGGAAGTTTGCTACAACTCCATTTGCCAGATATGTATTTGACAAAGGCCGATACAGCCACATTAATGAATTTTCTGAAAAATTGATTGGCTGTTCTTTGGTAAAATATTTTAAATTTCGAATTTGTATATTCATATTTAAGCTTTTGTATGGTGAGGGCCCTGCTACTCCGGAATACCTTCCTTTTGCTGGCTGAGAAACATTTTGGAGCTTGAATTATTTATTCTCACCCAACACAATATTTTGTTTTTATGTTTTAGCATACTTAAGTAGCGAATTTTTGAAGAAAATTAAGCTATTGCTCTCGTCTCCAAATTTGTAGAATACGAATTTTTGAAAAAATTTTATGCAGAAATCCGTTTCAGGCTATTCTGAATCATATTCTGTAGTTTAACGCATTTTTTTATGTATGTATGTATGTATGTGTGTTAATGTATGTATGTATGTATGAATTTTAAAATGTTAAGGACACAAAACGAAAGTTCAAGTTCGTAGGCCAGCATGATCGGATTACATCTTCGGGTTGAAATTTTCAAAAATGTAGTCAAAAATTTCAAAATAGCCTGATTTTTGCGATTTGTTGTGCGAAATAATTTTTTCAGCATACTAACATGTGGTATATTCGGAATCAGCGTAGAATTTTCTATAAGAATCTGTATCAAGTTTTCAAAAATTTCGAAGTTGAAAAATCAGTCAAAAATCGAAATGCCGTTCGCTAGTTGTAAAAATCGGTAATATTTGCATGAAACATTGTCCAAATTCAGATTGAACTACTCTTATGGAAGTATCCCTGTATAACCAATCCTAGAACCATACTTTTTAAAACGTAGGTATTGGTGCTTGTTAAATTAAAAAAAAAAATAAAATAAAAAAAAAAATAAAAAAATAAAAAATAAAATAAAATAAAATAAAAATGTAATCACAACTGATGAGTTTACTCTGTGAAATCCATGTTTGTCTATCAAAATCATAAACTGAAATTTCTCTACACGATCAATAGCGACTGAAATGTCGAAGATTTCTTCAAAAATTCGCTCACGGGGTCATGCTGCATGACTGGACTTTTTACTCTTTCGTAAATTGCTCTCGAGCGTTTATTCTTGGATAACTGTGAGTTAATTTATGATGAGCATGATAATTTAAGGTAATTTTCACGAATTCGATTCCATGAGCTTGATTTATATTTGAAATAACCAACTCATGCCTGCGCCACTGAACTATGCTCCTTGCTGATGATAGCATTCTTTTTACGCTCTGTTGTTTTTGCCTTACTGTATAGGAACTATTTTGTTTTTGTTTTTATTTTACCTTCTTGTTTTTTCTAACTACAAATATCCAACTATCTTATTACCTAATTAGTCTAAAAAGTCCAGTCATGCAGCATGACCCCATGAGCGAATTTTTGAAGAAATCTTCGACATTTCAGTCGCTATTGATCGTGTTGAGAAATTTTGGTTTATGATTTTGATAGACAAACATGGAATCAAATTATTAATACATGCACAGAGTAAACTCATCAGTTGTGATTACATTTTTTTTTTTTTTTTTTTTTTTAAGCACCTACTACCTACGTTTTAAACAGCATGGTTCTAGGATTGGTTATACAGGGATACTTCCATAAGAGTAGTTCAATCTGAATTTGGACAATGTTTCATGCAAATATTACCGATTTTTATAACTAGCGAACGGCATTGTTTCGATTTTTGACTGATTTTTCAACTTTGAAATTTTTGAAAACTTAATACATATTCTTATAGGAAATTTTACGCTGATTCCGAATATACCACATGTTAGTATGCTGAAAAAATTATTTCGCACAACAAATCGCTAAAAACAGGCTATTTTGAAATTTTTGACTATATTTTTGAAAATTTCAACCCAAAGATGTAATCCGATCATGCTGGCCAACGAACTTGAACTTTCGTTTTGTGTCCTTAACATTTTAAAATTTGTTTGAAGTTTCTAGCACAATTCTACGGACAGTTATCGTCTGGAATGACACATACATACATATATACATACATACATTAAAAAATGCGTTAAACTTCAGAATATGATTCAGAATAGCCTGAAACGGATTTATGCATAAATGTTTTTCAAAAATTCACATTCTACAAATTTTGAGGCGAGAGCAATAGCTTAATTTTCTTCAGAAATTTGCTAAAAGAGCTGATTTTTATTTTATTGTAATTTTACTTTTTACGCAATTGAAAGGCCCATGGGGCTTATATGTATGCATTTTGTTTGCCAAATAAATCTTCTTCTAATAGAATGTATTACAGAACGAATGGTACTATGGAAGGGAATAGAACTGCGGTTCTTGAAACAACGCGTAGGGAAGAGTGGGGTAATCCTAGAGGGTAACGGGTCCTAGTAATGCTTTAAGACTATTTTTAGATTTAAAACCTACGTTGTAACCTCTCGATGATAGAATTTTGCAAATTTTATCAGAAATTTTATCAACGAGATCTCCTCCATATCCGTTACTAACAACTATGCTTTTGATAATGGATTTTTTTCTTGTTTTGGATAAATTTTGTTCACTCATTGGAATAGATAGTGCTCGGTTGATCGTACTATAGAATGTGTCTAACGTGTCTTCAGTTATTGTTTGTTACTGATGATGGCCAAACCGTCGAAATCGATTTAACATTGTAACTCTTTATTTTTCGTGGAAATAGACAACGTTTTTTCCACTAACCCGTTTTGAAGAGTGGGGTAATACCGCCAAGTCGGGGAATTCCGCCACCTCATATAATTATTTAACACCTGAGTGACAAATCTTGCAGCCAAACATCGTCATCTTTAGATCAGCAGTAATGTTGAAAAAGTTGGCTTGGGGTCATTGATTTGTTTTCATCAAAGATAATCGAGTTTACAGTTTTTGAAGCTTGGCTTTCCAGTTTTACTGTTGTAAAATTTTCGTGGTAAGTAACAGTTTTTTATACGTTTATGTAAATTGTTGAACATGACGACGTAGAAAAATCATTTAGCTTTAATTTCCACCCATTACTTCATGTTGTTTTAACGAAAAGAATCGTGAAAGTAAATCGTGAAAATCAGCTGTTGGATTTCCGCCGTTTTGCATCGATACGACATTTAAAATGGTCTCAATTCGACGTTAAGCAGACCCCAGACTCTGTTTTCCTTCACATATCGTATCGTCGTAAAGTTTGGAATTTCAAGATGTTTGTTTTCGAAGTTTAGCCCGTTTAACACGTTACGACGTCGTAAATTCTCCGACCATGAATACCCCTAAAATTTCTAAACGAGGAAGTATTCTCGTACAAGTTTATTTATGTGGGATATTAAGTCAGATGTACATTTGTACTGATGATATGATGATTCGATATTATTATAATCAGTTTCAGGAGGAGGAAAGGTCAGATACGTGGCCCTCGTCAAAGAATTCCATTCGTGTCTCACCAACATGAATGAATGAATAATTGTTGTAGTGGATTTAGATATGTTTTACTTGGCGTAGGTAGGCCAAGTCGGACATTTATATCCCGGTTATGCGGGTTGGTCTCCGGGTCATTCCCGCGAGGAATGCGGGCGGATCCGCCAAGGTCAACTGGTTTGGCGGACTGAAAGGGGAGATAGTTCGTGTCGCAGCCGCGTGGAGCGCTGGGCTCGCGTAGCAAGTGCTGGGTTCGATCAGTTTGGTACTGAGCCGTTTTGTAATATTCCGGCCTTAGATTTACATCTGAAAGGGGAATATGTTGAGCTTGGTTGAGGTACTGAAAAGTATCCTTCGCTTTTTGTACATTTGGAGTGTATTTGACACTCGGATCGGCCGGGTAAGCCTGCGTCGAATATCGTGGGTATTCGGACAGCTTGGTCGAATCGTAATGATCGGCTTCAGAGCGAGTCTGAAAGGTTTCCTCGATCTTTTGTATAGGCGAGGCTTGTTCGAACGTTTCTTGAACGAATACGTCGGGCGAGAAGGCGATCCGGACGTGAGGGTCGCGCCTTGCGCTGTCGCTGGGTTCAGCGGATTCGCCGTGTAGCCGGTAGGGAGCACTACGTGGGCTACTCGGCCCGGCTTCGCCGTCGTCCGCCTCCCCTTGCAAGGGGAAGTAGGAAGGCCGACGTTCCATCGAAATGACCGAGTTTTGGCTCGTTTCGATGCCTCTATGTGTGAAAAATAGAGGGTTTGGGAGGTGGACTCGCTTGACAGAGCGTCTTTCCAATGCTCGTATGTCAGGGTCCTACCTCGTAGCCTTGAAAAAAGGCTTCCTTAGACGGTAAATTAGAGCGGAGGAGCTGAGTAATTTACCGGCGTGCCCACAGCGGTCGGTTACGAGCTTAATGCTACGAAACCCGGGCGACACGGCTCGGAACGTCCCTCGGGCGTACGAGCTAAAGAGAATATCGATAGCTGTACCGGGTGGCGTCCTGACAGATGAACTACGTTGGGCAATGAGCAGGATGAATAATCACTGGACTCGTAGATGCCAATGCGAAATCTGTGTGGAGAGAAGGTCTGGCTTGTAGGAAGCCGTAGGAAGCCGTTCTTGAGATGACTTCGTAAGGCAGAAGGTTCGTCAGCGTAGAGCGTGTAGAATTCTTCGTACTTCAGAGTGTGTCGTCGTCGAGAGCGGAGAGTGGAATGAATTTCGGAGGGCTCCCAGCGGGGTATTTATAGGGAGGTGGCCGCCTCCTGCCGCCTCCTGGTTGGTCCGCTTAATTTCATAAATTCGACTGTGCAATCTCATTGGTTCGCACAGTGTTTTCTCAGTATCTGTGCATATGATAGCTGAGTTGGTCTTTCGAGGTGGTTTCCCTGCGTCCGTCGCTGTGACGGGGTCCCCGGGGGTGGCTGAACGACCTTGAGTTTTCCTGTTTGAGGTTTCTCATTCAAGGCGACTTGTTTCGAGATGTTTGTCGCATCTCTCTCGCCCAGTAAATGTTTGGGGAGGTCGCCTTGTGTGTTATTCTTTAATATTTCACTTTTGGGAGAGAATTTAGTATTTTCTCTCTGGTGAAATATTTTGTTTGACGGAGTTATAATTCGACGTCTTGTAAATATTTTTGTGTTGTATCTACCTCTTTTTGGTAGCCCTGAAAAGGGCTGTTGACAAGAGGGGGTGGATTTCACCACAGGGGCCCTCCCAAGACGTCGTGTTAATAACGACGACGCCGGTTGGGGTGATTCGAGCGCCGTTACCCACCTCTCGTCGAATTTGGTAGAGGGGACGTGCCTTCTGGCAGATTTTCGGGGAGTTTTCTCCTTACTTTCTGTCTGATTTTGTGACACAGATTGTCCTTGTGATACAGATTCTTCTGAGTGTAGAGTATAAGCTGGCTTGATTTGCTGTTTGGGAACTTTTTTAGTATGTTCGCCAATTTGCACTGTAACCGAAAACTTATCTCTTTTAACCACTTTGAATGGTCCCGTGTAAGGACATTGCAGAGAGGTGAGCTGTGTGGGCACTCTGATATAGACATGAGTACATGTATCCAAATTTTTGGGCATGTTTACGGCATATTTCGTATTATTATGTTTAATATGCGTAGGCCGGAAGAAAAGAGGTTCCGAAAGGTTCGTAGAGGTTACGAAAATGTCTCCTGGGAGTGGTACGTCAATTCCGTAAACTTTTTGGAAAGGCGTAGTTTCGGTCGCCGGGTCTACTGCCGTACGCATGGCGAGTAGAACTTTGGGAAGTGCGTCGAGCCAATTTTCGTTTTGAGCTTTGAGAGCCTCTTTCAAAGATCTATTTCTGCGTTCTACCATTCCGTTTGTTGATGGTTTGTATGGTAACGTGTGAGTATGTTTTTCTCCGAGACGTTCCATAATGGAATTGAACAGATCTGATTCAAATTGAGTGCCTTGATCACTTGTGATGTATTTAGGTACGCCCTTTGAAGCTACCCAAATATTGATAAAGGCGTTTGTGATTGTGGTTGTTTCGATGTTGTTAAGAGGGACTGCCTCTAGCCAACCCGTTGCTCTATCAACCATCATCAAAATGTAACGTTTCCCTCCTTTAGCTAAAGGTAAAGGTCCGGTAATATCAACGTGTACGTGTGAAAATTTGTTTGCCGTTTCAAATTCGGAGTAAGGGAGCTTCACGGAGCGCGTGATTTTTGCTCGTTGGCAAGTTTCGCACGCTCGGACCCAGTTTGAGACATCTGCACGGAGTCCGTGCCAAAAATATCGTTGTTTAACTTTATACACTGTAGAGTGTATACCTGGGTGTCCCAAATTGTGAATTTGGCTTATTATTTCTTCCCTTATTTCGTTTGGAATATAAGGTCTAGGGTGTCCTAGGTCTAGGTTACACCAAATTTCTCCTTGAGAGAATTCAACTCGTGTGAGTTTCAATTTGTCCTCCGCGGTAGGGGGAGAACGAATTTGTGAATTTGAAATGTGCAGTAGAAGATTGCATTCTATTGCAGCCGTAATTTTCGAAATTTCGGCTATGGGTGGACCTTCGTCCGTCTGGGTTGAAATCGATTTCGTTTGAATTTCAACCGGATCGAAGGGTCTGGAGAGTGCGTCGGCGACGACGTTGCTCTCTCCGGAAATATGACGAATGTCACTCGTCATTTGAGAGATGTATGTTAGCCATCTTAATCTCATTTTAGAAAAATGTGCATTCTTCTTAAGCATCGTGCCTAGCAGAGGCTTGTGATCCGAACAAATATGGAAAGATCTGCCGTCCAAGTCGTTGTGCCAGTGAATGCACGCTTGGTAAACGGCGAACATTTCCTTGTCGAACGATGCTTTGTTCTTCCATTGTTCTGGAATTTCCTTACTGAAAAATCCCAATGGTTGGTACGATTTCGAGCCATGTTTGTCTGTAATTTCTTGTTCTAGTGCCGCTCCGATGTGTGTGTCGGATGCGTCACAGACTAATCTCCACTCCGCTGTAGGGTGTGGGTGAGCAATGTTATGCAATGTTGCTTTGATCATTGCTTGTTTTAAGCTGTTGAAAGCTTTTTCTCTCTCTGATGTCCATTCGATAGGTGTTCTGTCATTTTTTTTGTTTGACTGAATGGAGTCATACAGAGGTTGTGCCGTGTGAGCGAATTTGCTTGAGCATGCTCGGTAGAAACCACACATACCTAGGAATCTGCGTAGACTTCGTACGTCTACTGGCCTAGGAAATTGTTCTATGGCTTCTATTTTATCTCGTTTAGGAATTATCCCTTCCTTTGAGATAGTGAAACCTAGGAAATCGACGGTAGGTTTTGAAAAAATGCATTTATCAAAACCTACTCGAAGTCCGTGTTCCCCTAGTTTGTCAAAAATTTGTCTGAGGTGGTTCATGTGTTCGTTATAATTTTTAGAAGCCACCAGGATGTCATCTAGGTATACAAATGCGAAATCAAATTTTCGCATAATGCTGTCCATGTATCTTTGCCATGTTTGAGCCGCTCCGGCCAAACCCATGCTCATTTTCTTAAACTCATAAAGACCGAAAGGTGTAATAATTGCAGTTTTATGAGCGTCATCTGGGTGCATCGGAATATGATAATACGCTGATTGTAAATCTATTGTCGAATAGATTTGCGTATCATGTAAATTCGCTTGGAAAGAGCGAATGTGAGGAGGAGGGTAGGCGTCTTTCTTCGTTTTCGCGTTGAGGAAACGGTAGTCGCCGGTGATTCTCCATGACCCGTCTTTTTTTGGCACGCAGTGTAACGGGGATGCCCATTCGGAATCCGATGGTGCAATTATGCCTTCTGAAAGCATTTTGTCAAAAGTACTTTTGACTTGAGCCCGTTTTTCGCCCGCCATGGGTCTTGCTCGGAAGTGTACTGGTGTTCCTTCCGTGGTTATACGGTGGTAAACCCCGTTGTTTTTCCATTTACCTTGAATTTTGCTCATTTTATCATTGTATTTGTCAATGATAGAGCGAATGTTTTCGTCCTCCGTGATTTGCACGTCCTCTGGTTGAGGGGTATTGTCACGATGAGGGATAGTAGCTGCTATTTGTTCGTCAGTGAACTTTTTGTCCATGACTGCAGCTATTTTTTGATCGGCATAGCACTTTATTTTATCTTTATAAATGTACTTGTGTTTGACCCGTATTCCGATATCCCAAGACTCGAGGAATGGAATACCTAGGATCGCTAGATCAACTTTCGTGATCATAAACTCGGTGGTCATGTTCCCGAGGCCGATGTTAATTGTTGTGTCAGCTCGCCCTAGTGTGTCTATAGGGGCTCCGTTAGCTGCTGTGAGCTTAACGTTGGACTTCAGAATTTTCAAGCCCAATTTTTTTGTGACATTGTGGGGCAGAATGTTCACTTCTGCTCCCGTGTCAATGAGAAATTCAGTGCCATTTAGTTTGCACTTGAAAAAAAGCCTTTTATACTCAGTAGACTGCCGGCGTATAGGCTCAGATACGCTGGCAGTTATTCGTTTTCCGAACTCTCTGTGTCGGAGGTCGGAACGGTACTTTCTTGTACCGATCGCTGAGTATTTTCGGTAGAAACCCGGGTTTTAGGCTGGCTTATAGTCGCAGCCTTTCTGCTAGTTTTGGAAGCAGTGTTCGTCTTCCAAGTGCAGTGTTCTGGGTCTGCACATTTGCGAGTTTCGTTACTGAAACGTGCGTGGTTTCGACAGACATAGGCCGTCGGTTTGTGAGGCTTACTCTCCACTGGTTGGGGTTTGAACTCAGCTTGTTTCGAGAGGGCCTTTTTGAAACCAGTATTTATGGGTTTCGGAGTAGATTCTACTCCTCGTATGTTCAGAGAAGTATTCTCTGTTCTGTACGCGTGTAGCGTATCAGCTAGGTCGAGCCGGGAGGTCGTGGTAGGCTGAGCTGCGACCATACCTCGTGCTTCGATGGGAAGAGTCTCGATCCACTTTTGAGTGATCAGAGCTTCCGAAAAGTACCCAACAGCTTTCGAGTACATTTCGTGGTACTTGGTGCTGGGTTTTTTGGCGAGAGATGCGGGGTCCTCGAGTGCGAGGAGCCTGTCCTGTAAGGACAACCCATATTCTCGCTGGAGGCGCTGTTTGGCCTCTTCGTAGGGTGCGTGGGGTGCTGTGAGGTAAGCCGAGTCTATAGCTTCCCTCATTTCTTCTGGTACCCACTTGTATATAGCTGAGAAGCATTCGTTTTGCGTTCTCAGGTGTTTTCGCACACAGTATTGATCGAACTCGGCGAGTGCACGATCGATATTCTTCTTTTGGAAGATTGGTTTTTGATAATCTCCCATCTCCTCTAAAAGTGCTTGAAAACCACCTTGTGTAGAGGGATGTTGCGTGAGATGTGGGGCGTAGAGGCCCGGCGGGGGTCGCACGCCCGCAGTGGTTCCCTGAAATCCACTAGCTTCATAAGAGGGAACGAAATGCTCCGTGTTGAGCCTGTTCAAAGGCGGGGTCACCATTTGTAGTGGATTTAGATATGTTTTACTTGGCGTAGGTAGGCCAAGTCGGACATTTATATCCCGGTTATGCGGGTTGGTCTCCGGGTCATTCCCGCGAGGAATGCGGGCGGATCCGCCAAGGTCAACTGGTTTGGCGGACTGAAAGGGGAGATAGTTCGTGTCGCAGCCGCGTGGAGCGCTGGGCTCGCGTAGCAAGTGCTGGGTTCGATCAGTTTGGTACTGAGCCGTTTTGTAATATTCCGGCCTTAGATTTACATCTGAAAGGGGAATATGTTGAGCTTGGTTGAGGTACTGAAAAGTATCCTTCGCTTTTTGTACATTTGGAGTGTATTTGACACTCGGATCGGCCGGGTAAGCCTGCGTCGAATATCGTGGGTATTCGGACAGCTTGGTCGAATCGTAATGATCGGCTTCAGAGCGAGTCTGAAAGGTTTCCTCGATCTTTTGTATAGGCGAGGCTTGTTCGAACGTTTCTTGAACGAATACGTCGGGCGAGAAGGCGATCCGGACGTGAGGGTCGCGCCTTGCGCTGTCGCTGGGTTCAGCGGATTCGCCGTGTAGCCGGTAGGGAGCACTACGTGGGCTACTCGGCCCGGCTTCGCCGTCGTCCGCCTCCCCTTGCAAGGGGAAGTAGGAAGGCCGACGTTCCATCGAAATGACCGAGTTTTGGCTCGTTTCGATGCCTCTATATGTAAAAAATAGAGGGCTTGGGAGGTGGACTCGCTTGACAGAGCTTCTTTCCTTTGCTCGGATGTCAGGGTCCTACCTTGTAGTCTTGAAAAAGACTTCCTTGGACGGTAAATTAGAGCGTATGAGCTGAATAATTTACCGGCGTGCCCACAGCGGTCGGTGACGAGCCTAGTGCTACGAAACCCGGGCGACACGACTCGGATCGTCCCTCGGGCGTACCAGCTAAAGAGAATATCGATAGCTGTACCGGGTGGCGTCCTGACAGATGAACTACGTTGGGCAATGAGCAGGATGAATAATCACTGGACTCGTAGATGCCAATGCGAAATCTGTGTGGAGAGAAGGTCTGGCTTGTAGGAAGCAGTAGGAAGCCGTTCTTGAGATGACTTCGTAAGGCAGAAGGTTCGTCAGCGTAGAGCGTGTAGAATTCTTCGTACTTCAGAGTGTGTCGTCGTCGAGAGCGGAGAGTGGAATGAATTTCGGAGGGCTCCCAGCGGGGTATTTATAGGGAGGTGGCCGCCTCCTGCCGCCTCCTGGTTGGTCCGCTTAATTTCATAAATTCGACTGTGCAATCTCATTGGTTCGCACAGTGTTTTCTCAGTATCTGTGCATATGATAGCTGAGTTGGTCTTTCGAGGTGGTTTCCCTGCGTCCGTCGCTGTGACGGGGTCCCCGGGGGTGGCTGAACGACCTTGAGTTTTCCTGTTTGAGGTTTCTCATTCAAGGCGACTTGTTTCGAGATGTTTGTCGCATCTCTCTCGCCCAGTAAATGTTTGGGGAGGTCGCCTTGTGTGTTATTCTTTAATATTTCACTTTTGGGAGAGAATTTAGTATTTTCTCTCTGGTGAAATATTTTGTTTGACGGAGTTATAATTCGACGTCTTGTAAATATTTTTGTGTTGTATCTACCTCTTTTTGGTAGCCCTGAAAAGGGCTGTTGACAAGAGGGGGTGGATTTCACCACAATTGTTTATTGTCATATTGATGACATAAGTGGCATAAGTAGTGAACTTACAAACTAAAGTAGTAATTTCTATATGTACAGTATTGCTAAAGTACAGGCAGTGTTAGTTCTTCAAGTTAGTAAAGTCTTGACCGTGCTGGAAAGTGATAATTGTGGCCCAGCACGGAGTTGTGATATTATTATAAACAATTTTTGTTCCTTCTCTTTTTAATATTTATTTTATTATTATCTATTTTTAATATTAATGCATCATTTATTTCTGTTTCTGTTTGCCTTCCTTTGTGTCAAAACACTGATTGGAATTTATTGTGTATTATGTCCGAAAGTACTCGTAGGGTTTGCTATCTACCAATTTCATAATTTCTTTTAGCTAGATTATCATTGTTCAAATTCATTATTTCCAACATTTTTTCAAATTCTTTATTTATTATCTTCATTCCTTTGTAAGTTGCGGTCATCTGCGCATATTTGTGCCTGACTTTTGGTAGTTTTATTATGTAGGCCTTCGATTTGCGCTCTCTTACGTCGGCAAAGAATACCCGTTTCTCTTTTCTGGCCAATATTAGAATGTTCCTAGCATAAATTTGATGAATGGTGGGCAGGTTTAGCTCGCTAAACAAGGCATCTGTGAGGTAGCGTCTGGGTTTGTTGACCAGAACTTTCGAAGTAATTTTCTGGATTTTGAATAATTTGTCAATCAAATAACCATGCGCCCCCCCCCCCCCCCCCAAGATTACAATTGCATATTGCGACACTGACTCGAACAAGGCTTGGTAAACATTCTTGAGTTTCGATGGGAAAAGTACTTGATAGAATACAGGACGCTTGCACTTTTTCGAAGTCTTTGGCACAGCTGCTGCACGTGAATGTCCCATTTCAGTCAATGGTCGACAACGACTCCCAAAGTAGACCAGGGATTTTACATTTTCCAGGGATGGGCATCTGCAGGGTGATTCTTCACTCGTATGGTACATCAATAATTGCCCAATCGCTACATCTGGATAATATTTTCTGGCTACATTCATGAATGACGACTTTGAGGGGTTCACCGTTAACATGTGAGAGAAAAACAACCTTTATTTGCAAAAATACAAATAGGCGAGCTGCCTGGTAATACGAGTTGCCAAATGACACAGCATTCTTATCAGACAGTATGATTGTTACAGGGATTTTTTTTTTGGGTTATTTATAAAATAGGTTTTACAGTTGTAGTTAGTATTATTGCTGATACTATTTCCAGTACTCATAATTATACACCTATAATGATTGGGGAATTTATTCCTTAGATGATGACTAGAGACAGGATTTTTGTGCAATTGCGAAATCTTTATCGCTTCGCCAGAGGCATCCGAAGATTGTTTCATAGCTTGAGTTGACTGCAGTTGGTGCTCTGTCTCAAATTTTATGCTGCATATTTTTGCATATTTGAGCTATAGATGCATATTTATGCATATTCGGGGAGAATTTCATGATATTGCATAATTAAAGGATACAAAAGTTACAAAATTATACACGCACCTTGACCATTTTCAGAGAATGGGAGAAAGTAAAAAAAAAAAAAAAAAAAAAAGAGTGCCAAGTAGAGTGTGGCACAAAGCTTCCTCGTTTACCTATCATGAATGTTATAAATCATTGATAAGTTTTAAGTGATCTTGTAAAATTCCTCAGCGGAAAAGATTAAATCAAAAAGTAGCGTGAAATGTCTTAATTAGTCAATTTAGAAACGAAAAAATGATACTCAATGTAATTTACGTTTGTGCAAGCACAGAATGAACTGATGAGTTGAAAACAATGAAATAGCTACGGGACTATCTAAAACCAAAACTACGCATTCGCTGACAATTTCATAGAAATCGGATGAAAACTGTGGAAATTAATGTCATTACAAGTGTTTTACATTGGCGCATGCGCAGTAGCTATTAATGATACAATCACGTTGAAATTGATATGGGATGATCAAATCGTCATTCCCCAACTATCCTCCAAATTTGAGCGAAATCGGACGACTAGGGCATGAGAAAATGATGATTGGTATACCAATCTATAGCATTTACGTTTGCGCATGCGCAGTATTCTCTATTGCCTCCATATGAAAAACCATTCATCTTTTTCTAGAGCTCAATACAAGAAACAAATAATTATGTCTTGGCTTTTGTAGGATGGAAGAGTCTCAATTGTTACTTATGCGAGCAGTACGTACTGCAACCTTTAGGTTGGATTTGTGGAATATTATTTGCGCCACTAATGTTCAACTATAGTAAACTTTAGCAAGATTTTGTTTTGTTTTTTCCTATGAGAAATTTTTAAATTTTGTGAATCGTTTTCCGCTCTGGTTGGGACCGTCTGTTTGTAGTATTTTGACTTGTTCGGTTTTCTGTTCACTAGCGTTGATCTAATCAACCTAGTACCAGATTAATTAGGCTTGGGTCTCTTGCTCAACACTACATGCAATGCCTTTCAGTTGAGCAATAATATTCGATTTTTTTTTAAACTTACATTGGTACTTACGAAGATTTAAATCTTATTTTCTGATTGCAAATGTATTTTATTTTATTCCGTTTTTCCTTCAAAGGAGCATTGTAATGATTATTTTTCCTATTTTTTGTACCGATTATGAGGTGTTGATTTCCTGAATAAACCCGTTTGTATTTGTATTTTGTATGTTACGTTCCTGAAGCACCCCATATTCGGCATCCAAACTCCATTCTATGCACAGATGGCGAATGCACTCTGGTTCGTGAAACTTTGCAATGCAGGAGAAGGCGGTAAAGAGTGAAGAAGACGTTGGAGAAATGGAGAACGAGCAGGCAACGGATGACACGAAATTTGATTAGGCGGCTCCTACTATGTTACCATTCATGTCATATTCACTAATGACTCACAATTCATCTTGTGGACACGTTTGGGGGTGCGAAGACCATTATTGGTCTATTGTGACTAGTGTAGTCACGTTAGGGTGACTCTTGAATCGTATCATGCAACCGTACATCTATTCGCTAATCGTACATTACTACTCACGGGTTAGCTTCTGGTTTGGGTTGCTCTTTTCGCACAACGACTCAGCTAAACGACTCAGATGGAAAACTGCAGAAAATCCCGTTTTTCAGCGTGATTCAGACTTTGTGATGTGCCTAAAGCACCCCAAATTCAGTTTCCATTCTCTGCTCTATGCTCAGGTGACGGCACTCCGGTTCGTGAAACTTTGCATTGCAGGAGAAAGAGGTAAAGAGCGAGGAAGACGATAAATGGTGGAGAAATGGAGAACGAGGAGGGAACGGATGGCACGGAATTTGATTAGGCGGCTACTACAATGTTACCATTCATGTCGTATTCACTAATGACTCACAATTTATTCATCTTGTGGACACGTTTGGGGAACCCCTAGTCACGAAGACTCTTGAATCGTTTCATTCAACTGTACATCCATTCCCTGTTCGTACAGTACTACTCACGGGTTAGCTTCTGGTTTGGGTTGCTCTTTTCGCACAACGACTTTGATGGAAAATTGCAAAAACTCCCTATTTTAGGATAGGTACTAGCGTGATTCAGACTATGTAATGTGCCTAAAGCTTAGTCCAGACAGAGACTATTTGTTGAGCGACATTGTTGCGAAGCTGTTCCAAGCTGTCCAGATACAATGTCGCAGAACATTTTTGAGCTGCCCCACAACAATTTTTCGTGTCCACACTAGGAGAACAGTTTCATTCGAGATGAATCGGGAAATAATTCTCGCGGCTGCTGCTACACCGATTCTGTTTTTATTAGCCGATGGTGATGAAAATAGAACATGACAAAAACCAAGACGTTGGTGGGTTTGTCAGCTTTTCAGGGCAATTCAACATGGCCACGATCTCCTGGATACTCTGAGATTGGAGGATGGAGGTAGATTTGTCAATTTCACCCGAATGCGACCCATCGATTTGAGGAACTTTTGCAATTGGTGGGTCCTCGAATTTCGAAATGGAGCACCAACTACAGAGAAACGATTTCTCCTACTTTGAGACTTACAGCTACGCTTCGATTCCTGGCCAGTGGAAATTCGTACACCAGCTTGATGTACACTTTCAAAATATCGAAACCATTGATATCTGTGTTTGTTACAGAAATTTGAGAAGTACGCGTGTTGATAAAGACTTTAAAAAATCAGTTGATAAGGAAGTTTGTGACGCGCGGCAGTTCCGAACACGCGTCCACAATGAACTGTATCGCAACATTGTTGCAGTGAATCCAATTTTCGTATAGATTCAAGAACACCAAGTTTCAGACCCGCAATACACCCCTGCAACAATGTTGCGCAACAAAAAGTCTCTGTCTGGACTAAGCTTGAAGCATCTCAAATTCAGTATCCAAGCTCTGCTCAATAGGTAGCCATACACGAGCAGATATCTGCGACAGATTTGGTCGCCCGATCTCATCTGACAGATCGGTCGTTGCCCCTTAACACGAATCGTTCGTGGGATGAAATCTGACAGATTCAGGTCTGTCACCGACGTTCGTCTGGCAGACTCGAGTTATTGGTCGAATCCGAGATTTTTTCCAGATCGGTCACACATTCCGTGCACCGCTGCTGCAAATTAAATCACAAGGGTTTATTTCTTCAGACAAATAGAAACAAATTTTGTGAAAAAATGTTTGAAGATGAATTTTTGGATTAAAAGAAAAAAAAAAAAAAACATTGTGGAAATATTAATTTTTGAAAAAAAAAAAAAAAACGTTTTTGAAATAAAAATTTTTGAAAAGAGAATGCTTGGGAAAAATTTTTGAAAAAAAAAAAAAAAAAAAAAAAAAAAAAATTGAGACAAAATTCAGAAAAAAGTGAGAAAAAATTAAAAAACAAAAGTTTGAGAGAAAATTTCGAAAAGAAAAAATTGTAGTACTACAGAGAAATTGAATAGGTACTCATTACTTACCATAGTACTGGTTCGTAGACATCATCCACTCCTTTTCCACTCAGCTCCGAGGCTTCCACCTTCTTCATTTCCTTTCTGAAACTCGTCCTGAGGTTTTGCAATTTATTTTTTATCACTACACGGTCAGCATCCGGAATCACCTTCTCCACTTCGGCCTCGATCACGTCGTAAGCAATGTTTTTGACGTTTTTGTTCATGTAGTCAACATGCTTCAACTGCCACAGACAAGGTCGTTTGGCCACTCTTTTTTACCCATTTTTTGATACCGCACAAAAAAACACCAATAGAAACTGATTTCTTTAGAGGAGAGATCTCACAGGGGAAAACACTAGTGGACAACTGAACATCTTAACGTTAAGGGACTCTGCCCGATCCAAATAGAACAGTTCTGTGAACCACAGACATCGCTTCCGAGAAGTCTGCAGGTTAAGGGGGACGCCCGACAACCATCTGCTAGATATGAACTCTCGCAGATATCTCTGGTCGATTTTCACATCTTTCATCATTTTTTAACGCCCACTAACGCACAGATCTTTCCCACAGATATCGTTTAAAAACGTGATATCTGTCGCAGATATCTGCTCGTGTATGGCTACCTAATGTTCAGGAGAAAGCATTCCTGCTCGTGAAGCTTTGCCATGCAGGAGAAGGCGGTAAAGAGCGGGAAATACGGTAAATGGTGGAGAAACGGAGAACGAGGAGGCAAAGGATGACACGGAAGGGGGCGGAATTTGATTAGGCGGCTCCTACAATGTTACCACTTAGTTAGGCGGAGGGGCCGGAGCCTCTCATCCCCTTGTGATGCCGCATTCACTAATGGCTCACAATTCATCTTTCCGGCTGCATTTCTCCCCCTTCCGCCGCTCGGTTAC